>JAJJWX010002520.1:0-600000 GCA_023529315.1 Papaver bracteatum | reverse complement strand
AAAAATCCTTAAGAAGTTTTAAACAATATATCTCTAGATTTATCTAGTTGTTCTTGTTTTAGAATTATTAGGGTTTTCTTAACTTGGAAATTGATCTTTGGAATCACCCAATTTCACTTACGAGAATCAGGTTCATGAACTTCTTGTGAGTACGCATACTGATTGTAAGTTAAAACCCTAATCTACAAGATTTCCAAAACCTTGATTTATATCGAAAGGGAAATCAAACTGGTGTTTTGTGCAAATAAAATATTGAATCGTATGAATAGTGTTGTTGTATCATCTAAAGAGAACCTTGGGTTCTGCTAGAAGATTTGTGTGAAGAATTCCTAAAGAGAATCGGTGTTCTTCTAGGAGTTCTACAAGAATACAACTGAAGAAGGTATTACATCTAGTCAAAATAGGTAGTAGGAAATTGGTGTAGCAGCTTATAATCAGTGTGTGTTTATTCTGGACTAGGTCCCAGGTTTTTCCTACATTTGATGTTTCCTCGTTAACAAAATTTCTGGTGTATGTGTTATTTCTTTTCCGTATTATATTTTATTTATATAAATAAAATAATACCGGTTGTACGTTAATCAATCATAGCTGTTAAATCCAACCATGTTTGTTGGATAAGACTTGATTAATCTTGAATAATTTTTTTTTGTTATTTTCACATTGTTAGACCAGTCCGGACTAACCCTGTTTCAAGTGGACACCGTGTTGAAATATTCCTTTAGTGATTGTTGATTAAAGAGGTTTATACACGGTGGATATTGAATAGGTTGTGATTATCACAAAAGCGTGTTTCAAGAAACCTCACACTAAAATCAGGTTTATGGACTTGCTTCTGTTTAACTATTAATTGTGTTGAGAAGTAGATAAATCTCTTTAATATTATTTCTCAATTGAGTTTTTATTATTGAGATTATATTAAAGTTTGTTCCATACAGATTGCCAAACGAAATATTGGGTGTGGTTGTTAGACCCCCGTTTTTTCAATTGGTATCAGAGTAAAAAAACACGCTAAGACCTCATAAGTCTGTGTTTGAAGCAATCGGATTGTCATGGCCAAAAGTGATATCTCTATAAACGTACCACCAGTCTTCGATGGCACGAACTATTTATGGTGGAAAATTTCTATGCGTTCCTTTATTCAATCACGAGATTTTCAATCATGGGTTCGTATTGTTAATGGCTATGATCATCTATTTGTTACAGTAGATGGTATAACTGTTGCAAAAGATATTGGTGAATATAGTGATCTTGAGATTCTTGCTGCCAAGGAAAATTCTGAACGATTTAATTCTATTATCCATGCCATTACCACAGATCTTCAGCACCACATTACTACATGTAATAAGTCTAAATATGCTTGGGATATCGAAGAAACCGTATTTGAAGGGAATGCCGCAGAGAAAGAAGTAAGGCTTCAATACCTAGCATCTGACTGGGAAAACCTTCGCATGTCTAATGATGAAACATTTGATGAGTGTAATTACAAAGTATCTGAAATTGATAATGCATCCTTTGCATTGGGTAAGACTATTCGTGAAAAGGACATTGTGATGAAAATTCTCAGATCGTTGCCATCTAGATACGACTCTAAGAAACATGCCATTGAAGAAGCAAACGATCTTTCTACACTCTCCAGAAATACTCTTGTTGGAAAGTTAAAGATCTTTGATAATTAACACGCATCTAGAAAAGAGGTGATTTCTCTTAAAGCTGCAAACAATTCTGAATCCTCTAAGGATAAATATGGTTCGCCAGATACTAAGAAGGCCACTCCACGACAATCTAGAAAACTCTTGAGAGACAGGAAAAAGAGTTTTTCTAAAGGTGTAACATCTCATAATGATGATGTACAATGCTATAAGTGTCGTGGTTTCGGGTACATTTCTTCAGTATGTCCTAGATGGATCCGTAGACAAACGACATATGCAATAACTTTGCCTACTCTTGATGATGGACCTGAATATTATAATCCCCAAAAGTACGCAGGCGAGGTTGCATTAGCTTCTGGAAAAATTCTTTCGGGTACTGATTCTGATTCTGACGAAAAAGTGTTCCATGATGATCCAGTTGCTAATAATCTTCTTAAGGAATGTCATAAAAATCTCTCGGAAGCTGAATACACCATTTTCAGTGAGGGAGTTAAATATGACAGACTTCGTAGTCGGAATAAAGACTTGCAAGACCTACTAGATTATAGTGGTGCAAGAGATTATCTCAACGAAATACGAAACCTTAAAGAAGAAATCACCAAAGGTCGTGATCGGGAAATTATTCTTCAAGCAAAGCTAGATAACTTGGAAAACATTGAGATGAACTTGTTATTTGATTCAGAATGGGAAGATCTTAAAGTTCATTGTGAATCATTCAAGAATGATCTAGTTATTGCGCTTGAGAAGGTAAAAATTTTGGAAGAAGAAAACTCGAGCTTAAAAGAGAGTTTGTCTATAAATAACATCTCAGATAAATTAACCTCGACATTGGGAACATGTGAAATTCATCGTGATACATGAGGATTGGGCTATGAAGGAATAAACGCTCCTAGTATTTTCAAAGAGGTAAAATTTGTCAAAGCTAAAGATTCTTCCCAACCAAAATCTTCCACGGTTGACAAAAAAAGTATCTCCATCAACTGCTGATAATGAAAAGAGGAAATCTTGTCAAGTTCCAAAGCAAGAACATACACAATCAGGTAACACTAAACATAACTTTTTCCATTCAACTAAACGTTGTTTTTATTATGGAAAACCAGGTCACTTGCAAAGGAATTGCAGATTTCTTAAGCGAGATAAATCCAGATCTGATTATGTTAATAAGACAAGATCTAATGTTCCAAACTGGAGAATAATATTAGTTCTTGTAGTATTACCCCGAAGAAATTTCATAACTACATTGGGGAGAAAAAGAAATACGTTGCTCCAAAAGTTAATCATAAATGGGTACCAAAGAAAATAAATAAAGAAACAAGTACTACTAAGAAGGATCTCCCAGACAAGAGTTCGAAAAGGGATAACAACTTAAAAAGGTATGAAACAGTTATTGAAAGTTTCAAAGGAGTTGTTAAATTCCTAGAGTCTGTGCATGATTTTGTTTCGAATACCTGTAGTAAGCAAGATATTGTTCACCTCAACACAACCTAATTATGTTGAAAGTGCATCCTCACCAAGAATCCCTTGTAAATACGGTGAGGATTGCAAAAGAATTGGGGCGCACAAATTATGTTGGTAAGCTTTTGCTTTGGACATGTTCATCTTTACCTAGTGAAGAAAGTCATGTGATGTTTCAATCACTTTGGAAATTTCTGTGACGAAAAATAGTTTGTGAATAACAACTATATAACGCCCTCTGAGAATGTTTCAATGATTGAAATGAGAGTTTAGACAATATAACCATTGGTGGATATAAGCATTGTTGTGGAAACACATATATGTATAAGTCCATATTGCTTGAACCAAAGTTTGCGAACTTTGTTGATCAAGTGAAACTGGAAGTGCGTAAGTTTTAGTCCGCGAACTGGTGGAAGTTCTCGACCCGAGAATTTCTGATGGAGTTTGTGAACTCCTTCGAGGAACTTAAGTCCGTGAACCCAGTCTGCAAACTTTATTAGGTTATGTTTAAAAAGATGTTTGTGAACTTATCTTAATAAACTAAGGAATGCTATTGCAAACCGTGGATTTATATTTCATGAATCGATTCGAGTGAATCACATCGTTTTTGCTTCGATTGTGTCTTATGTAGTACATAAGATTTTCTTGCAATTGAATAACTCTCTAACTAGTTCATTTGAATAATTTGAACTAGTTATGGTGATGAAGAATAAGGTGGATATGAAAGTGCTCATATGGCTAAATATCACGTGTATGATTCTTAATTACCGAACTTGATTTGTGATTGAAATTCTTAAGGTTAGAAGCAATAATCAAATCCATTGAAATTCTAAGGTACTCATATGGCTAAATACACTTATGGTAACCATGCTTGGTGTAAATCCTTGTTGAAAAGGTTATTCTTTCTTCTAAGCATATCAACTCTTGATTATAAAAGTTTGTATCTTAGAAAAGATGATCGCAATACTTGATCTTTATGTTTACATATTGTGTATTTTTACCATAATGTATTTCTAATTTTTAGTAACACAATCTCATGAGAGACTTTCAATGATTGGTTCTTAAATCGTATCTCCTTAAAGTATTTCTAAAATACAATATATAAATCCTTTTCTCTGGAGTAAGGTCACTCTTGTTGTTCTTTAAGGAATGTCAATTTAATTGCCAAATCTTTGTGGGGAGTGCGATTGTGGAACATGTAGGGGTTAACTTGTTGTTTATGGGTGAAAACTATTTCTGCCGGTTTTGGTAATTTGAGGTGTGTGGATGAGAAATGAGTCTAAACCTTAAACAAATGCACTGCACGGGAGTGCTTATAGATTCGAGAAATCAATCTGTGCAAATCCGGCCTAAACCAAGAAATTGCCGTTCCAGACTTGTTTCGGTCACAAAGTGAAGGGGATAGGGTTGATCTTAGGGAGGGAAACGAAGAAGGTGTTGATATTGTGAAGGTGTTAGCTATGTACGACTTATATCAGAAAGCTGAACTGGCTTGCAGGATGTAAGCTATCCGTTCCGTTTTTTGAATATAATTGTATCAACACTTGCTTCTGTTTCTGGAAAATAGGGTGGAGAACCTATTTATACAAGTCTTTGAGCCTAACCCACGTCTCTCGTGGGAAATGGAGAAAGTGGAGTGATGGAGTAGTGGAGTTGCGTGTGTTAGTGTTACACGATCAGTCTTTCCCACTTCTCCGATCATCACTAACCATCCATGACTTCCTGACACGTTCTTGTGATGGCGCATTGTGCGCTGCACGCTATAAACCGCCAAACCAATACCCCAGTATGTATCCCCCATTTTGTGACATGATTGATGTCTCGAGTGTGTGGATCGTGGGACCCACAGAAAGTAGCATGTAATGCTAAATTATTTTAGGAAGTCAATACTTGTGAAGTATCATGTGTATTCTATGCAGGTACTGCATCGAGTATATTCAACATGTATGAAGCATCGCTGTTTGAGCATCTCAAAATAGCCTCATGTCCAGCCTACTTCATGTGATGGTTTGGAGGTTGCACAAACAAGTCCTCCCTTGTCCGACCACATAGTGTGGTAAAGTGATGGGTAGTGATCACCATGACGCCTCACTGACCAATTAACTCCTGACCAGGGATGTATAACCAAGCCGATGAAGTTGGACGGACGAGATGATCTTTGAGACGCTCATCTGCGACCGTTAGTGGAATTAGGGTTTTAGGAGAGGTGTGAAAGCACAACTTTTCAGCTTGGTCGAATCCAAGCTTGGGACATGATTTTGGCATGGACGATCGGGCATGCGTGTAGACGGCATGCCTGTATACATGCCCGTACCTCATTGTCCCGTGAAAGTGTGATCTGGACCGCTCAATTTGTCCGGCAAAGAGGAGCGGTCAGGATTGATTTACGATGCCGCACGTCATGCCAACTTCGGGCACGTATTTCAAGATGACCAAGCTTGGTCATCCTTGGCCGATTGATTCGACATGTAGGCGGTGGTATGATGTTCACGCTTATACCTTACCGTCCCATGGAAACGTGATCTAAGTCACTCAATTTTTCCGGCGAAGTTGAGTGGTCGAGATCAATTCGTGATTGGGAGGTGTGACCACGCTAGTTTGGGCATGCGAATTGGAACGACTAGGCATGGTATGCCTTGGCCAATCAGGTGTTGAGATAGATGGGTCCACGGTGATCATGTTGATTCTCAATGGACCTACTCAATAAGTTCTTAAACCCTCCACTCGATCAGGAGAAAAGGACATTTTCGATCAATGCAAACCCTAATTAGGGTTTTGCCGGCCGTGCGGCATGCCCACTTTGGGCGCACGATCTGGTACGACCAACCATGGTTGGTCCTGACCGATCGGTCATGTGTGTAGGCGGGCTTACAATGAGCGTGTTTACATGCTCTTGGCGTTTTGAATCTACATCTACACCCTCCATCTATGCATGCGAAGATGGTGGGTTGATACTGTTTTGCGACACATGTAATGTGTTGCAAATCCTAATTTAGGGTTTTTCGTCCATACTGCTTTGGCTTGGACGGTTTGGCAAGCTATGCCACCATTTTGGGGAGGCCGACCATACGGGGCCCGCGTTGGGTCGGTAGTGAATATTCCAATACCTGATTGGGGTCATGAATTCAATCTAAGCCATCCAATCATGCCGGTGAAGTTGGATGATCGTGATCATTTCTGAGACTGATATGGACAGTCCAGATTCAAATATGCTCAATCGGGCTAGTATAACACACCAGGAGATGTATGCTCAATCGGGCTAGTATAACACACCGAGAGATGTATGCTGAATCGGGCTAGTATAACACACCGAGAGTTGCAGCCTATACGAGTATTTCGTACATGCTTCATTATTAATGCTTGGAGGTTCGTGTTGCTATGCTGAGAACAACACTCAGTCGTCATGCTACACCGAAAATGAGTACAGGAAATACAAGGCTAGTCATGTATTAAATAATACTGTAAATTCACAGGGTATATGGGATTGTTGCTGCATGCTCCAACCTGGATGAATTTCGTGTCTTTAATTCACAGAATACTGGGATTGTTGCAACATGCTCCATTCTAGGTGTAGAAATCGAGGGTCGGCACGGGTCGAAGAGCCGGTCTTTTCCGATCCCTAATTGTTATGGGGGTGAAGCCCATGTGCTCATCCGTTCGTGGATGTTTATCGCACAAGGTCGGACATAGGTAGCTTCTTACTAGTTCGTTAGTAAGGGAGCTAAAAGAGAAGATGTTTTGAAGTCGCCACCTGACTAAAGGGAGTCAGGACCCTTTAACTAGTTTGAATTCTTTTGAGGAAAACAAAACCTAATTATGACTTTCATGTTTTTGGTCTGCTAATAGAGAGTTCGGGGTAAGGAGATTCTAGTACGGGATGAGAAGGTGTTAGGCACCCATCAACCGCCCAATCGTAAGATTGGCCTCTACTTCATGATTAAAGGGGAAAATGTTTATAATTTATTGAGAATAGATTTTCATGCATGAGCTATTTAGAAAAGAGACATAGTTAGAAGTTGAGTGGAACTTCGACTATGGAGATGTGGTTTCTTTCTTTTATGGTGGTTTTTATTTTATGGTGGTTTGGGTAGAATTTATGAACGGTGATTAAACTGTTGATGCAGGAATTTATGACATTGGCCAGGTTTGCCCTGGTTAAGCTTCGTCGATTTCTTAGGAGGCTTCGGGCCTTGAAACAATGCATTCCGTTGCAGATTCTGTTTTGAGGTCACAATTATTCGATGTGTCGTGCCTTGACTTGATACGATTGATTTTCCTTTGCGGAATAGACCCTTTTTTGGAAAGGGTCGTCGTTCTATTCCAAGCTTCCTGAAGAAGGAAGTACTTTTCGTTATTTATAAGATTGGCAGAGAAGATTATTCTTTATCCAGGGTTCTTCTTCCATTTGTTTTTATTGTTTTCTCTTTCAAGATGACATCTGGGCAGGCTCCTGACATTTTATCTGCTAGTCCTCCTTTGCCGCCGGCACGTAAAAAACAAAAGGTTGGGGTTTCACATGATGTGGATAATCACGTTTCTGCAAAAATCCTGGAAGACCCTGTAAGTTTCCTTGTTGATCGAATTTCTCTTCTTCGCTTTCCATGTTTTCTTTTATTATTTCTTAGCCATTGCTTTCTTCCACAGAATTATGCTTGGGCGCGTTTTCGTGGAGGGACCACTGGCATAACAAAATGGTGGCTGGTGTTGATACGATGCAAAGGTGTACGTGAGCTTGTACAACGTATCAATTGGTACGACTTTATTGAAGCTTTGGAACTGTTCCATGATGGTGAGAATGCTTTAATTCATTTCACCTGCCACACTGTGAGTTAACCATCACTCCTCTGGATTTCTACATGATTACTGGCATCCGTGTAGGGGTAGGAGCTCCTATCCCGTTGGGTGTAAACATGACAGAGGAGAATGTCCGAAATATGTTGGGAACATACTGTGGGGATATCTTCCCTAAGAATTGGTAAGTCGGCTTATCTGTCTTGAAGATGAATTTCTCGGTCCCTGAGCTGAATCTCGCTGCCGACGCTTCAAAAGAGGATGCTAAAGTTATTGAGGTTACCAGAGCTTTCCTAATTTTTGTTGCGGGTCATACCTTCCTTAGCTCTTCTAGTGGCTATATCAAATCAGGCTACCTGGCAGCATTTTCTGACCTTGATTTAGTAAATTTTTATGATTGGGGAAGTTGTGCGATGGCGCGACTTTACACCAATCGAACCCGAGAAACACGCCTTTAAACAAAAGCCTTATGCGGATTCTGTCCTGTCTTGAATGTAAGTACATTTCTCCTTGCTTCAGGCCGACTGATCTTAGACCCCTTTTTTTTTAATTTTTTTTTTAACTCCCATATTTTTTGATTGTAATAGTATTGGTGTTATGAGTATTTTCTCACCAGTCGCCGTCCTTTTGATACAAGCTTCTCCAATAGTCAAACATTTCCTTGAATGGCTAGATGGAAAGGTGCACTTCGAATTTACTCGACTGCATATACACGCCTTTGTTTGGAGGAAGCGACGGTTGAATCTGTAAGAAACCACTTTTTTTCTTTTTCTTTTATATATATATATATATATATATTATTATATGTGCATACCTCTATATTGATCACAGATTTGCTGGGACCCTTGGAAAGATTATTTGATTCGGCGTGATCAAAGAGCCATTCATGCCATGTCTTCTAGCATGCTTCGATACTTTTTACGAGGCCCAGATTACTGTGCTTGGTATCTTGGTGACAGATTTGGGCGGCAAATTAGTCAACCAGATGCTATACCCTGTTTTCCTCCACCTGACGTTACATATTTTCCTTATGTATCGTTTAGTGATATGGATGAGATTTCACGCCAATCACAATGTTCTTATGAAGATTCAGTTGATCGTGGAATGAATTTTGATTCATATTATAGATCGATTTCTTTAGATCCACCTTGTTATCCAAGCTTTCCGAGAGAATCTTGTAGTGGGTGATCCGGGTTTTGCCCCTCGTCCATTATTGATGGGATCTTCAAGCAATGCTCCTTCTCCACAAGTTCCATTAATGAGTCTCGGTCATCTTGTTCCAACATGGGACTTCCAAATACCTATCTTGGGAACTTCGAATGTGGTTCCAATTTAAGGTGGTTCTTTTGATCGTGAAAACATTGTTGGGTTACCTCTCCCGGATGGTATTCCTGAGGTAACGCTGCTACTTTTCCCTTTTTACTTAATGACTTAATACTTTTATTAACTCATTTCTTGTTTTAGGCTTCCAGACCTCTTCAAGAATACTTACTCTGTTTGGTGGATAGCCGTGAGCGCAAATTGAAGTCGGTGGTAAATGATATGTACAGGATCATGTTGAGATATGATGAAATCAATAGAGAATCCCTGAGGAGGCAGGCACATATTGTACTATTTCTGAAGAATTGTCCACGCTTCGACTTCTTTACGAGGTAGACCGTTTTTTTTTTTTTATGATACAGGGAAAAGGAGCTAGCGGATCGGATGAATGACCCTAATGGGTTGGAGAAACCCTATGGGTCATAGATTTCATTTTGGTTTGCCCGAAAAGTAGTTTGATGGAGCCCTGATCTTCTGCTTTATATACTTCGTCTTCTCCTTTTCGACCACCAGCTTCTTTTTCTTTGGTTTATCATCAGATCATTTTTTGTTGTTATTGTTATTGTTGTGTTTTTTTTTTTTTTTGATCTGATCATGTATCCTTCAGATGAATAAGTGTTCATGCCTTTCATGGTTGTAGACAAAGATCTTTTATCCTTCATTTGTGAATGAAATGTTTTTTTCGGGTGGTTGTCTTGTCTTTGGTTTGGCTTGCACCGACTTTGCAGATCGCTGACTCCAGTAGAGAGATCTTAACTCAGATAACTCGTTGTTAACGAAAGCAGTTAATCTTTTGAGGAGATGCAAGGATTAGGTATGCTGGAATATTTCCTTTGACTAGGAATAATACCTATTCAGTTGATTTACATCCGTGGGCCTTGGATGTTCTTCTCCATCTAGGTCCATTAATTGTACTGCCATTCCCTGAAAAATCTTTTGGCAATGAACGAACCTTCCCATTTTGGTTTGAACTTCCCCCTTGGGTCGGTGTGCTTTACTGGACGGATTTCTTTGAGCACAAGATCTCCTTTGTTGAAGTTACGTGGTCGCACGTGTTTCTTGAAACCATTAATGCTTTGGTAGCGGAAGGAGTTCTGACGTCCTCTGCTGCTTCGTTGGGAAAATCCTCATTATTGTCAGAGAGATTTAAAAAATCATTGAGTTGAGCTTCAAGTTTGAATAGAGATTTCTCAGATCTTTTTAACTTATCCTTATAAGACATTACTTTCTTCATGGCAGAGTTGATGTGATACTTGAAACTCCTTTTCCGGTTGAGGAATTCATTTGTAACCTCTTTTAAGTTAATAACATGTTTTTCATGGTCAGGAAAGCTTGTGTCACCATGATTTTTTTTTTAGGAACATCATCCTTGTTAAAAGACCTCTTCATTCTTGAGGACTTGATTCCTTTGCGGAAATACACTTTAACAGATGTGGCAACATCTTTTCTGGTAACACTTCTAGTTGTAGGTGCCAAAAGTTTCGATGGTTCACAACCAACGATGGTACCTGAAATATGAACCTTTCTCAAATAAATATTAGTAAAAAAACATTTTCCTTTTAATCATTTTTCAAGTTGAATCTCTTATTTATACCCCAGTGAAGTCGCCACTGTAGAAATCGAGGGTCGGCACGGGTCGAAGAGCCGATCTTTTCCGATCCCTAATTGTTATAGGGGGTGAAGCCCATGTACTCATCCGTTCGTGGATGTTTATCGCACAAGGTCGGACAAAGGTAGCTTCTTACTAGTTCGTTAATGTAGTTGCAGAATAACCTACAACTACACCCTCAATAGAATTAGTAAAAACTCAATAAGTTCTTGATGATGAATAACAATTTTCTTATTAATGTTCTCAATTGATTACAAAGAAGTATCTAAATGGAATTAGAATAGTTTCAACTTTCTCTATTCTCTTTCCTAAGATATTTTATAACACTCACTAAAAGAACCTCCCGAATTTTACATTTGAACTCCTATTTATAGTAAAACTTATACAGCTGTACATGAGTTACGAAGTATCGCAACTCATACTCGCAAAATTACTCCATCCTCGCAAAATTACTCCATCCTCGCAAAATTTCATATTTCTCCGCGCTTCTTCTATCATCGTAACATTTTATAATTCTTTTCTCCTTTATTTATTACGATACTCATGAACTATTATCTTGCGATATTCAGTACTTACATCTTGCCTCTTCTCATGTCAATTCTTCGAAGAAGAAATTTCATGAGAATCCCTATTCTCGTAAATTTAGTGTAGTTATTACCACCCTTCAGATTCGCAACACGTCTTTTTACTTTTCCCTTATCTTTAAGACACGTTTCTTCGTAACCGTTCTTTTCAACCGTTCACGCTTACTCGTATTAATGAATTTTTATCTTCATCAAACTCTCTTATAAATATTATCCTTTGTTTTTGCTTTTTATTCCTTATTCATCTTCTTCACCGCTTCTCTCCTCTAACCTCTTCTATTTTTTCTATTTTCCCTCTTATATTCAATGGCACCAAAGAAGAAAACTATTGAACAAATTAATGCGTAACTGGTCGATAGAGACCTTATTCTTTCTCGAGATTGAAGGTTATGATAATAAGTCTTCTCTCTGTGTGAAGCTCTTTACCAACTATGTTTGGGATGATCAGAAAGTTTTAATCTCACGAGGTCAAATCCTCGCAGGTATTCCTCTTCCTCTTTATGATGTTAACTTTCCTTTATTCTACGAAATTATTTCCCACCCCAATTTTTCTTGTGCCATTTATCAATTGAATGGTGATTGCATTCGCCTCTTAGTTGAATTCGCAAATCGTGCCGCTTTTGGGAAATCTTTATATTCAACTGATCTTAGGAAACCTGGATTTGAGAATATAGAAATTGTTGCTGCGAATTATACAGTTGAGGGTTTCTTCAAAAATTACACACTAATTCCTGCGAGGAAAGAAGATAATCGTTGGGATGTTCGTCTTCATCGTAAAGCTAATATCGCAGCAGATGATCTTCTCATGCACGATATTGATTATGCTTCAGGAAATAATAAGACACCTCGTCGTTCTAATGATGAAGATTGGTATAAGTACCCTTTAATGTTATCGGTTCTTATATTAATCGATAGTAGAACTTCCTGCGAATCTTCGTAACCGCTATTATCAACCTTGGGTTTTTAGAAATGTATGTATTTCCACTTCCTTATCTTTTTGTTACCCTTTAATTTCAAATGAGGTAAGAAACACTCTTGTATTTTTCTAAACAATATATTGTTGCCTCTGTTTCTTATCCTTATTTGAATTTACAGTTCCACTTCTTCCTAGATTGTCATGAGTGAAAATAAAAGTTCTACTTCTTCTAAAAGGCTTATCATGAGGCAACAAACTCTTCGTTCTGCGAAGGTATCTCAAGCTTCTGATAGTCAAGATGATGCTCTTCGCAAAGGAAAAAGAAAACTTCAAGATGTTGTTTATGAGAGAAGGAAAAAGAAGATACTCTCAACCAAATCCCATTCCAATGTAATTTCTTCTAATAAGGACATTGAGGAAGATCTTGGTGATGAAGATGAAAAATTTCCTGATAAGGACTTTAGTTCTAATTCTGATACCCTTTCTGACAAAGGAGATGATGATAATGATGTTGATGAAGGTGGGAATGAAGATTATAGTATCCCAGAAACTTTTGCCTCAAAGAATGGTTAGCATCTCTCTGAGGATTTCCTCCATTCTTCTCGTGGATTAGGAAATTCTTCTACAGCGAATGCTCGCAAACTTATTGCGAAGGCTTGTAAAGTTCCTACTGTTATTGATAATAACTCCCTCAAAGGAATTTCAAGATTCGTCTCTCCTGCTTCATTATATGCTTTAGGCAAAGATGGTAAGTTTCTTCTCTATTCCTTGTTTATTTCCTTATTTTATTGATTTCTAACCCCTTTTTTCTTGTTTAGGTTGGAAGAGTTAGTTGTGCAAATGCTTCGATTGGGAAAGACATCATTCTCTTGCAGAAAGAAAACTTTGAATCGTTGTGCGAAGTTAGAGGTTGAAAATTCAAGTCTCCGTCGAAAGTAGAAGATTTAAATATTGATAACGCAGAATTAATATCCCGTCACGAACATAATTCACAATCTGCGAGCATCGCAATTGATAATTCTTCTCTTCTTGAGGAGAATAATCAATTAAAGCTTGAAAATTCTTCACTTCGTAATGATAAGAAGCAACTAGAAGGTAAATTCTTTGCGATGGTAATTATTTTGGTTACTTTTCCTTCGTAATTTGCTAACCAATTCCTTAATTTCTTTCCTTGCTGCAGAAAATCTTGCGAAGATAAATAATGATCTGGAAACTCTCCTTGCTAATCGTAATAAGAAAATTTCTGACTTGAGATCTCAGATTCTAATTTCCCAGCATAACCATAGTTTATATGTCAAGCATTTTCCAGCTAAGATGACTCGCAAGATTTGCGAAGATAATGAAATTCCTCTCAAGAAGTACCATACGCTCCTTTCTGAAGAAATTCCTGAAGATACTCCATATCTGGAAATCTCTGAAAGTGAAGTTGAAGATGATAGTGAAGTTGAAGAAGAAGATCATTTTGATGGGAATAGATCGCCTGAAGAATAACTTCATTTTTTTTTTTTTTTTTTTTTGTATATCTGTTCTTTAACTTTTCAATACAACACTTTCTTCTTGATTATGCTTTTAATCAATCCAACAATTTATTTTTCAAAGCTTAATTTGAATTAATCTTTCTTTGATGTTTATTTCCCTTATTCGCATAACTTGATCATATGGAGAGAAATAATATATCTTAAAGACTTAGCTTAGTATTCCCTTTCCCCTTATTATTTCTCTTCAAATGATCAACTATCACTGGAAGTATTAGAATATCCTTATGAATTTATCTTACGAATTTTCTTCTTATTGTGATTATGAATAAAAAATCCTCCCTTCGAAGTATAAGAAATATAAGCCTTTTGATTTTTACGGAATGTTGTGAAGTAAATAATAAATCTCCCCTTGAAGTATAGAAAGTATGAAGTATACAAAATATGAAATACCCTTAAGAAGTATAAGAAGTATTAGCAGCATTCAATTTATGAAGAATTTCCCAATATATGAAGAAGTATAAAAATTATTACTCATTGTATGAAGAAGTATAATAAGTACTTAACCTTCTCAAAATTAAATATCCGTTGAAGAAGTATAATAAATATGAGATATTCTTGAAGAATTATAAGAAGTATTTAACTTTTTGGAGAAGTATTCAATATATGGAGAAGTATAAGAAGTATGTAATTCTCGTAAATTTTTACGAATATGAACTTATCTGTATTTGATTGCTATCAAAATCGCATCTTTTGTTAAATCTTCATTAAAATTCTTCATTGATGTTGTTTTCCTTGATTGGACTTCTTGTAAAAATTCTTCAATGATATTGACAGAGCTGTCTTCTCTTCAAAATTTCTTGATGTATATTCTTGTAAAATTTCTTCAATGATATTGACGAAGTTGTCTTCTTTTCAGATCTTCATAATGTATATTCTTGTATAATTTCTTCAATGATGTTGATGCAATAAATTTCATTAATTTCTGTGGTCTTATCATGCCTTCCTAAGTAAAGGTCTTATTTTGCCACCTCTTTTGTATTAATTATTTGCGATAATATGACAAGTCTGAACATTCTTGCGAACATACAACCTCGTGATATTATCGTCTTGCGATGAAATCGCAGGACGTTCTTACACTTTCATGCAAAAACCCATTGATCTCATCTTAACTTCTTTGTATAGTATTTTAGCCTCTTCAGGAATTGTTGCGACAATATGACAGGCCTAAATATTCTTGCGAACATAAAGCCCCATGACATTGCCATCTTGCGATGAAATTGCAGGACGTCTCTACACTTTCATGTAGCGACCCATTGATCTCATCTTAACTTTATTATGTTCTGCGAGTTCTTTATTCTTTTCTTTCTTTCTTTCTCCCTTTTTTTTTTTTTTTTTTTTTTTAGAAGGCTCGCAGAACTTCATTTGTTGCACAAATATGACAAGCCTTTATGTTTTCGCAAACAAGAAGCCTCGTGACATTTGCGTCTTATAGCACTTATCATCTCCCTAATGGAGGGTGTTGCCCTTTATCTTCCCCCTGATTGACCCTTCAAGGAAGTGTACATCGACCATACAAGGTTAGATCTTCCCATCCGGTTCTGCCAACAACCAGATTTTGATCGCAACCTCTTATCCTTTTTGCGTATAGGGCTTATAGTTACGAGGTTGCACCCTATGGGGTATCTTTGGGCCAAGTGCATCATTTGCCAAGACTTGTCAAAAATGGCAGATGTGGTTCAACCTCACCCGACACTCTTGACTCAACCGTGTACCTCGGCGCCTTGATCGTTTTCTACACTTCTTGGGAAAGACAGTATGCCTTAGTCGCCCATCCTAAATCCTCTTACACCGCATTTTATATTGCGTAATGTCGTTAGATTAGGTGAGAATCCAAGGTGTCTAACCCGTATAGGTACCCCATTATTGGGTTTTACCCCAAAATTTTTACCATGTACTAAGGGCCCTTGGTGGTGTTCTGGTTACCCTTAGCCACGTTATAGGTACCCCCTTAAATGAGGTACTTTAGGACTTTGCCTCTTACGAATTATAGCTTCGCGAACTAGGGTGTACGCCACAAAGGTTTTCCTGTATAAAATTTTCTGCGGCTCTTTTTCTTTTTTGGAGGCTGATCACAGATTGCGGTCTTTTATTTGCAAATTAATTAAATTTTAATCGGAATATAAATTCTGAAAATTTGTAACTTTTTCCCGATTTCCTGCGAGCAAACAATATTCGTAAAATTTTATCACGAAATAAAAATTTTGTTTTGCCACATACCTCATTTTCACGAGCAAACATACTGATAACCTTCTTTTTTCCTCGCAAATCACAATCCCTTATTATCATCGTAAATTTCTTGTATGATTATCATCGTAACTTTATTCTCTTTTTCCTTAATCCTCTGCCATTAAATTTTCACTTCTTTTCACAACCTTTGCTCTTTTTCTCCAATTTTCCTTCTCAGCAGTTTTTCCTTCGCAAACTTCTACTTCTGTATCGTAACATTTCTTTCCCTCAGCCCAATCACCCTTGATAATTCCAATACCCTTCATATGAGGAAACTTTATGCACTGATGTAGGGTGGAAGCTACGCCTAGAATTCCGTGAAGCCATGGCCTTCCTATCAAAGCATTATATGGTGATTCAACATCAACAACGCAGAACAAAATTTCAGTTCGCATTCCACTTAATGGAATTCGCATGCTCACTTCTCCTTTGGGCTTGTTGGCAGTTCCATTAAAACCATAAATTCTCAGAAGTAGAAGGTATTAAATATGCATCTTTTCCCCCATAGTTTTGTAAGCGAGAATAGAAGAGGATATTGACAGAACTTCCGTATCAATCAAAATCCTATTAAGACCAATTGACTCTTCCTCCATATCATCTTCGTTCTCCTCCATATTCATGTAGATTTCAATCTTACCACCAATGGATTATCATGTGCTTCACAACCTTCTGAATTTCAAAGTGGCTTCAAAAGAAATTTCACGTTTCTCAAATCTTCAAGTCGTGAAATCTTTGCGATGTTCATTACTTCCTTTCCTTCACCATCCCTCGCATATACCCTACTTAACACATTATCATGAAAATCCTCTATGGTTTTATATGAATGAACAATGGAATTACAGAAAACATTCCTTGCTTTTGACCCCACTTCTATATGTAGGATTTCTTCTCCCTTTTCTTTTGTCGTGTTCTCCCTGCGAGTTATGGCTGGAGCCTGTGGTAATTGTTGCGACTGTGTCTTCTTAAGTAAAAATTGATTTAGTTTTCCTTGATCAATCATTCGCAAAATTATCCTATTGATATTATGGCAATTATTTGTAGAATGTCCATGAAAATGATGATATGAACAAAATTCATGACTTCTTGGACCCATTGGTGGTTCCTTTCCCATATTCCATGGAGCTGGTACATTCTCTACCAGGATAATTGCTTGCCATATCTTTTCTACACTTGTATTCAAAGGTGGCAATTTTATCTCTTCCCTTACCATTCTTTGACCTCCTTGACCGTTGTTATAATTTTGTCTCTGGTTTCCTTGTCCAAAATAATTTTGCATTTGTCCACCATAATTTTCTTGTTGTTGATCTAGTCTTGGAATTTGGTTATTTCCTATCCGATTATAGAAATTCTTCTCTCTATCATATTCTTCTTGATCTCTACTGCCCATTGCTACCATCTTTGGCTGGCTATCATTGATTTTCTTCTCTTCTGAAATTTGCGAAGAAGTTTGTGAGGATGTTTGCGAAGTACCTGCTATGACATTGATTATTTTGGGAAGTAAATTTGATCCTACCTCTTGATTGCTAGTGTTTGTTACTGGATATGACTCCATATTGTTTTGCTTTTCTTCTAGTGTAATGTATTCTTCTTGCAATTCTCGTAATTCTGTCATCATTATGGAATTATTTCTTCTGAAGATTTGAACATATAATTGTTCAGTTGCGAACATCGCATTTATGAAGGACAGAATCAAGTATCTCTCATCTACACGCCCTGCCATATCACTGCACATAGTCTTCCATCGTCTTACAAAATGCTTCAGACTTTCACCCACTCTTTGTTTTAAACCAAATACATCTTCAATACCAAGCCGTGAAGAGTGATTTGTGATATATGCTCCAAGGAAAATTGCTTGCAAATGATTGAATGACGTAATAGTGTTCTTAGGGAGTCCTTCGAACCACTTTAGAGCTTCCCATGCTAAACTTGATGTGAAGTACTTGCATAACACAGCATCATGATTCTCCCATTGTAACATGCATCTTATGTATGCTTTAATGTGCTGAATAGCACATGAAGTCCCATCAAAAATACTGGTAAGTGTGGGAAAATTACATTTTGGTGGAATTCCTCCCAACTGTACTTCTCTAGCAAATGGGGTCCTCGCAGCTTCTTCTATTGCTTCATATAATTGCCTCCTATCTCCTCCTCTTCTATTGTTTATCATCCCTCTCATTTCTGCTAATTCTCGAAAGATTCGTGCATTTGCCTCAGAATTCTCATCCATTGGTCTTTTTAATGCAGCTTCTCTTCTTCTACGTTCTTGCGCTTCCTCCCTTGCGATCCTTCGCATTCTATCATATTCTTCATTAATGTTTTCATTTGCATAATTCTGCAAATATCTTCTTTCTAAATTATCATAATTGTTCAGTTGTAAAGCATCTTGGAATTGTTGTTCTTCCCTTTCTATTCTTCTCATTCTTCTCATGCGAATATCAGGAATTTCTTCTTCTTCATTTCTCCTTCTTCTGTGACTTATTTCTTCTTGATTTACTTGTACTCTGATTCGAGAATTTGGTTCATTCCTTTCCACTTCTGTTTGTTGATTTACAATTCTTCTCTTAATTCTTTCATACTCAACATTTTGTTTGTTACGAACTTCTTCATGTCTTCTTACTCCATTCTCGTGATTTTTTTGATGTATTGCTTGTTGTCTCTCAGTTTCTTCCATAAGTTGATGTTCTTCCTCTCGATTCTGATTGTTTTCTTTATGATTTGGTCTTGTTCGTAAATTCTCCATATTTTGTTCGCGGTTTGGTATTAAAATGAAACGATTTTCTTGATTTCTATCACCTTGATTCTGCGCTTGTTCTTGCATATCATTTTCATTATTGATTATCGGTGAATTTTGTCCTTCTCTTTCTATTCTAACATTTGATCTTGCAACACTTTGAGATTTCCTCCTTTGTAACATCTCATTTTCCATCCTCAATTCTTGATTTTGTCTTGTTAATTTGGCACGTTCTTCAGCTTCGATCATTCGTTCTTTTTGGATTCCTTGTCTCAATGTTTCTAGCATCTCCCTTTCTCTTTCAAGAATTGTTCCTCCCATCAACCTCACATTTTCTCTGATTTGTGGTTCTCTATCTTCTTCTTCTGGTGTATTAGTTCTCCAAGTGTGTATACTCACTTGATCATGATCTTCTACTTGTTGAGCTTGATTTCTTCGATTACTCCTTATTCTACTAGGTTCTCCTGTTATATTTGCTTCTCCTCCTGCTAATCTTACACTTCTTCTTACTTGATTAATGGTTCGATGTGTTTCTTCTTCTTGTCATTTTTCTCGCACAGAATTCTTTCTCTCCCTGTTTCTAGCGCCAATTATGTAGTTGCAGAATAACCTACAACTACACCCTCAATAGAATTAGTAAAAACTCAAGAAGTTCTTGATGATGAATAACAATTTTCTTATTAATGTTCTCAATTGATTACAAAGAAGTATCTAAATGGAATTAGAATAGTTTCAACTTTCTCTATTCTCTTTCCTAAGATATTTTCTAACACTCACTAAAAGAACCTCCCGAATTTTACATTTGAACTCCTATTTATAGTAAAACTTATATAGCTGTACATGAGTTACGAAGTATCGCAACTCATACTCGCAAAATTACTCCATCCTCGCAAAATTTCATATTTCTCCGCGCTTCTTCTATCATCGTAACATTTTATAATTCTTTTCTCCTTTATTTATTACGATACTCGTGAACTATTATCTTGCGATATTCAGTACTTACAGTTAATAAGGAAGCTAAAAGAGAAGATGTTTTGAAGTCGCCACTTGACTAAGGGGAGTCAGGACCCTTTATCTAGTTTGATCTTTTTGAGGAAAACAAAACCTAATTATGACTTTCATGTTTTTGGTCTGCTAACAGAGAATTCGGGGTAAGGAGATTCTAGTACGGGATGGGAAGGTGTTAGGCACCCATCAACCGCCCAATCGTAAGATTGGCCTCTACTTCATGATTAAAGGGGAAAATGTTTATAATTTATTGAGAATAGATTTTCATGCATGAGCTATTTAGAAAAGAGACATAGTTAGAAGTTGAGTGGAACTTCGACTATGGAGATGTGGTTTCTTTCTTTTATGGCGGTTTGGGTGGAAACCTTGGTTTTTTGATCCTTTTGTTGTGGTTTGGGTGGAAACCTTGTTTTGTGGTTAGGGTGAAAACCTTGTTTTGTGGTGGTTTTGGGTGGAAAACTGTGTTTTTGTTGTTTGGGTTTTTGATGATGGTGTTGTTTTGGTGGTTTGGGTGGAAACCTTGTTTTGTGGTGGTTTTGGGTGGAAAACCTTATTTTGTGGTGGTTTTTGGTGGAAAACCTTGTTTGGTGGTTTGGGTGGAAACCTTGGTTTTTTTGAGAAGAAATTTGGATGAAATTTCAAAATTAAACAATTAACCTGCAGATTAGCTCAATAAAAATAGAATTAATGCAAACCTTATTTTTTTGACAATGAGTCTAATGTGGGAGGGAATTCCGCTTTATAACCACACTTTGATTTATCCCACTTGGAAAATTAACAATAAAACACAATTTTTTATGTAACGCAAAGAGTAGTCGCGGTGTTACTACGAAATGGAAAACCATTATGTTCCCATATGACTACATAATTTACCGAAGAGATAGGCAATTAATATACTTGGAACTTGAAAGGATTCTTACCACGATTACTTGCTTCCGTTAAGTATGCTGAAAGTAGTTAAAGTACTAGCAATTTAATACTAATCTTTTAAACACTTAAAGACAATACTTGATTTAATCTTCTTATTTTTTGGGTTTTCTCATAATGAAATATACATGCGTAAGACAATAATAAGTATTATGTAGGAAGGAAATTTGATTTCTCTTTGATTAAATGACACAATACATGGAGACTTGGAACATGTGAGAAGAAATATTTTCTATTTGAGAAATAATAATTCTTCTTGGTTTGGGTGGAAACCTAGGTTTTTGGATTGTGGTTTGGGTGGAAACCTTGTGTTGTGGTGTGGTTTGGGTGGAAACCTTGTTGTTGTGTGGTTTGGGTGGAAACCTTGTGTTGTGTGGTTTGGGTGGAAACCTTTTTATTGTGTGGTTTGGGTGGAAACCTTGTTGTGAAGTAAAGGAAGAAGTTCTCTCTTCACATTCTCCCTCTTTTTTTCCCTCTCCTCCTCCTTTCTTTTGTGAAGTGTCGTTGAGTGTTTTGTTAAGTGTTTAAATGAAATTTTTCGTTCCTTTTTATAGACATTGAATAACTGTGCCTAATCCGTAAATCTAATGGGAAATGGAGAAAAAATCAGCTTCCTTTCCTTTTTTCTTCCTTCGCATGCGCTTGATTGGCGGCCTCCCTCATCCTTTTCTTTCATTCATTATTTTTCGTCCTTTTATAATGGGAAACGAAGAATTTCTTCGTCCTTTATTCTTCTTCTTCTTCGTTTTCTTCGTCCTTTTTTTCCAACTGTGTGTAAACAAATAAACATGATCATGGCATGCGGGGTCCCACTGTCACTGTTCACCCCGATGTTACTGTTCACCGCATCAAGAACATGATTGATGTGAAATCAGGCTCCTACCCAAGCTTCGTATCGTCCCTAGGAACCTAGTGATCTATTCAAAATCGAAAATCATTGTTGATCAAAATCCATCACCATCGTGATCATCATGATGACCACCATTAAAAACACTCATGTTTTTCATGAGGAAGAAGAAGAAGTGCCCTTAGTAATAAATCAGGTGCCTTTAGTTATAAATCAGGTGCCTTTAGTACTGTTTGTATTTTGAAAGCCCCCTATTGTAAAATACCTGACTCCCTCTAGCGGTTTCTTTAAACTTGACTGCCCCTTAACTTCTTCTGAGTTATTGTTTTACTCATAATTTCTTCATACGATTTCCGAATAACCCCGTTCTTTCGCCATTTACTTAGTATTTTCCTCCTCTTCAATGTGATAGCAAGAACCCATGGGTTTGAATGGGTAATGAAATGGGTAGGAGTAATGTTCGTGGGCTGATTTAAAGGATATGGAAATCCTTAATTGTTCCATAAGGAATTTCCCTTGTATTCGGCTCCGCAGCATAAGACTGATATTTTCCATGGAAGGTGCGGAATTGGGGTGTCAACACTAGGTGAATTAGTAAACTGAAGAAGTATTCATCACATATTAATGGCTTTATCTTTTGCAAGATGTTAGCGCATAATTTTGGCTTTTACAATTTTATCCTAAAATGAAAATCCACCATCAACATTAAGTCCCATGCCTATCACATAATGGTTACACTATTGTGGGGTAGGCATATGATGGTGACAGTTAATGATAAAACTTATGAGACAAAGTTAGATGTTACCAGGAGAGACGGGTCATCCTGTCCTTCGAGAATGTCATGTTCAAGAGATGTCCAGGCGAGCATTCCCCTAGCATGATGTCGGTCTTTCCTGCTTCGATGGACTGTTATTCCTGTTTCGTTCGTGGGACTACTACGCCTGCTTGATCGAATATGGGATTGATGTTCCTGCTCGAGTGTCATCTTGATACTTCGACCAAACACCGACCTAGCTAGCTTGACTAAACACCGGACTTGATGCTTTGACCAAACACCGGCCTTGCTATTTGCTTCGCTCAAATGTGGGACCCGATGTGAGCATGCTTGTTTTAAAAAATGAACCTTGTGAGCTCAAATGTAAATATGGGTCCTGCAGAAAACGTTGAAGTAGGACCGAGAGAGCGTTGAAGTGTTGGAGCTGAAACGCCTTCTTCTGGAGAGAGAGCTTTGATTGGGGACGGCTGTGTCTGCTTCGACCAATCTGGGGATAGGATCAAGTGGAACCCGCTGTGTGCCTGACTGAACGTCGACCTTATGTTTCGACTGAAAACCGGCCCTGCTGCGTGCGCCTATTTTATTCGAATACCAGCCTTGTGACTTTGATCAATACCAGACTTGAAACTTGAGCAATACCGAACTTGTGACTTGATCAACACCGGACTTGAGACTTGAGAAATACCGGACTTGTGACTTGATCAACACCGGACTTGTGACTTGATCAACACCGGACTTGAAACTTGAGAAATACCGGACTTGTGACTTTATCAACACCGGGCTTGAAACTTGAGCAATACCGGACTTGTGACTTGATCAACACCGGACTTGAAACTTGAGAAATACCGAACTTGTGACTTGATCAACACCGAACTTGAAACTTGAGAAATACCGGACTTATGACTTAATCAATACCGGTGTTTGGACCCAATACCAGCCTTATGTACTCTAACATGAATGTTTGTTCTGTCCTGTGTGACTACATATCTCACGCATTTTTATACAAGTACTGATTCCTGTCTTTTATTGTAGAATGAAGAAAAAAACTCCCGTTGAGACGTCTTCTGGGGATAATGCTGGTGCCAAGTCAGGAGGTGTTGAAAGCTTCAAATATATGCCAAACATTGATGATGAGTTGTTCACCGCGCCCTTTCAACTATATAAAAATATTCGTTCCACAAGATAACCCTTCTCCTATCGACTTCAAGGATTTTCATGCTCCGCTGTGCCCTCATGAAGGATGGATGAGACGTATGTTGACTAATGAGTACATCAAAGATAACTTAACCAGAGCACAGATTATTGATGTAACTTGAGTGTTGAAACGGCTTGAGAGGATGTTAAAGTGGCTTCTGGTGCGAACGTTGAGGTGGATCCTGGAAAGAGTGTTGAAGCAGGATTCTGAAGCGAACGTGGGTCCCGGAGAAAGTGTTGAGGCGGCTCTTGAATAAACCATTGAAGCAGCTTCTGCCGGAGGGAGCGTTGATGTGGCTTCCTCTTTAGTTCGATTTCCCCTTGCGAATTCCATGCTTCTTGACTGACCATCTTTCTCGTGTTGAAGAAGTCCTCGACCGACGGTGAAGGAACTTCATGCTAAGCCTCAATACCCAAGCGTGGTTTACATAGTTTTTTCGTAGTGGTTGTTGTCGATCCAGATATGGAATATCTTGGACGTTATTTCATCATTGTGGGAGTCGTACATGTGGTACTGGAGTTGGAGTTGGCGGATGCGCATCATGTTGTATCTCAGTGGTTTTCCTCTTGCTGCTTCAGGGAACTGCTTACAGAATGCTGAAGGTTGTATCGCCTGTTGGTGAGATATATGCCTCTACGAAAATTATGAGGCTTTTCATTACCGGCAGGCCTGGTTCTTTCTATCAGGGCATATGTTGTTGTAGATGAACGTTCAACAGCTCCAGAGGATGACCGAAAGCGCATATTCTCCAACATAACATGATAGACATGTACCACTGTCTGATAAAGTGACTCGCCCGGATCTTGTTCGACCACTTTCTGATAGATTGACTCGCCCGGATCTTGCTCGATATGACGCGTGGACATCGTTATCTTCTTGAGGTTGCTCCCTTGAGGTATCGGCTCCAGTGGAAGATTGACGTCATAGAGCGTTGATACGTTGCACCGGCATTCTTTAAACCAAATGAAAGTATGGTATAATAAAAATTTATGAGAGGAGTTCAAAAATCTATCTTACTTGCGTCATGATCGTAAATCCTTATCTGGTTGTAGCCGTTACATCCATCCATGGAGGAGAACATTCTGTGTCCGCTGGTTGCATCTACTAACATGTCGATATTAGGTAGAGGAGGATCGTTTTTGGAGCAACACCTGTTCAAGTCTCTGAAGTCTATGCAGCACCTGATATATCCATTTTCCTCGTGTCTGAACTGCAACAATTTAACCGACTTGGATCCAGGTATGACATGTAGATGATGGGTGACCAATTTTCATCTAAATCCGTCATTTCTTCATATCTCCAAGCGAATATGTCCTGGTACTCTCTGAGAAGTTCCACTAGCTTCGTGCGTTTATCCGTACACAAGGTTGAGATGATGGAGATAGGCCTAGGAGATTCCTCAACGATTTAATCTCATCAGTTGTGGAGTTGGTGCCATCTTGCAACTGTTGTGGAGCATCTAGCACTTGCTCTTGTGGTTCGCTGCTGTTGTATCATTCCATTGGGTGGAGAGACTGGGTAACAGTCTCCCCTGCTAATTGATAATTGCAGCGTCGGTATACCGTTTTCCCTTTCTGGTCACAACTCACCACAAAAGTTCGTTCCCTCTTAGTGTGAACGTGGGTCGTGGCTTCACATGATGGAGAGGAATTCTTCTTCAGCAAAGATGCAACATGGGTTTTATCCCTCAATGATGCAATCCGGTATTATTCCAGAATTGACTTCCACGTGGGGAGTGGGACGCAACAAACTTGTCTGATTCTTTCCACGGAGCTTCTCCCGTATGTACTGGTTTGGTTTCCCTCAAGTTCCGTCATTGTGGTAGGCTTCCATGCGACCTTGACTGGGAGATCCTTGGATGTCCTGAGAGTCTTGAGAGTAATCACATTCGAAGACGCTCCTGTGTCGATAAGGGCCGTCTTGAACTCTGAATCGTTGATGCATGCGGTGACATGTAGGGCACGGTTGTGACCTTCCTCTGGATGATTGCAGCAAAACCTCTCTGCGCGCTGATTCTTCGAGAGGTGTGAAAGTTCGCATAAACGTTTCACTAGAATAAAAAAAACCGCTTCCTAATCCACTGGCCTCTGGTTCATAGTGAAACTATTAACTCGAGGAGGATCGTTGTGAGGATCAGTCCCCAGTTTAGGAGTCTCCATGACAGGACCAATCATATATGATGTCGCTTCTTTGATCAGGTCCATGTAGGTCCGCGCCGCTGAAGTACCTTCTCCGGTGCGCTGAATGCGTTCCTTGTTGGCCCTAGGGGCTGTCGCGGCTCTTGTGGCAATCGATTAGTTAATATCTTAAGAAAAGTGAGTACCTCTTTCTGAGTTGTGGCCATATCCATTTGAGTCTTAGCAAGACCTTTATGCTTCTCCATCAAGTCTGCAATGGTAATGGGAGATGGTCCTCCTCTCGTCCCTCCAGCTCCTCCTCCTGATGAAGGAGTGGAAGTTGTCTCTCTGGTGACTACCAGAGGTGTTGCATTTGAGGAGATGTCGGGATTTGCGTATGCTCTGGCTCTGGTGATGGGAGGTGTTACACTTACTGGAACATCTCTCCTGCTACGTTGGCGCTGGTGGTAGAAGTGACGGATCCACGAGATGTATTGACCACGGTAGCTCCACTGATAGGTACATCGACACTGGGAGTGTTATCCACACTAGCTCTGTCATAATTGATTGCTGATCTAGACCCGAATTCTAACATCTTGAAATGAATTGATGATTATATTGGTCCTAAGATCTACCCTAAATTGATAAAATTGAATCGGATTTCTAAGAAATTGAATTTACAACCGAGAGATTAACCTCCCGCCGTGGTCGCCAATTGTTTACGGGTGAAAATTATTTCTGCCGGTTTTGGTAATATGGGGTGCGTGGATGAGAAATGAGTCTAAACTTTAAACAAATGCACTGCACGGGAGTGCTTGTAGATTCGAGAAATCAATCTGTGCAAATCCGTCCTAAACCAAGAAATGGCCATTCCAGACTTGTTTCGGTCATAAAGTGAAGGAGATGGGGTTGATCTTAGGGAGGGAAGCGAATAAGATGTTGAGATTGTGAAGGTGTTGGCTATGTTCGACTTGTATCAGAAAGCTTAACTGGCTTGCAGGGTGTATGCTATCAGTTCCAGTGTTTGAATATAATTGTATCAACACTTGCTTCTGTTGCCTTGTCTTTCCCTGTTTCTGGAAAATAGGGAGGAGAACCTATTTATACAAGTCTTTGAGCCTAACCCATGTCTCTCCTGGGAAGTGGAGAAAGTGGAGTGATGGAGTAGTGGAGTTGCGTGTGTTAGTGTTACACGATCAGTCTTTCCCACTTCTCCCATCATCACTAACCATCCATGACTTCCTAACACGTTTTTGTGATGGCGCATTGTGTGCTGCACGTTGTAAACCGCCATACCAATACCACAGTATGTATCCCCCAGTTTATGACATAATTGATGTCTCGAGTGTGTGGATCGTGGGACCCACAGAAAGTAGCATGTAATGCTAAGTTATTTTAGGAAGTCGATACTTGTGAAGTATCGTGTGTATTCTATGCAGGTACTGCATCGAGTATATTCAGCATATATGAAGCATCGCTGTTTGAGCGTCTCAAAATAGCCTCATGTCCATCCTACTTCATGTGATGGTTTGGAGGTTGCGCAAGAAAGTCCTCCCTTGGCCGACCACATAGTGTGGTAGAGTGATGGGTGGTGATCACCATGATGCCTCACTGACCAATTAACTCCTGACCAGGTCTAGATAACCAAGCCGGTGAAGTTGGACGGACGAGATGATCTTTGAGATACTCATCTGCGACCGTAAGTGGAATTAGGGTTTTAGGAGAGGTGTGCAAGCACCACTTTTCAGCTAAGTCGAATCCAAGCTTGGGACACGATTTTAGCATGGCCGATCGGGCATGCGTGTAGGCGGCATGCCGGTATACATTCCCATACCTCATTGTCCCGTGAAAGTGTGATCTGGACCGCTCAATTTGTCTGGAAAAGAGGAGCGGTCAGGATTGATTTATGACAGAAGTTTGGTGTCGCAAATGCCGCGCGTCATGCCAACTTTGGGCACGTATTTCAAGATGACCAAGCTTGGTCGGTCTCGGCCGATTGGTTCGACATGTAGGCGGTAGGCTGATGTTCACGCCTATACCTTACTGTCATATGGAAACGTGATCTAAGTCACTCAATTTGTCCGGAGAATTTGAGTGGTCGAGATCAGTTCGTGATTGGGAGGTGTGACCACACTAGTTTTGGCGTGCGAATTGGAACGACTAGGCATGGTATGCCTTGGCCTATCGGGTGTGGATATATATGGGTCCACTTTGATCATGTTGATGCTCAATAGACCTGCTCAGTCGTCTCCTAAACCCTCCATTCGATCAGGAGAAAACGAATATTTGCAATCAATGCAAACCCTAATTAGGGTTTTTCCGGATTTGCGTCATGCCCACTTTGGGCGCATGATCTGGAACGACCAGCCATGGTTGGTCCTGACCGATCATTCATGTGTGTAGGCGGGATTACAGTGAGTGTTTTGACATACTCTAGGCCCTTTGAATTTACATCTACACCCTCCATCTATTCCTGCGAAGATGGATGGTTGAGACTATTTTGAAACACATGTAATGTGCCGTAAACCCTAATTTAGGGTGTTTCGTCCATACTGCTTTGGCTTGGACGGTTTGGAAAGCTATGCCACCCTTTTGGGGAGGCCGACCATGTGGGGCCCGCGTTGGGTCGGTAGTGAATATTCCAATACCTGCTTGGGTTCATGGATTCAATCTAAGCCATCCAATCATGATAGTGAAGTTAGATGGTCGTGATCATTTCTGAGACTGATATGGACAGTCTAGATTCAAATATGCTCAATCGGGCTAGTATAACACACCGAGATATGTATGCTCAATCGGGCTAGTATAACACACCGAGAGATATATGCTCAATCGGGCTAGTATAACATACCGATTGTTGCAGCATGTACGGGTATTTCGTACATGCTTCATTATTAATGCTTGGAGGTTCGTGTTGCTCTGCTGAGAACAACACTCAGTCGTCCTGCCGCACCGATAATGAGTACAGGAAATACAAGGCTGGTCATGCATTAAATAATGCTGTAAATTCACAGGGTATATGGGATTGTTGCTACATGCTCCAACCTGGATGAATTTCGTGTCTTTAATTCACATAATACTTGGATTGTTGCTACATGCTTCATTCTAGGTGCATTAATAAAATAAAGAAGTATTCATCACTTATTAATGGATTTATCTTTGGCAAGATGTTAGCGCATAATTTTGGCTTTTAGAATTTTAGCCTTAAATGAAAATCCACCATCAACACTTGTATCTTAATAAACTCCTTGATGAAGTTACTAAGTTTCGACTATGTGATATCGTCTAAACAAAGTTGAGATGTTTTCTTTTGGTCATGAAGTGTCTCCGTGAAAATTTCATGAGGAACCCACTAGTTTTCGTACCTTTGCCAATTTATATTGACAAAAAGGGGGAGAATTAATGTGTAGTTCATACTACAAATACATATGGTTTACGGATCATTATGTAAGGGAGAGTGGTTTTCATGTTGAGATGGAGTATTGACTAAGGGGGAGTGATACATATCACCGTAGTATTATTGTCAAAGTTGTGATACAATGAAACTTTTATGCTGTGTAATAATACTATGATGGATCTTCAACAAGTACAGGATGAACACACGCATAGTTGAAGAACCAAGGAAATCAAGCTTGTCGATTTTGCTTTTAACAAGTACAAGCCATATGTAAAATGGTTTTGTCACTAAAATTGACAAAGGGGGAGATTGTTAGAGTATATATTGGTTGAACCCACTAGCGTTGGTATGTCAAGTTAGTTGTCAATTTTAGTTGCCAAAATTCATTCTTGATTTAGCATACTAAAGATAGTTTCGGACTAGATTAGGTCTAAGAAGTTGAATCGAAGCTATCCTTAAAGGATGAAGATTGAAGACTACAAGAAGAAATCATCAAGTACTTCATCAAAAAATGTATGTGATTGATTTCATTTGGATTCTTGTTCAATTCTACCTTTCTAATCTATCGAGATAAATGCTCACTCTATGGAACAATTCCTATGATGGTAAATGTACATTTATGTATATATACTTGAGGTTATTTGATTCATGACTTTGGTGACAATAACCTTTATCCCTATAGAGTATCTCATGTTATAGTGAATGAGCTTGCGAATCTAACGAGCCAAGAATCACTCAATTCCAAGTTATAACGATGAAGTTATGAGTGATTTATTAAAGTAACAATTATAAGTGTTGCTGTAATTGTTACAGTTCGTTAGTAGGAAACAATCCATGGACTGTTTGTAACAGTTCGCGAACTTGAGCCCAATACGTGACTAAGAGGCATTTTTGGTCAAGTTGGTGATGTTTCCTTATCTGGGCAAGTTAGTTATTACTCCAAACATCTTTGATTACCATATTAAAGTGTTTGTGATTCCTTCCTAATTTAATTTGTGATTTATTCACATAAATATAATATTTGCTAATTAATTATTTATTTATTTAATTATTTTGGCAAGAGTTGTAACTTAGGAAAGACTCCCAAAATTACGAGAGTCTTGAAAAAGGAAAATAGCTATGCTTAGATTTCAAGCTACCTTTCACTATAAATAAGGGTTCATGAGTGCTACACGTTTTGATCCCCTTTTGGAAAATTGGTGTTAGCTTCATAAGGTTGTTTTCCATGTCTTCTATTCTTCGCGAACAAGAGTGAGATAAAAGTCTTTGTATCGGGGATCACAAAGCCAAGTTGAATGTAATCTTCGTGATTGATTATACAACTTGTAATCTAGGTTTTTCACCTCTTGTCTATTCTAAGGTTTTATCTTCTGATATAAAACCATTCAAGAGTTGTCGATCATAAACCCTAGGTTTTGATAGATTTCAGTTTCCGATCGTATACCAACACTTGTTAGTCAAAATCGGAGACTAGAAATAAAAACTTCTATTGAGGCATCTCGTAAAAATCCTTGAGAAGTTTTAAACAAGATATATCTAGATTTATCTAGTTGTTCTTGTTGTATAATTATTAAGGTTTTCTTAACTTGGAAATTGATCTTTGGAATCACCCAAGTTCACTTACAAAAATCAGCTTCACGGACTTCTTGTGAGTACGCATAGTGATTGTAAGTTAAAACCCTAATCTACAAGATTTCCAAAACCTTGATTTATATCTAAAGGGAAATCAAACTGGTATTTTGTGCAAACAAAATATCGAATCGTATCAATCGTGTTGTTGTATCTTCTATAGAGAACCTTGGGTTCTGCTAGAAGATTTGTGTGAAGAATTCCTAAAGAGAATCAGTGTTCTGCTAGGAGTTCTACAAGAATACAACTAAGAAGGTATAACATCTAGTCCGAATAGGTAGTAGGAAATTGGTGTAACAGCTTATAATCAGTGTGTGTTTATTCTGGACTAGGTCCCGTGGTTTTTCTGCATTTGTGGTTTCCTCGTTAATTTTTTTTCTGGTGTCTATGTGTTGATGGTGGATTTCTATTTAAAGGCTAAAATTATAAAAAGCCAATTTTTGTAAGCTGACGTCCTGCAAAGGATAAAGCCTTCAGGCGATGAATACTTCTCTCCATATTAATTCATTGGAGCATGTGCAACCATCCCCGAGAATTAAAACATACCCAGAACGGAGCATGTAGCAACCATCCCGACGGAGCATGTAGCAACCATCCCGGTTTTATGTAGGTATACATCATTACTATTAATGCTTTAATTAAAGCCTTGTGTTCGACATGCAAACACCCGTAGGCTAGCTGACGGCAGGTTATACTAGCCCCGTCGAACGCATGCAAGACTACCCATGTTAGTCTCACTTGCTGAAAACAAACCCAAAAATATATCTCATCCGTCCAACTTCGCAAGCATAGATGGAGGGTATAGATATAGATTCAGGGGGTCCTGAGCATGCTACCATGATCACCTCGGACCCACCTTCATACATGACCGAACGGTCAAGACCAACTACAGTTGGTCCTTCCAAAACGTGCGCTCAAAGTGAGCATGACCCACGACTAGGGTTCCTTTTAATCGTGAACGTCCAACTTCGCACGCATAGTTGGACGGCTTAGATTATACCCTAAAACAAGTAGTGAAGTGATGGTACACCATTGGCGGGCCCACTTTCTACCTACATGACCGACTCCCTCATAGGCAAGCTGTGGTGCAAGAAACGATTTCCCAAACAAGGCTAGATTAACGCCTTATGCAGGTTGAGAAGATCCAAAACGATCATGACCATCCGACTTCGCAGGCATAGTTGGATGGCTTAGATTGTGCCCAGGGTAATAGAGCAAGAATGTACATGCTCACTGTTGACCCAAGATGTTGCATACATGGTCGGTCTCCCCAAAGGAGGCGCACGCAACCCAAAACCGATCGCCCAAAGTGGCCGGTCCAAAATCCTAATTAGGGTTTGCGGTGTAGAAACATCTAGAGCGTCCATCTTCGCAGGCTTGGATGGAAGGCCAAGATGGAGACTTAGAGAAAACCAAGCATGCTAGCATGACCACCGTGGGCCTGGCTTCATGCTTATCCGGTCGTCCAAGGTCAGTGATAGACTAGAACCTCGGTACGCGCGCCCAAAGGCAACATGTCATGGCCCCTCCATAAGTTCTAATCTCGACCACTCGTCTTTGCCACCTGAGTCGAGTGGCTTAGATCAAATCTTTGAGATTCAAGCAGGCATGGGTGTGAGCACCATTATACCGCCTCCATGCAGGGCTGATCGGTTCCTCCATTGGAACTCTCTAAGCATGCAAACGTTTGGGCCGAAAGAGGCAGCATGCGCGCCTCCCATCCAACGGTCGCAAGCAAGGCTACGAGCCATCTCGTCCGTCCAACTTTGCAAGCTTGGATGAATGACTTAGGGTGCGAATCAACCAGCAAACAAGGTATCACCATGACCACCATCCGTCACTCTTATTCACAGGGTAACCGACCAAGGCATGGCCTGTCTATACAGCCTCCAAACGGTCACCTAAAGATGGATGCATGCGATGTTATACCAAGTTCACGGTTCACCCTGCACTATTTTTTGTGGGTCCCGCGATCCACACACTCGAGACATTAATCACGTCATAACTGGGGGATACAAACTGGGGTATTGGTCTGGCGGTTTACAGCATGCAACACGCCATCACAAGATCGTGTCAGGGAAACATGGACAGTTAGCGATGATAGGAGAAGTGGGAAAGCAACCGTGTGGCACTAACACACAAATCCACTTCCTCCATCACTCCACTTCCTCCACTTTCCAACGAGAGATGTAATGAAGGCTTATCGACTTGTATAAATATGTTCTCCTCCATATTTCCAAAAACATAGGTCCGAACAACACAGAAAACCAAGTGTTAATACCATCGTATTCAACACCCAGAGCCTTCCTACAACATTTGCTAGCTTGCTCAACCTTCTGTTAACAAGTCATCAAATAGCCTTCGCCTTCACACTCGCAACACTTTCTTCGCTTCCCTCCCTAAGATTAACCTCACATCCTTCACCTGTGACCGAAACAAATCTGGAACGGTCGTGTCTTCGGTTTAGGCCAGAATTGTATAGATTATCTCTCGAATCAAAGTGGTCATCGTGCAGCACATTTGTTGAAGGTTTAAACTCACTTCTCATCCACACACACCCAAAATTACCTAAACCGGCAGAAGTAGTTTTCTCCCACAAACACTATGTTATTTCTTTTCGGAATTATATTTTATTTATATAATTGAAATAATATAGGTTGTACATTGTTTATGGGTGAAAACTACTCCTGCCGGTTTTGGTAATTTGGGGTGTGTGGATGAGGAATGAATCTAAACCCTAAACAAATGACTACGCGATGAGTGCTTGTAGATTCAGGAGATCAATCTGTGCAAGTCCGGCCTAAACCAAGTGTTCGTACCCAAACTTACTTTTAGGCACTAACCACGATGATTATTTGATGATGATGATGATGCAAAAATTAGGGTTATGAAACAAATTGAAGAAAAGTAAAAGGAAACAACAAATTTAACGTGGTTCGGCAAGTTGTGCCTACATCCACGGAGGAATCCCATAGGGAGATATAGTATTCATATGAGGTTTACAATAATTGTGGTTATCTAACCTAGGATTCCATGTAGGAATAGAAATTCCCTCCTGTTGAGTTGGATTTTTAGCCTCTATTTATAGGCAAAAAACCGTAATCTAGTTCCATAATAACCCTAGATTTGTAGTCATCCAAAATAACCTCATGGATTTGTACTAATCCTTTAATATTTGTATCTATCCTTGAAGATGCATGTCTATCTTGAGAGATTCTTGTATATCTTCACATGATTTGAGTCTATCTTAACAGATCCTTGTATATCTTCATAAGATTTGTATCTATCTTGGAAGATTCTTATCAATCTCCCAAGATTTGTAGCTATCTTGGATGATTCCTGTTTATCTTCCAAGATTTGTGTCTATCCCAAAATGACTTCTATAATAAGTCATTTGGGCTTCCATAATAAGCTAGACTGGGCTTCCATAATAAATCCTCAGGGTTTCCTCAATAAACCCAAGTGTTGGTTTCCTCAATAATCCTCCGGACTTCCTCAATAAGTCCGGTCTGGGCCTTTGTAATCTTCTTTAACGGGCTTTTTTTTGGCTTGATTCATGGGCTTCTAGTGTATTTTATACACGGTACAAACATCGCCCCCTCTTAACCTCCAACTTGTTGTGGGTTAAGAAGTTTGTTTTTCCTTCTGCATCGACCGTTGATGACGTAACTCGCTCCCAAGCATTTGTAGAGACATTGTGAAGACGCCCCCAACTGTGATAACCTGCACAAAAAATAAAAATAAAAATAAAAATAAAAATAAAAATAAAAATAAAAATAAAAATAAAAATAAAAATAAAAATAAAAAGTAAAATAAAAATAAAAATAATAATAATAGTGCTCACGTGCTAGCGGTATGTGGTATGTGCTTGCGGCTACCCCCAACTGTGGTATGTGGCTACCCCCAACTGTGATAACCTGCACATAACCTGTGATATGTTGGCTACCCCCAACTGTGGTATGTTGGCTACCCCCAACTGTGGTATGTGCTTGCGGCTGGGGCAAGGCTTTATTCTCACAACGTAACAAGGATGTAGCTCTTGCTGCTCGGGTAGGCTGGCTGTATTGCTTGTGTTGAGTATGAGTCTTTGGACCAATATCGGGCATTGGGCTTGTGGTCAAGACGATACTTTATGCTTGCGAAGGTGCAAGTCTTTGTACTCGCGTGCAAGGTGAGATTTTATGCTTGTGAAGGTGCAAGTCTTTGTACTCGCGTGCAAGGCGAGATTTTATTCTTGCGATAAGAACAAGACATATGTGCTCACGTGCAAGGTGAGTCTTTAGGTGCTCGCGATACGATGCGATGCAAGGCTAAATATTGGTGGGTCTAAGCAATCCTCATCTCGAACTCTCGATCATGTGGCTATCCACGAACCTCGAACCCGATCATATCGCTATCCACGAACCTCGAAATTGATCAGGTTTCTTCCCCAAGTGCATATACAAATTTCTCGAACACTAGATTTTTCGCTTCCATGTTGTAGGAAATTCCAACGAGCCAAAAATTACTCAATTCGGACTTAAAACAAAGAAGTTATTGATGAAACAAGTTTTGCACGAATCACGCATGATAGACAGACTAAGATTAATGAGTCATGCTTCCTTGCACAAATGATGGTTGGCACAGTTGGTCAAGATTCCGAAGGTGCAAGTCTTTGTACTCGCGTGCAAGGCGAGATTTTATGCTTGCGATAAGAACAAGACTTATGTGCTCACGTGCAAGGTGAGTCTTTAGGTGCTTGTGATGCTATGCAAGGCTAAATATTTGTGGGTCTAAGCAATTCTCATCTCGAACTCTCGATCATGTGGCTATCCACGAACCTCGAACCCGATTATATCGCTATCCACGAACCTCGAACTCGATCATGTTTCTGCCCCAAGTGCATATAAAAATTTCTCGAACACTGTATTTTTCGCTTCCATGTTGTAGGAAATTCAAAAAGGATTCTAACGAGCCAAAAATCACTCAATTCGGACTTAAAACAAAGAAGTTATTGACGAAACAAGTTTTGCACGAATCACGCGTGATAGACAGACTAAGATTAATGAGTCATGCTTCATTGCACAAATAATGGTTGGCACAGTTGGTCAAGATTGCAGAACAGGAGTTGGAGGTCAGGCGTTCGAATCCCAACTCCAACGCACCCATAATTTTCTTCTTTCTCTTGAAATGGAGAGGCTTTGTCAACGCCTTCTGTAACAAATATATTTGTTACTGTTGTGTAACGCTTACGCTACTGTTTCTGCAACTTTCGCAACAGTTGCCGCATCTGTTTGTAACAGTTACGTCAAATTTGCAACAGTTGCGTAAGAACTCTATTTTTCTTCTTTTTTGCTGCTGATTTTTGCATGGAATTCGTGCAGATTTCTTCTGCGCTTTTCTCAATGGTAAAACACGATTGTTTTCACGAATCCCCTTAGTCGGCGCCAATGTTCGTACCCAAAATTACTTTTAGGCACTAAACACGATGATTATTTGATGATGATGATGATGCAAAAATTAGGGTTATGAAACAAATTGAAGAAAAGTAAAAGGAGACAACAAATTTAACGTGGTTCGGCAAGTTGTGCCTACATCCACGGAGGAATCCCATAGGGAGATATAGTATTCATATGAGGTTTACAATAATTGTGGTTAGCTAACCTAGGATTCCATGTAGCAATAGAAATTCCCTCCTATTGAGTTGGATTTTTAGCCTCTATTTATAGGCAAAAAAACCTAATCTAGTTCCATAATAACCCTAGATTTGTAGTCATCCAAAATAACCTCATGGATTTGTACTTATCCTTTAATATTTGTGTCTATCCTTGAAGATGCATGTCTATCTTGAGAGATTCTTGTATATATTCACATGATTTGAGTCTATCTTAACAGATCCTTGTATATCTTCATAAGATTTGTATATATCTTGGAAAATTCTTATCAATATCCCAATATTTGTAGCTATCTTGGATGATTCCTGTTTATCTTCCAAGATTTGTGTCTATCCCAAAATGACTTCTATAATAAGTCATTTAGGCTTCCATAATAAGCTAGACTGGGCTTCCATAATAAGCCTCTGGGTTTCCTCAATAAACCCAAGTGTTGGTTTCCTCAATAATCCTCCGGACTTCCTCAATAAGTCCGGTCTGGGCTTTTGGAATCTTCTTTAACGGGCTTTTTGGGCATGATTCACGGGCTTCTAGTGTATTTTATACACGGTACAAACACCAAGAAATGACCGTTCCAGACTTGTTTCGATCACAAAGTGAAGGATATGGGGTTGATATTAGGGAGGGAAGCGAAGAAGGTGTTGAGACTATGAAGGTGTTAGCTATGTATGACTTGTATCAGAAAACTAAACTGGCTTGCAGGATGTAAGCTATCAGTTCCAGTGTTTGAATACGATTGTATCAACACATGTTTCTGTTGTCTTGTCATATTTGAAAAATAGGATGGAGAACCTATTTATACAAGTATTTTAGCCTAACCCTCGTATCTCGTGGGAAGTGGAGAAAGTCGAGTGATGGAGTAGTGGAGTAATGTGTTAGTGTCACATGACCAGGCTTGCCCAATTCTTCCATCATCACTAACCGTCCATGACTTCCTGACACGTTCTTGTGATGGCGCATTGTGCGATGCACGCTGTAAACCGCCAGACCAATACACCAGTATGTATCCCCCAGTTTGTGACATGATTGATGTCTCGAGTGTGTGGATCGTGGGACCCACAGAAAATAGCATGCAATGTTAGATTGGATAACAACGTTATTCAGGAAGTCGATACTTGTGAAGTATCGTGTGTATACTATGCAGGTACTGCATCGAGTATATTCAACATGTACGAAGCATCGCTGTTTGAGCGTCTCAAAATAACTTCATGTCCAGCCTACTTTATATGATGGTTTGGAGGCTGTGCAAGCAAATCCTTCCTTGGCCGACCACATGGTGTGGTAGAGTGACAGATGGTGATCATCATGACGCCTCACTGACCAATTAACTCATGACCAGGATTGTATAACCAAGACGGTGAAGTTGGACGGATGAGATGGTCTCTGAGATACCGACCATTGGTGAAATTCGGGTTTTGGAGTAGGCGCACCAGCACCACTCGTCAGCCTGATCGAATCCAAGCTTGGGATACAAATTTTGGCTGGACGATCGCACATGCATGTAGATGGCATGACAGTGTAGGCGCCCATACCCCATTGTCTCACGAAACTGAGATCTGGGACACTAAATTCGTCTAGAGAAGTTGAGTGGTCGAGATTAATTTGCGACAGAAAACTGGTGCCGAAAAAGCCGCATATCGTGCCAACTTCAGGCACGTATTCCAAGATGACCAATCTTGGTCGATCTTAGACGATTGGCATGGATTGTAGGTGGTAGGCTGGTGTTTACGCCTATACCTGACTATCCCATGAAAACGTGATCTAAGCCACTCAAATTGTCCTACGAATTTGAGTGGGCGAGATTAGTTTGCAATTTAGAAAGTGTGACCATGCTAGTTTGGGCGTGCATTTTGGGATAACCAAGCATGGTATGCCTTGGCCGATCATGTGAGGGGATAGATGGGCCCACGGTGGTCATGTTGGTATGACCGGACCTGCTTAATCTAATCTCGGACCCTTCATTCGTGCCGGAGAAAATGTACGCTCGTGATGTTCAAAACCCTAATTTTGAGTTTCACGGCCGTGCGTCATGCTCCGTTCGTGCGCACGAATTGGGATGACCGAACATGGTTATTCCTGACCGATCGGTCAGGTATGTAGGAGGGCCCACGGTGATCAAGTTGACATGCTCTGGGCCATTTGAATCTACATCTACACCCTCCATCTATACCTGTGAAGATGGATGGTTGAGACTGTTTTGCGACATATGTAATGTGCCACATACCCTAATTTAGGGTTTTCCGTCCATACTGCTCTGGCTTGGACGTTTTGGCAAGCTATGCCAATATTTTGGGGAGACCGACCATGCGGGGCCCGCGTTGGTTCGGTAGTGGATATTTCATCCTGCTCGGGGGTTATGGAATCGATCTGGTCCATCCAATCATGCTGGTGGAGTTGGATGGTCGTGATCATTTCCAGACTGATACGTACAGTCCGGATACTAAATCGGGCTAGTATAACACACCGAGAGTTGCTCAATCGGGCTAGTATAGCACACCGAGAGTAGCAGCCTGTACGGGTATTTCGTACATGCTTTTATTATACTGCTTGGAGATTCGTGTTGCCCTGCTGAGAGCAACACTCAGTTGTCATGCCGCACTAATAATGAGTACATGAAATACAAGGATGGTTATGCATTAATTAATAATGTTGTAAATTCACAGGGTATATGGGATTGTTGCTACATGCTCCAACCTGAATGAATTTCGTGTATTTAATTCACAGAATGAGATTGTTGCCACATGCTCCATTCTAGGTGAATTAGTAAAGTTAAGAAGTATTCAACACTTATTAATGGCTTTATCTTTTACAAGATGTTAGCGCATAATTTTTTTTAGCTTTTACAATTTTAGCCTTAAATGAAAATCCACCATCAACATTAAGTCCCCTGCCTTGCACATAATGGTTACACTATTGTGGGGTAGGCATATGATGGTGACAGTTAAAGATAAAATTTATGAGACAAAGTTAGATGTTACCAGGAGAGACGGGTCGTCCTGTCCTTCGAGCATGTTACGTTCAAGAGACTTCCAGGAGAGCGTTCCCCTAGCATAATGTCGGTGTTTCCTGCTTCGATGGACTGTTATGCCTGTTTTGTTCGTGGGGCTACTGCGCCTGCTTGATCGAACATGGGCTTGATGTGCCTGTTTTGTTTAATCGTGGGTCCGCTGCATCTGCTTGATCAAACGTGGGACCCGATTTAAGCAAGCTTGATTCGAACATGGGAAGATGTGCATGCTTCGATAAAATGCGGGACCACCGTGTACATGTTTCAAACGTCGGCCATATCATGTGCCTACTTTTATCGTACGGTTGATGTGCTTGCTCGAGTGTCATCTTGCTACTTCAACCAAACACCGACCCAGCTAAGTTGACTAAACACCGGACTTGATGCTTTGACCAAACAACGGCCTTGTTGTTTAGTTCGCTCGAACGTGGGACCTGATGTGAGCATGCTTGTTTTTAAAAATGAACCTTGTGTGCTCAATTATAAATGTGGGTCCAGCAGAAAGCGTTGAAACAGCTTCTGGAGCAGGCCCGGGAGAGTGTTGAAGTGTTGGAGATGAAACGTCTTCTTCTGGAGAGAGAGAGAGAGCTTTGATTGGGGATGGATGTGTCTGCTTCGAACAATCTGGGTCTAGGATCAATTGGGACCTGTCGCGTGCCTGACTGAACGTCGACCCTGTATTTCGACTGAAAATCGGCCCTTCTAACTTGACTAAACACCGGACTTGATGCCTTAACCAAACACCGGCCTTGTGACTTGATCAACACCGGACTTGAAACTTGATCAACACTAGACTTGTGACTTGAGCAATACCGGAGTTGAAACTTGATCAACACCAGACTTGTAACTTGATCAACACCGGACTTGAAACTTGAGCAATACCGAACTAGAAACTTGATCAACACCGGACTTGTGACTTGATCAACACCGGACTTGAAACTTGAGCAATACCGGACTTATGACTTGATCAATACCGGTGTTTGGACCCAATACCATCCTTGTGTACTCCAACGTGAATGTGTATTATGTGACTACACATCTCACGCGTTTTTATACAAGTACTGATTCTTGTCTTTTATTATAGAATGAAGAAAAGAACTCATGTTGAGATGTCTTATGGGGATAGTGCTGGTGCCAAGTCAGGAGGTGTTGACAGCTTCAAAGATATGCCGAACATTGATGATGAGTTGTTCACCGCGCCCTTCAACTATATGAAAATATCCGTTCCACAGGATAACCCTTCTCCTATCGACTTTAAGGTTTTTCATGCTCCTCTGGGCCCTCATAAAGGATGGATGAGACATATGTTGAGCAATGAGTACATCAAAGATAACTTGACCAGAGCGTGGATTATTGATGTAGCTTGAGTGTTGGAATGGCTCGAGAGGGTGTTAAAGTGGCTTCTGGTGCGAACGTTGAGATGGATCCTGGAGAGACTGTTGAAGCATGATTCTGAAGCGAACGTGGGTCCCGGAGAGAGCGTTGATGAGGCTCTTAAATAGACCATTGAAGTAGCTTCTGTTGGAGGGAGTGTTGAAATGGCTTCCTCTTCAGTTCAATTTACCCTTGCGAATTCTATGCTTCTTTACTGACCATTGTAGGAGCAGAATCTCGCAGTATTATTATGCTTGCGAATAATTAACGACGCAACAAATGATAGCTTGCGAAATTGTGGAGAGAAAAGACATCTTGCGAGCAAGGCTACGAAGACTCGCATGACATATTTTAGATCCGAAATTTCGGGGCAACACAACTGTCATCTTTTATGTAAAATCATATAAATAGCCATTTAGGCATGAGAGAAAGGGAGAGTTCTTTTGGAGAATAAATTTTGGAGAGACATTTGAAGTTATAATTTTATAAAAGAAAGAGAGAGACTTATTTTCTTGATGATATTCTTACCCAAAAATCTAGAGCTTCAAATATTCATTAATGGAGTCTCAATTGTAAAATCATGTAATTACATACAATCATTAGTGAAGAACCATGGATGTAGATCACAATGATCGAACCATGTAAAAATCCTTGTGTCTCTTTTACAATTTTTGTACTTTAATCTTCATTTTCATATCAAATAAATTAGATCATCAAATCAAATTAATGGAATCTCATGAGGGTGTAGTTGTGGGATTTCCTGCAACTACATAATTGGCGCTAGAAACAGGGAAATAATCTTGTTGGTTCAAGAAAGTTTAAAGAAATTAGCTACTGTTGGTGATAAATTCAATTGGATCTTCAGCAAAAGGAAAACAAGGAGGTTTATATGGAATATACATCTTCAAGAGAGGAGTAGCAGTAATTTACAAGATGATGACGCATGAACAGATTCAAGGAAGAAATTGATTACAACAAAATCAACGCAAAATAGAACCGAACATGCCTCCTGCAGCAAAATTTATCAATAAAAAGGATAAATCTCTTCCCTATTTCTCTTATTTCGTGTTCAATTTTTCAGATCGGAAAATTTTAAGTAAAATTGTGAGAAAAAATTTTCACGTACAAAAGTTTTGTTCGTCATCAAAAATGAATTTTTCTTAGAATCGCAAGATTGCTCAAAAATCAAGATAAGATGAATTTTGATTGTAGACTTTCCTTTCTTTAAATCACCTCTACTGTGAAAAAAATACTTTACACTCTTCTGAAAACCTTTTATTCACAATTTTACATTGTGAATGACAATTCATCATGGAGAAAAATCTATTACAAAAATTTACATTTCTTTGATATTTTGCAATTTACTTCGCAAGTTGAAGATAGTAGGAACTCGTTCTTATAAGATACCTTACATTTATTTTTCTTTTTTATCACTTTCAATCAATGTGTCCTTAGTGTGAAGACGACAAAAGGTATTCACAGTGAGCAAAGGAGTTCTGCGAGATTTTCATGTTTTGCGAGAATTGTACGTCTCCAGCGAAGAAATGTTATTCCAGCAAAGAAAGATGCATGCACTAACCCAACCATAGCAAAGCAACCATTCTACGTCATTAGTTGATTCCTACGGTTGGGAAGGGATGACGGTAGTACAGTTGAGGAGAGATAAAATTTAGAATGGCAAGGATGGATTTAGCAAACAATACTTGGTCACACAATATCCACGAGATGCAACAGCCTGTAAAGGACAAATTATTAACAAACGGATAAAAAGCCAAATCAGTTGGTGACATTTGGACCCTGCGTGATCTTTTGAAGTCAAAGCCCAATTTCCCTGCGTGATTTCACGCAAAACCATCCAGTTCTTCATCTGTTCGTCAGCGGCAAATATATAACACATATTAGCGAATATTTCTGCGAAGAAGGAAGACAATACGCTAGTTGGGAATTTATGGACACGCTGATGAGGGATCCATATCAGAAGAGTGGATTTTGATGCCATTGACGACTTCAGGTTTGCTACACCCGCTGTATTTCCACCCACTGTGATTTCAAGAAGGAGTTTGGCCAGGAAATTTATCTCATTAACAGACAAGATTCCGTTAGAAGAAATTAAAAAAGAGAGATACACAGTGAGGCAAGTGCACGTAATTATGAGTTTCTGCCAAGAAATGGAATACATTTTTGCGAATTAATGGGATACATTTCTGCGAAGAATAGTTCTGTGAAACATCATCTATGAATTTGTTATACGCAGTTCATTATTCGCAAGAGGCATTCAATGTCAACATAGCATTACTAACAACAACAGCGATAACTTGGTAGCAACAGCAATGATAAAATAGAGTGTCAGCTGGATGGATTTCAAGAGAGAATGAAAGAAATGTTTTATGTCTACAGCGCCATCATGAACTGTTATACGAAGAGGCAAAAGAACAAAGAAGTTCTGCGAAGTTCTATTGCAAAAATGAACGAATATTTTGTAATTAAAGAGAGGTCTTATGCGTCAAATTACGCAACGACAATATCCTTGGTAGAAATGGTTTAAACAAAAGAACAAGACACGCTTGGTAGTAACTCAAGTGACGTATAATTCCAAAATTTCGGTTCAGAATTAAACAACAAATGTTCAATTAAGTGAACAAGCTGCGGCAATTGGGGGACCTCAGTACAGTTAGTTAATAAATAAATTGAAAACTCATCAACAGCGCCAATAGGCATTCCTTCAAGGATAATTGAGAAGAAATTTTAATCAGAGATTAATCCACCAAATCATCATCAGTAACGTTACCAGAATTATTTCAGAGCAGATAGGAAAGGGAAAATGGCGTAAGAACACAAACATCTTCTTATTCACATAGGAACCATTGACGAAGCAAAATTTCCAAAGACGGAAAAATTAGAGTTAAAAGGCTTGCTCCAGCAAGAACTAACGTGCAAAAACTTCAAAGATATGAAATATCAAGGATGAGAAGTTGAATATAATCGATTAATAATGCATAAACATGCTATAAATTTGCGGAGAAGAAGTTTTTTACGTGTTTGTGTGAAGAAAGTTCATGCGAACAAATGTTGAAGCTGCAAAGATGTAAAGTGTACAGTTGCGAAGAAAGCAAATGAACAAATTAAAGACTAAAACAGTAATGAAAGATAAAGACGCAAAGAATAAGACAAAAGAAATAAATTATGCAAAGAGCGACTACAACATAATAATTAATGTGAATTTTATGTTTCTCTCGCAAAACATGAGATGGAATAGTTGGTCAAGAGAACACCCAACGAAATTGAGGTTGTGAGAACGATTCTCACCTCATTCTTTGTTCTTTAATTTAATTTTTGCTAAGGGAGCAGGTAAGTTACATTTCAAAACAGTGTGTTTATTTCGCAAGAGGGTGCCAAACAGTGGGCTTAGAAGGAAGGGTATGAGCTAGGGGTCCTCACTTACGCAACCATGGATTTAATTTCGCAGAAAGAAAGTTAAGTTTCACCAAAGGTTAAAGCACACCAATCTATTATACACAAGATGGTTAGAGGCAAAAATTTGGTATTCTATTACTTCGCAAATTCTTTGGTTATTTCGCAAGAAGAAAATGGGAGATTATTTCACAGACATATTTCGCAAGAAATGGTTAGAACAGTTGGTATGGCGCAACATTATAAGAGGAAGATCAAGAGTTAATTTCGCAAGACTTCATTTCTCATTTCCTCTCAATTTTCAAGCAAATCATATACTTCGCAAGAGACAACAACAAGCCGCAAAATATAAGTACCATTTCCTTGAATATTTTATTTACAGAAGACAAAAGATTTTTGATTTTATTTACCAAAAGCGATATACTCGCAAGATTTCTAAAAATTCTAAGATTTCAAAACATTTCAAAAAAAATTTAGATTGGTGAAAAGCGATACAATCGCAAGATTCAGAAATGAATTCATCGCAAAAATTTAAAGATCTCAAATTTTTTCAAAGACTTCAAAGTTACAAAAAACAGAGAAAATTAAATTTATATATAGAACAGTTTTGATTTAAAGACGCGATATGAATACTTTTCATATTTCTTCAAGGATTGAAGCAAAAAGGTAATCAGTATATTTATTCGCAACGTATAACAGAACGTATTTTGAAAAACAAGAAAATGAAATGAGGCATTTCGCAACATGAAAAATTTGTGATGAATTTTTACAAATAAAAACGATTTATTTGCGATCAGCTTTCATAAAAGAAAGACGCAAACTGTGATCAGCTTTCAAAAAAGAAAGAAAGCCGCAGAAATTTTACACAGGAAAACCTTTATGACGTACACCCTAGTTCGTGAAGCAACATTTTGCAAGAGGCAAAGTCCTAAAGTATGTCATTTAAGGGGGTACCTATAAGCATGGCTCAGGGGAAACGGAACACCACCACGGAACCTGAGTACATGGACATTACGGGGTACATAACCCAAAAACGGGGTACCTATCCGGGTAAGACACCTTGGATTCTCAACCTAATCTTGCGATGTAACATGATTTAGGTCGGCCGACTAAGGCATACTCTCTTTCCCAAGAAGTGCAGAAAACGATCAAGGCGCCGAGGTACACGGTTGAGTCAAGAGTGCCGGGTGGGTTTGAAGCACATCTTCCATTCTTGACAAGTCTTGGCAAATGATGCACTTGGCCCAAAGATACCCCATAGGGTTCAACCTCGTAACTATAAGCCCTATAGGCAACAATTATAAGAGGTTGCGAACAAAAGCTGGTTGTTGGAAAAACCGGATGGGAAGAGCTAACCTGGTATGGTCGATGTACACTTCCTTAAAGGGGCAACCAAGGGGAAGATAAAGGGAATCATCCTCCATTAGTGAGATGATACGTGCTATAAGACGCAAATGTCATAAGGCTTTTTGTTCTCAAGAACATAAAGGCTTGTCATATTTGTGCAACAATCGTATTTCTGCGAGCCTTCTAAAAAAAAAAAAAAAAAAAAACTCGCAGAACATAACAAAGAAGTTAAGATGAGATCAATGGGGTTTTTCATGAAAGTGTATAGACGTCCTGCGATTTCATCGCAAGACGGCAATGTCATGGGGCTTTGTTCTCGCAAGAAAACTTAGGCCTGTCATATTGTCGCAGAAAATTCAAAGAAAAATGGATAAGGAAAGATCAATGGGTCAATACATGCAAATGTAAAGACGTCCTGCGATTTTGTCGCAAAAAGAAAGAAACGTGGCTAAATAAGACCTTTAACTAGGAAGGAAAAATAAGACCACAAGAGAATACGCAAATAAACTTGCGAAGATGATTATATGTAAGCAAACAAGTTTGCGAACATATATACTGAAATGAAATTGAGATTATGCATCTTTAATATTTTAATTATATCATGCGAGACTAATAGTGCAGGAATAAAACAATGAGATACAACGATCCAGGAAAATGAGGCACAAGCGAATTAACTTGCGAGAATAAAGAGAAATGCTCACACTAGAGAAAAAGTCAAAGAAAGGGAGAATGGAGGAAATTTAAAGCTACATCAATTTTACCGCGGAAAAATGAGCTAAGTAACACAAACATTAGCTAATACATTGCAATAGATAAGCATTCTCATCATACAAGCATCATATTCGCATCATAAAAGCATTGCATAAGCATTTCATGGCATAAACATCGCATACACATCTCATAACAACATCATCACATAAGCATTATATTCGCACAAGTATTTTACTTAACTTTACATAATATTCAGAACTTCGCAAAAATATTCAAAAATTCGCAACATTATTCGTAACACTATTCGTAACACTATTCGCAACACTATTCACAGCACTATTTCAGGAACATTATTCAGAATATCGCAGAATACTTCATAATTTCACAGAGAACTTTAGAAATTCGTAGAGAATTTTACAAATTCGCAGAATTACTCAGAATTTTAAAGAATGTGTCAGAATCTCGCATAAGTATTCAGAAACTAGCAGGAATATTCAGAAATTAGCCAGATTATTCATAACCTCGCAGACACATTCAGAATCTCGCAGGAGATGTGATCATTTCGCAGAATGTGATTATTTTTTAAAAAAGATTATCGCATGAGGCAGAGGAAAGATAAGAATAAGGAAACAATTCGTTCATTCAACATTTTCTCAAGGATTTTACCCTCACAGATAAAGAACAGAGGCAACTATGGGTACTAAGAAAATATTTTATGTTCTTTATCTTCTCAGCAAGAATCCTCACCAAAAATGGAATAATAATTTCTCCTGAATAGAGGCAATACTTATCACTCTTATTCAAAGACGAATACTTCTTACATTTAGAGGATTAAGTACTTCTTATACTTCTTCAAGAATATTTTATATTTCTTATACTTTTTAAGGATACTTCATACTTCTTATATATTTCGAGGATTGAGTACTTCTTATACTTCTTCAAGGATATTTTATATTTCTTATACTTCATCAAGGATATTTCATACTTTTTATACTTCAAGGGTAAGACTTCTTATTTACTTCGCCACATTCCGGGACTTCGCAAAAGAATAGAGGCAAGTATATACTTTTCAAGTCCAGTATTCTTTCGCTCGTTCCTTCATCAACAAAGATAAAAGACTACTCCAACAGCTACAACAACTAGTTTTTTTCCTGAAGATCGCTCTTCAAGCAATATTCAAGAAAAAAGAGGCAAAATGTAGGAGCAGAATCTCGCAGCATTATTATGCTTGCGAATAATTAACGACGCAACAAATGATAGCTTGCGAAATTGTGGAGAGAAAAGACATCTTGCGAGCAAGTCTACGAAGACTCGCATGACATATTTTAGATCCGAATTTACGGGGCAACACAACTGTCATCTTTTATGTAAAATCATATAAATAGCCATTTAGGCATGAGAGAAAGGGAGAGTTCTTTTGGAGAATAGATTTTGGAGAGACATTTGAAGTTAGAATTTTATAAAAGAAAGAGAGAGACTTATTTTCTTGATGATCTACTTCCACAAAAATCTAGAGCTCCAAATATTCATTAATGGAGTCTCAATTGTAAAATCATGTAATTACATACAATCATTAGTGAAGAACCATGGATGTAGATCACAATGATCGAACCATGTAAAAATCCTTGTGTCTCTTTTACAATTTTAGTACTTTAATCTTCATTTTCATATCAAATAAATTAGATCATCAAATCAAATTAATGGAATCTCATGAGGGTGTAGTTTTGGGATTTCCTGCAACTACAACCATCTCTCTCGTGTTGAAGAATTCCTTAACTGACGGTGAAGGAACTTCATGATGAGCCTCAGTCCCCAAGCGTGGTTTACATGGTTTGTTCGTAGTGGTTGTTGTCGAGCCATATATGGAATATCTTGGACGTTGTTTCATCATTGTCGGAGTCGTATATGTGGTACTAGAGTTGGAGTTTGCGTACGCAGGATATTGTATCTCGGTGGTTTTCCTCTTGCTGCTTCAGGGAACTGCTTACAGAAGGCTGAAGGTTGTATCGCCTGTTGGTGAGATATATGCCCCTACGAACATTATGAGGCTCTTCATTAACGACATGCCTAGTTTTTTCTATCAGGGCATATGTTTTTGTAGATGAGCATTCAACAGCTCCATAGGATGACCAAAAGCGCAGATTCTCTAACATAACATGATAGACATGTACCACTGTCTGATAAAGTGACTCGCCCGGATCTTGTTCAACCATTGTCTGATAGAGTAACTCGCCCGGATCTTTCTCGATATGACGCGTGGACATCATTATCTTCTTGAGGATGCTCCATTGAGGTATCGGCTCCAGTGGAAGATTGCTAGAGCGTTGATACGTTGCACCGACATTCTTTAAATTACGTCATGCTTGTACATCCTTTTCTGGTTGTAGCCGCAATATCCATCCATGGAGGAGAACATGCTGTGCCCACTGGTTACATCTACTAACATGTCAATGTTAGGTAGATGAGGATCGTTTTTGGAGCAGCACTGATAGGTGTGATAAACACCTTATTTTATATTTAGTATTTATGCTTTCTTTGCTATTTTTCGTGTAAAATATGTATCTTATGTTTTGTTTTTGAGTATTTAGGTACTTTGAAGTCATTTGGATCAAAAGAAGAGGAAACACGGCAAAAGCGTTGGAGGCGGATTGTGTCTCATTATTTGCTTTTATTTCTTCATATCTGTCTGAAAAGCATGCCAGCTTTAGTGATGCGAATTATGTCTGAAAAGCATGGCGGCTTTAATGGTGTTAAGACATTGAAGAGAAGAAGTGAACCTGAGATGCAACAGGCGGCTGCAGCTGGTGGAAGAACACTATTTGGAGCCCGGTACTGGTTAAGGGGCAGCTCTTTGGAGGAGTACTAAACAAAGTCTAATCAGGGTTAAGGGGTGCCATCTGGGTGTCCCTTATCATTCAGGTTTAGGTGTAGATATCCTGGGTGGCTTCATATGTGGGGCGCAAATAGCTAGCCCAATGATTAAGCTAACCCTAAATCGAGAATCACTTTTATCGATTTCATTTTATTCATTTCTCACCTGAAATCGAAAAAAGAAAACAGCAGCAGCGACTGCGGTGTTAAATCCCATAGATCGAGAAGGCTACGGGAGATGGTGAGGTTGCAAAAGAAGGATGAATGCTGATTGAATTTGAGCCATAGAAGATGGGTTTGCACCTGGGATGAAATGAGGGTTCTGTGGATGAGTGAATTTGGGGTTTTGCGTGGATGATTTGGAGTTGCTTATGGGTTCTGTGAATCGGAGTGAAAAGAATTAAGGTCTGCTGCTGTTGATCGAGAACAAATTAAATCTGAGAAGATAATGCTTTCAAGTTCCAGCAGCCTAAGCTGTTAATGGGAATCAGGGAGAATATGAAGGTGATGCTGTTGAATTCGAAAGAGAATCATAGTTTGAGATCGAGGTTCTGTGAAATTGAGAATCTGTGGAGAAGAACAAATGGGTTGTTATCGAAATCAGTTGAGCATGTGTGGGTGGTAATGAAATCTAGAATTACTGCTTGATTCAGGAAGAATCCATAGAAATTGGTGTTGCTGTTTATTGCTGCTTGAATTTGTAGTGCTACTGAAATTTGGAGAATAGAAGCTGTATGGTGTTTATGGTGTGTGGTTGGAGCTTTGGTGCAATGTGTTAGCTGGTGATGAGTGGTGGCTGTGTAGAGCTGAAGGCTTTGCAGTTTCTGGATTTCTAGAAGTAAATTAATTTTGTTGAGGTGGTAAACTTTTACAGGGAATGGTGGCGAAGCAAGTGTTGGTAGTGGTTTCGGATAATTGAGATGGCAGGGATGGCTACAGCTTGGAGTTGTTACAGATGGTTAGAACTGGTGCTATAAAGGAAAGGTGGTATGACTGAGATGATGCTGTTTATGCAGCTGATTTGCAATGGACCAGCTGGAGTTAAGGCAATTGCAGAGGGTTAGTGATGCAGACTTATAGATTGAAACATAAATTGAACACAAAAAACTCTCTGAGTTTCATTCTTTTTTCTCCATTCATCAAAAAACTGCCGACTAAAACATAAAACTTGACCTTAAATAGAACCCTAAACTTGCTAGCTAAGTAAAAATAAGATAGACATTATAAGAAAAGGTAACCCTTATCTAAATGCTAAGAAACCGTAGGATTCTAAAAATCTAAGCGTGAAAGAAAGCTAACAAACTAATAGAACTCCAAATGAATAAAACACTCTACTTGGCCGTTTACTTGTGAACTTGAGTCCCAGTTAGATATCGGGCCTCCAAGAAGGCTAAAGCCAATTCTTCTACTACATAATTCTCCCCGGCTCAAATAAAATTCGTCCCTGAATTTTCCCTCTCCAAATTTCCCACGATCAAAAACAAAACACATCCCTTCACTGACATAAGACTTAGTTATTCCATTAACAAGCATTAATTTCAGCACCCCACTTTGGTATTTAGTACATAATAATCTCTGGACCCCATCTTCCCATTTTCAACAAGTGACTATCATCTTTTGTTTTGGCTTTCCTTGATTATAAACAAAAGTTACATCACTAGTGGTGGCAACGGTGTCAGTCATGTCAATAGAGACCATTGATTTTCCCACCCCACCTTCTGTTTGGTTGATCAAAAATATGCGCTTCGTAATAAGTTTATCCATCTTATCCCCTGTAAGCGAAGCAAGATGCATGAACACTTCTTGTTCGATCAATTTTCTCGAATATGAGGACGACCGCTCAGATTGCACTGCCTTCAATAATTTATGCTCGTCGATTGAGTGCAGATAACTAGAAACTCTATCATTCTATCTTATCGAACACTTCTCATTCGTAAACATGAAATCTGGACATAAAGCTTCTAGAGTTTCATTGAGAACCGTCCGTTCTTCTCGCTCCTGATCAGACGGTAAAACTACGACATATTTGATTGCACCATTGATTCCCTTGTAGCTTGTCCATTTCTTCACCATCTCCTTTAGCATAATCCCAAATGTGCTTCTTGAGGTTACCTCTTTCTGACTATAAAAACCTCTGTTGACACAACACAGTCTAGCAAAGTGCCGTTTTCTTGCCTTTCCTTGAATTAGATTCTCTTCCTCGCTAGAAGAAAAAACATCGACAACCAAAATCTGTGTAGCAATTGATAATATGCAGTCACTTGCAGATAGAGCCAAAATGAGCTCCTTGGCCACTAGAATTACATAATGACACATGTACCAATAAGCTGACACTGTCCAAGAGATCAGTTTCTCATGAACACTATTGAAGAAGGATTTGGCCTCATTATTCTCTAATGAATGCATGCCCTTCTCCTCCCGATAATGATCATTGTTGTCCAATAGTTCTTTGCTGCTAGGATGAAGATATTTCAACACACATACATCAAACTGTAGATTATATTTTTCACCTAAATTTAGCATACTCACCGTGTTGATTCCCCGTATAGAACTCCCTTTCCTTTCCATAGTCTGAAAAACAGGTGCAAAAAACGTATAGTTCTCCTCGCCGACATAAATATATGCACAACCAAGTTCACAGTAAACACATGTGTCATCGTTAAGAACATTAATTCGGATGAAATTTGTGCTTATTTGTAAAACATAATGAGATGCTTTAACAACATTTGGAATGACTTCATGAAAAATAATTTGCAACAACAAACCTATGTGAGCCCACATTGCTACTGCCACAAAACCTCTGTGCAATGAACCATATCCATAATTTAGTGGAAACATCATAAATAGATCCATCGCGGACGACAAGAGTTTTTCTTCAATGGAAGGTGTGAGACCATTTGTTACCGGCCATCGCATAACACTATTCTTCATATAAGTATCAATGTCGTGATAGGATGTCAGGTGACTCATGTTGCTTCTGAATTCTTCTGATACATATTATGTTATTCTTATCCTCCCGGACTTCATGAGAACTCGCCCCTGAACCTTACTAATATAATTCTCTTCACAGTCTTTATTACGACATATTTCCTCTTGCTCATAATCAACTGATTTCGAGTTAAGATCGTCTACGGGACGACACAGATTTACCGGAATACATACGCTTTTTGTGCCTTCCCTGATTAAAGGGTCAATATAATCCGATTGGGAAAAAAATTCATCACCCGGATAAGTATCATAGATTGGTGGTGCGTCCCAATCCACAACTCTATCTTCTTTGTCTTCTTTTTCGCATATTGAGAACAACGGTTCACTACCCATTGTTGGATCTCGTGGAATCATCTTAAACTCCATAATTTCCTCTACAGCACAAAGATAATCAATTGGATCATCTGGTTGCGAGATACCATGAAGGCTAGGGATGCCAACTGTCAATCCATATTCCCACACAGAATCATGTGATTGATATGCAGTGAATTGACTACCCACTACGCTACAAGAGAAGACATCAAACATGTCTTCCTCATCAGAATCCTCCTCCACTTCTCGTCGATTTGGATATTGATGGTGCTCTTGCTGTTTTTGCATAACAGCCATCTGACGGGTGAGCACTTCAAACTGTCGTTCAAGTTTGGTAATCCTCCCAAAATTCATCATCTCCTCTAGATGAGGAGCATCACGAAAAAAAGCACTACGTTCTTATCTTCCTCGAGCCATGAACGTTGATTTGTTTCTAGCGCCAAAAATAATGCAGGGGTTATAGGATTAAACATAAACTGAACACAGAAAACTCTCTGAGTTTCATTCTTTTTTATTTCATCCTATAACCCCTGCATCAGTTCACTTAGCTAGCAAGTTCAGGGACGAATTTTATTTGATCCGGGGAGAATGATGTAGTAGAAGAATTAGATTTAGCCTTCTTGGAGGCCCGAGATCTAACTGGGACTCAAGTTCGCAAGTAAACGGCCAAGTAGAGTGTTTTATTCATTTGGAGTTCTATTAGTTTGTTAGCTTTCTTTCACGCTTAGATTTTTAGAAGCCTACGGTTTCTTAGCATTTAGATAAGGGTTACCTTTTCTTATAATGTCTATCTTATTTTTACTTAGCTATCAAGTTTAGGGTTCTATTTAAGGTCAAGTTTTAGGTTTTAGTCGGCAGTTTTTTGATGAATGGAGAAAAAAGAATGAAACTCAGAGAGTTTTTTGTGTTCAGTTTATGTTTAATCCTATAACCCATGCATCAGTTAGGAAGTATGCTGAAGGTGCATGTGTTGTTCAAGGGCATGAATCTAAGAAGGTGGAGTTGCGAGGCACTAAATTACAGTCTGTGAATGATTATAGCAGTGAAATGGTGTTGCAGGTGATTTATGACTGAGAAGGAGATAAAGCTACATGGAATGTGATGTTATAGATTAATGCTAGGCTAGGTAATCTTGTGAACTGAATTGTAGGGCATCTCAGAAAATGGAGATAGTACATGTGCAGCTGGTCATGGAAATAGTGAGCACAGGCTTCAGATTGCAGGGTTGTCTGCCTGAGATGGAATGGGAGTATGCAGCTGTAGATGAATTGGTTATGAAGTGGAGTAGTGGTGCAGTAGCTTAACCATGTTGCAGGTGGAGATACGAGGGAGTGGTTATGTTGCAGTGAAGTGTTGGTGGTAATTGCAGCTGTGTTGCTTCTGGGGTAAAATGGCAGTTACAAATGGCTTGAAGTTAGAAGTGGTGTTGCAGTTGAAATTGTGGTTTGAACAAGACAAGAACCTACAGATGTAGCAGGGCCCTCATGGATGGAATGGAGTTGCAAGATACAGCCCTTATGGATGGGAATGAAGTGCAGGGGAAGTGACAGAAGGTGCACAGACAGGGCCATATTGGCTGTGAACAGTGCTGGTATGTGCAGTGGCATAGTCAGCTGAGTTAGCTGCTGACTCGATTCTAACTCAGTGATTCAGAACTTGACCCGGTCAACCGTTAAAGACCGTTACTCAACAGTCAAAGATAACGGAATCTGACGGAATATTCCTTCGACGTCAGTGAATTTTCAGGCGACCGTCGGCTACTTTCCGGTGCCGGATTCCGGCCAATTTTCGTCCAAAAACCCAGATTTACAGCGAGCAATTTTGGGACAGAATATCTACACGGGTTTCTCTCTATTGTGGGCTTGGTGGACTTCTAACTAATGGACTTTGAAGACAAAACCTATTTTTGGAAGGAGAAAAAGCTATAAAAAGGAAGTTTTCTACACAATTTTGGATATAACGTTTTATTCTATTCTTGGAGCTTTTGCAGAGAACTACTTCTAGGGTTTGCTTTCTTTTATGTTTCATCTTATTTCTTTGAATATTATGATGATGAACTCCATGAATATGAGTAGCTAAATACAATAATTGGTTATGGGATAAAAGTTGATTTCTTCAAGCATGTTATTTGATTCTATGAATTAGTTTTGTTTCAATTTTATCGTTTATATTATCATATGATTTGAAGGCTAGTTTGGTTGAGTCCGGAATCAATTGGATTTGTTTTCATCTCTATAGCTATATTAGGGTTTTCAATACATAAAAGTTGTTATCTCTGATTTCTAGTAGCATCTTGTGGTTAATACTTGTAGTGATACATCTTTTTAATCGCATATGAATCATAACCTTTGTTAAAACCAATTAGTGCTTTTACACGTTTTTTTGCATCGATTAGTCTTATTTCATAGAACTTATTGCTCTTAGGGAGTTAAATCTAATTGTGCTTTTACACTTTAGGTTGCTTTTTAAGAAGATTTCACAATAGCATCTTTTAATGTTGTTTGTGATAAAATCAGGAAATAAACGGGATACTCTTGCGATCAAGATATCCTAGGACTTTTGATAATTGAGAGATTAAATACCAATTCTAATCATAGATGAAAAATACATGTTTGTGAATGATACTATCCCTTAACCAATATCTTCTCCTTATTGATTATTCCAACTATTTACTTTGCTTTATTTAGTATTATTACTTTGATAAAAACAAAAACACGCATTGGGTTAATTGGTTACATAAGAATCTGAAAATTGCATAACAACAATCACCTCTCCGTGGATACGAACTCTTTCTTATCGAATACTATATTTATAATTAGTAAAGTGAGGAAGTGAATTATTTTTGACGCATACGACACGCATCAAGCACCTGTTCAAGTCTCCAAAGTCTATGCAGCACCTGATCTATCCATTTTCCTGGTGTCTGAACTGTAACTGTTTAACCGACTTGGATCCAGGTATGACATGTAGATGATGGGTGACCAATTTTCATCTAAATCCGGCATTTCTTCATATATCTAAGCGAATATGTCTTGGTACTCTTTGAGAAGTTCCACGAGCTTCGTGCGTTTATCCATACTCAAGGTTGAGCTGATAGAGATAGGCCTAGGAGATTCCTCAACGATTTCAATCTCATCAGTTGTGGAGTTGGTGCCATCTTGCAGCTATTGTGGAGCATCTAGCACTTGTTATTGTGGTTCATTGCTGTTGTAGCATTCCATTGGGTGGAGAGACTGGGTAACAGTCTCCCCTTCTAATTGATAATGGCAGCATCGGTATACCGTTTTCCCTTTCTGGTCACGACTCGCCACAAAAGTTCGTTACCTCTTCATGTGAGCGTGGGTCATGGCTTCACAAGATGGAGAAGAATGCTTCGTCAGCAAATATGCATCGTGGGTTTTAGCCCTCAATGATGCAAGCCGGTCTTGTTCCTGAATTGATGCCCACATGGGTAGTGGGATGCAACAAACTTGTCTGAATCTTTCTGCGGAGCTTCTCCCATATGTGCTGGTTCGGTTTCCCTTGAAGTCCGTCATTGTGGTAGGCGTCCGTACGACCTTGCCTGGGAGAACCTTGGATGTACCAAGAGTCTTGAGAGTAATCACATTCGAAGACGCTCCTGTGTCGATAAGGGCCATCTTGAACTCTGAATCCTTGATACATGCGGTGACATGTAGGGCACGGTTGTGACCTTCCTATGGTTAATTGCAGAAAAAAGTCTCCACGTAATGATTCTTCGAGAGGTGTGAAAGTTCGCATAAATATTCCACTAGAAAAACCGCTACCCGATCCACCGGCCTCTGGTTCATAGTGAAACTATTGACTTGAGGAGGATCGTTGTGAGGATCAGTCCCCAGTGTAGGAGTCTCCATGACATGACCGCCCATATATGATGTCGCTTATTTGATCATGTCCATGTAGGTTCGCGCCGCTGAAGTACCTTCTCCGGTGCGTTGAATGCAATCCTTGTTGGTCCCAGGGGCTGTCGCGGCTCTTGTGGAAATCGATTAGTTAATGTCTTAAGAAAAGTGAGTACCTCTTTCTGAGTTGCGTCCATATCCGTTTGAGTGTTAGCAAGAACTTCCTGCATCTCCATCAAGTCTGCAATGGTAATGGGAGGTGGTCCTCCTCGCATCCCTCTGGCTCCTCGTCCTGATGAAGGAGTGAAAGTTGTTGCTCTGGTGACCACCAGAGGCGTTACACTTGAGGAGATCCCGGGATTTGCGGCTGCTCTGGCTCTGGTGATGGGAGGCGTTACACCTAATGTAATGTCTCATGCTCCTCTAGCGTTGGTGATAGAAGTGACGGATCCACAAGATCTATTGACCACAACAACTCCACTGATAGGTACATCGACACCGTGAGTGTTATCTACGCTAGCTCCAACATTGATTGTTGATCCAGACCTGAGTTCCATCATCTTGAAATGAATTGATGATTGAATTGGTTCTAAGATTTACCCTTTTTGAAATTGATAAAATTGAATCAGATTTCGAAGAAATTGACTTTACAACCAAGAGATTAACCTCCCACTGTGGTCGCCAATTATTTATGGGTGAAAACTACTCCTGCCGGTTTTGGTAATTTGGGGTGTGTGGATGAGGAATGAATCTAAACCCTAAACAAATGCACTGCGCGGTGAGTGCTTGTAGATTCAGGAGATCAATCTATGAAAGTCTGGCCTAAACCAAGAAATGATCGTTCCATACTTGTTTCAGTCACAAAGTGAAGGAGATGGGGTTGATCTTAGAGAGGGAAGCGAAGAAGATGTTGAGACTGTGAAGGTGTTAGCTATGTATGACTTGTATCAGAAAGTTAAACTGGCTTGCAGGATGTAAGCTATCTGTTCCGGTGTTTAAATATGATTGTATCAACACTTGTTTTTGTTGTCTTGTCATGTTTGAAAAATAGGATGAAGAACTTATTTATTCAAGTCTTTTAGCCTAACCCTCATATCTCGTGGGAAGTGGAGAAAATGGAGTGATGGAGTTGTGGAGTAATGTGTTAGTGTCACATGACCAGGCTTGCCCACTTCTTCCATCATCACTAACCGTCCATGACTTCTTGACACGTTCTTGTGATGGCGCGTTGTGAGCTGCATGCTGTAAACCGCCAGACCAATACCCCAGTATGTATCTCCCAATTTGTGACATGATTAATGTCTCGAGTGTGTGGATCGCGGGACCCATAGAAAATAACTTGCAATGCTAGATTGAATAACTGCGTTATTCAGGAAGTCGATACTTGTGAAGTATCGTGTGTATACTATGCAGGTACTAAATTGAGTATATTCAGCATGTATGAAGCATCGCTGTTTGAGTGTCTCAAAATAACTTCATGTTCATCCTACTTTATGTGATGGTTTGGAGGCTGTGCAAGCAAATAATTCCTTGGCCGACCACATGGTATGGTAGAATGACGGATGATGATCTTCATGACGCCTCACTGACCAATTAACTCCTGAACAGGGTTGTATAACCAAGACGGTGAAGTTGGATGGACGAGATGGTCTTGATAGGTGTGTAAAAACACCTCTCTAAGTATTGATTGGTTATTCTTTCTTAGCTAGTTTTCTTGCGAAATTGTATTATTATCTTTCTTTTTATATTTTACGGGAATTTTGGAGCTTATTCCCGAAAAGATCAAGAATCGTCTAATTGACCACAAAAGAGGTGGAATTATCATTGCATGGGAAACCACATCGTATCCGTACCGGATTTCACGGCAGTACAACCACTAGCTAGGTGGTTTTTGAACTTTATTGTACGGAGATTTAGTAAGGGCTTACGGATGGGCTTGCAATAAGTCACAACCACAGGAGTAAACAAGGTCCCGAGTAGCTGGTGGGCTTCACCTCAAGGCTGAGCCCATGGACTGTTGGCAGTGAGAGCTACAGAATTTTAGCTCGAAACGTTGTTGCAGTGAGTAGGATCAGTTTGGGAAGCCATTTCTCACTGAGAGCTCGTGGTGATAATTCAGAAAACTGTGGTATCGCTGTGTATGATGGTCAGTGGTGATCGAGCTCGAGAACGGATTTTGGAAGATAAATAAGGGATTTAGCAGATCTTGAGAGATGGACAGAAGATGAGAGTTGATGATTGCAAGTCAGGGTGTCTGAAAGGCAACGATGCTGTTGTTATTGCTTCTCGGTGATTGCTAAAGATGCTGGAAGAACAAAATGGAGATGGAGTTTGGATTAGCTGCCAGCACTGATGAAGCTCGAGGAGCGGTGCTGAAGGACTTGGCTTGCTGCTACAGAGAAGAGCTCGGGGATGAGCTGTGGACATGATAAGAATATGTTGCTGCTGTGAATGACAGTAAACGGTGATGGATTTCATGGAGTGATCGATGGTAATAAGATAGATTGAGGCGGGCATGCTGTCATAGATGATGGAGTTCAGCTCGACATGAATATATAAAGAAGCTGATGGAGATTATACGATGAAGTCATTGGAATGGAGTTTGGCAGTTGAGCATCGTGGAACTATAAGGCTATTGGAGAATACTCGAGTTGAAGATGGGAGTGACGGAGATTAATGGTTCATTGAAGTTGGGAAAAAAGGAGCTGAATCGGGTTGCTATTATTGGCAGTTGGTGTTGACGCGAAGAGGGATTGTATGGCAATGACGTTGGTTGATGGCAGATGGAGCTAAAATTGGTTTGACGTTGGCAGTGATCGAAGGAAGGTTTCTTGAGTTGTTGGCTGTTGTGGAATTGAACGACAGAAAGATGGCATGGAAGGGACATTGATGCTGCTATGCTCGAGTTTGGAGTCTGCAGTCAAGAGTACTGAGAAACAAGAATGAAGACGTGAAGAGGAGCTGATCCAGATTGAGAGATGTTCTCAGTTAAAGACTAAGTGATGCTGCTGCTGGTTAGCTGTGCATACTCGAGTTTGAATGGCTTGCTGCCATCGTGGAGATAGATGGAGCTTGGCCTTGAACGATGAGAAGTTGGTTAAATGGATTAATTATGAAGCCGAGAGGAATGGTTGGACAATGAGAAGATGCTGCCATTGAGTAGTGATCGCAGGAAGGAGTCTGGTGGAGATGTGGTGCTCGAGTTGATAAAACCCGATGGAGTTTGTTAAGCTAGTAATGGCATGCATGGTTGGTTAAGTCGTGGGTGCTTACACAAGGGGTTTTATGAAGATGGGCTTCAGTGGTGTACGGCCTGAGTAGACATAACGAAATGGACTGGGATTCTACCATATATACGCAAGCAGCCTTGGGATTTTGGCCAGCCTTTGCCGTGGCTCACTTTGAGAAGCCTTGGACGTGTGTTTGCATAGCAAGACTTGGCTGTGAACGATATCTGGTGAATTCTTCCAGGGTTTGGCAACCTACTTTGATCGGGCATTATGCACGGGACTAAGGAGGTCCACTCTCCTATTTTTGCTAGGTTTCCTAGTTTTTTCAAGAGGAGGTGCACTTTCCTATTTTTGCTAGGTTTTCTAGTTTCTTAAAGAAGAGGTTACAAAACTCTATATATATAGAAGCCTAGAGAAAATTTTATATATCTTCTTTTCACCGTTTTTCTCCCCCTTAGGGGGAGAACTATCTCTTTTCTATATTCTTTTTATTGTAAGGATGAATTCAAAGTTCTAATTGTGAAGCTCAATTATTTGCAAGTTTGTTAAAAGTTTTAAATTGATTCATTGTGGATTGTTTTTACTATAACGAAGGTTTATGATTGGTTTGGGTGCGCAACCAGATTAGTTTATCAATCATTCTAATACTAGTAGAGAGGTGAGTCGACCCGTAATTGTCTCTTATCTCCTACACAAGTAGAAATCGCAAGACCTTACGGAGGGATTCTGTGGAGCAATTGCGAGTAAAGACAACACCAGTAAGTGGACCGAGCATACTGAGTTTTACTACTAGGATCAAACCTAAATTCACAAATCTTAATGCGTTCTGGGAATTACATCTTGTAGTCGAGCGCTTCCGTGTTAAGGTGGTTCTTTTGAATAAAATCCGGTAGTCGAGCGCTTCCGTATCCGGTGATACAAGGAGTTTTCGGGGATTGCTAAGCATACCTGCTTTCCTACGGTTGGTGACAATTGTTTATAACAAGAAATAAACGGATACAATGTTGAGTTAACGGTTAGTAACGGTGAAGGAGTTCTTCAATATATTTTTCTTTTTATCCTTGTTTTATATTTTTGCTGATTAGATAACATATCAATTGCATTACTCTTCATGGGAACGATCTCTTACTACTGCTATATTATATTTAATTAGTGGGAAATATATTTTTATTTTGTTGAGTAAACGACGCTCACCAAAATTGGCGCCGTTGCCGGGGAGTAATTGCTAATTGGTTTGTTATTTATTTTGGCTTAAAGGTTTTATGAGTATATCTCTCGTAAGCCCTCACGAGACTATAACTCGTCCACTAGGGACTCCTAGGGGTTTAAAGGCCTGTTAATCATGCTAAGAGTAACCGTATCCTCACGACATGGAGTTGTATTTTATTTTTGTTTTGTTTTGTTTGCTCAGGACTAGCAGAGTTTAGGTGTGGGGGAATTTGATAGGTATGTAAAAACACCTCTCTAAGTATTGATTGGTTATGATTTTTTAGCTAGTTTTCTTGCGAAATTGTATTATTATCTTTCTTTTTATATTTTACAGGAATTCTGGAGCTTATTCCCAAAAAGAACAAGAATCGTCCAATTGACCACAAAAGAGGTGGAATTATCATTGCATGGGAAACCACATCGTAGCCGCACCGGAGTTCACGATAGTACAACCACAAGCTAGGTGGTTTTTGAACTTTATTGTACGAAGATTTAGTACGGGCTTACGGATGGGCTTGCAATAAGTCACAACCACAAGAGTAAATAAGGTCCCGAGTAGCTGGTGGGCTTCACCTCAAGGCTGATCCCATGGACTGTTAGAAGTGAGAGCTACAGAACTTTAGCTTGAAACGTTGTTGCAGTGAGTAGGATCAGTTTGGGAAGCCGTTTCTCACTGAGAGCTCGTGTTGATAATTCAGAAAAATGTGGTATCGTTGTGTATGATGGTCAGTGGTGATCGAGCTCGATAACGGATTTTGGAAGAGAAACAAGGGATTTAGCAGATCTTGAGAGATGGACAGAAGATGAGAGTTGATGATTGCAAGTCAGGGAGTCTCAAAGGCAACGATGTTGTTGTTGTTACTTCTCGGTGATTGCTAGAGCTGCTGGAAGAACAAAATGGAGATGGAGTTTGGATTAGCTGCCAGCAATTGATGAAGCTTGAGGAGCGGTGCTGACGGACTTGGCTTGCTGCTACAGAGAAGAGCTCGGGGATGAGCTGTGGACACGAGAATAATAGGTTGCTGCTGTGAATGACAGTAAACGGTGATGGATTTCATGGAGTGATCGATTGTTATAAGATATATTGAGGAGGTCATGCTATCATAGATGATGGAGTTCAGCTCGACATGAATATATAAAGAAGCTGATGGAGATTATACGATGAAGTCATTGGAATGGAGTTTGGCAGTTGAGCATCGTGGAACTATAAGGCTGTTGGAGAATACTCGAGTTGAAGATGGGAGTGACGGAGATTAATGGTTCATTGAAGTTGGGAAAGAAGGAGCTAAATCGGGTTGCTGTTATTGGCAGTTGGTGTTGACGCGAAGAGGGATTGTATGGAAGTGACGTTGGTTGATGGCAGATGAAGCTAAAATTGGTTTGGCGTTGGCAGTGATTTTAGGAAGGTTTCTTGAGATGTTGGCTGTTGTGGCATTGAACGAGAGAAAGATGGCATATAAGGGAAATTGATGCTGCTATGCTCGAGTTTGGAGTCTGCAGTCAAGAGTATTGAGAAACAAGAATGAAGACGTGAAGAGGAGCTGATCCAGATTGAGAGATGTTCTCAGATAAAGACTAAGTGATGCTAATGGGAGATGGAGCTTGAGCTGCTGGTTAGCTGTGCATACTCGAGTTTGAATGGCTTGCTGCCATCGTGGAGATAGATGGATCTTGGCCTTAAACGATGAGAAGTTGGTTGAATGGATTAATTATGAAGCCGATAGGAATGGTTGGACAATTAGAAGATGCTTCCATTGAGTAGTGATCGCAGGAAGGAGTCTGGTGGAGATGTGTTGCTCGAGTTGATAAAACTCGATGGAGTTTGCTAAGCTAGTAATGGCATGCATGGTTGGTTAAGCCGTGGGTGCTTACATAAGGGGTTTTATGAAAATGGGCTTCAGTGGTGTACAGCCTGAGTAGAAAATAACGAAATGGACTGGGCTTCTACCATATATACGCAAGAAGCCTTGGGATTTTGACCAGCCTTTGCCGTGGCTCACTTTGAGCAGCCTTGGACATGTGTTTTCATAGCAAGACTTAGCTGTGAATGATATCTGGTGAATTTTTCCTGGGTTTGGCAACCTACTTTGACCGGGAATTATGCGCGGGACTAATGAGGTGCACTCTCCTATTTTTGCTAGGTTTTGTAGTTTTTTCAAGAGGAGGTGCACTTTCCTATTTTTGCTAGGTTTTCTAGTTTCTTAAAGAAGAGGTTACAAAACTCTATATATAGAGAAGCCTAGAGACAATTTTATATATCTTCTTTTCACCGTTTTTCTCCCCCTTAGGGGGGGAACTATCTATTTTCTATATTCTTTTTATTGTAAGAATGAATTCAAAGTTCTAATTGTGAAGCTCAATTATTTGCAAGTTTGTTACAAGTTTTAAATTGATTCATTGTGGATTGTTTTTACTATATCGAAGGTTTATGATTGGTTCTTATATTGGTTTGGGTGCGCAACCAGATTAGTTTATTAATCATTCTAATGCTAGTAGAGAGGTGAGTCGACCCGTAATTGTCTCTTATCTCCTACACAAGCAGAAATCGCAAGACCTTACGGAGGGATTCTGTGGAGAAATTGCGAGTAAAGACAACACCAGTAAGTGGACCGAGCGTACTGAGTTTTACTGCTGGGATCAAACCTAAATTCACAAATCTTAATGCGTTCTGGGAATTACATCTTGTAGTCGAGAGCTTCCGTGTCAAGGTGGTTCTTTTGAATAAAATCCGGTAGTCGAGCGCTTCCGTATCCGGTGATACAAGGAGTTTTTGGGGATTGCTAAGCGTACCTGCTTTCCTACGGTTGGTGACAATTGTTTCTAACAAGAGATAAACGGGTACAATGTTGAGTTAACGGTTAGTAACGGCGAAGGATTTCTTCAATATCTTTTTCTTTTTATCCTTCTTTTATATTTTCGCTGATTTAGATAACATATCAATTGCATTACTCTTCGTGGGAACGATCTCTTACTACCGCTATATTATATTTAATTAGTGAGAAATATATTTTTATTTTGTTGAATAAACGACGCTCACTAGGTCTCTAAGACACTCATCTGCGACCGTTGGTGAAATTAGGGTTTTGGTGTAGGCGCACAAGCATTACTCTTCAGCCTGATGGAATCCAAGCTTGGGATACGAATTTTGGTTGGCCGATGGTAAATGCATGTAGATGGCATGATAGTGTAGGCGCCCATACCCCATTATCTCACGAAAGTGTGATCTGGGCCACTAAATTCGTCTAGCGAAGTTGATTGGTCGAGATCAATTTGCGACAGAAAACTGGTGCCACAAAAGCCGCACATCATGCCAACTTCAGGCGCGCGTTCCAAGATGACCAATCTTGGTCGGTCTTAGCTGATTAGCCTGACATGTAGGTGGTAGGCTGGTGTTTATGCTTATACCTGACTGTCCCATGAAAACGTGATCTAAGCCACTCAAATTGTCCGACGAAATTGAGTGGTAGATATTAGTTTGCAATTTGGGAAGTGTGACCATGCTAGTTTGGGCGTGCGTTTTTGGATAACCAGGCATGGTATGCCTTGGCCGAACATGTGAGGGGATATATGGGCCCATGGTGGTCATGTTGGTATGACCGAACCTGCTTAATCTAATCTCGGACCCTTCATTCGTGCCGGAGGAAATGGACGCTCGTGATGTTCAAAACCCTAATTTTGAGTTTCACGGCCGTTCATCATGCTCCGTCCGTGCCCACGAATTGGGATGAACGAACATGGTTGGTCCTGACAGATCGGTCAGGTATGTAGGCGGGCCCACGGTGATCATGTTGACATGCTCTGGGCCCTTTGAATCTACATCTACACCCTCCAGCTATACCTGTGAAGATGGATGGTTGAGACTGTTTTGCGACATATGTAATGTGCCGCAAACCCTAATTTAGGGTTTTCCGTCCATACTGCTCTGGCTTGGACGTTTTCGCAAGCTATGCCAATATTTTGGGGAGACCGACCATGCGGGGCCCGTGTTGGTTCGGTAGTGGATATTCCATACCTACTCGAGGGTTATGGAATCGATCTGGGCCATCGAATCATGCTGGTGGAGTTGGATGGTCGTGATCATTTCCAAACTGATACGGACAGTCCGGATACTCAATCGGTCTAGTATAACACACCGAGAGTTGCTCAATCGGGCTAGTATAGCACACCAAGAGTTGCATCCTGTACGGGTATTTCGTACATGCGTTCATTATAATTCTTGGATATTCGTGTTGCTCTGCTGAGAGCAACACTCAGTCGTCATGCCGCACTGATAATGAGTACATGAATACAAGGCTGGTTATGCGTTAATTAATAATGTTGTAAATTCACAGGGTATATGGGATTGTTGCTACATGCTCCAACCTGGATGAATTTCGTGTATTTAATTCACAGAATGAGATTGTTGCCACATGCTCCATTCTAGGTGAATTAGTAAAGTGAAGAAGTATTCAACACTTATTAATGCCTTTATCTTTTACAAGCGACCGCAGAACTGAATTCAAAGACACTAAGGTGTTTGAATTTTGTGACAAACTGGGGATTATTCAACAATACTCACTACCCATTACTCCTCAAGCTAATGGATTTGCAGAAAGGAAAAATAGGAACATTCAGGAAATGGCCAGGGTAATGCTCCATAACAAAAACTTACCGTTAATATTTTGGGGAGAAGATGTTTTCACAGCATGTTATTTGATCAACCGTGTATACCTACGGTCGAAAATATTAAACACTCCTTATGAGTTGTGGTATCATAGGAATCCCAACTTACACTATCTCAGAGTGTTTGGAAGTAAGTGCTACATTCTGAAAGATCGAGAACATAAAGGGAAATTTGATTCCAAAAGTGATGAAGGTATCTTTCTTGGTTATGCATCTGATAGTCGTGGTTTCCGAGTATTTAATCTCAGAACCCGAGTTATAATGGAATCTTCAAATGTCATCATTGATGATCTGAGCAACTTTTGTCATGATATCCCTCCTGCTGAATTTCCTCCAACTGACACAATTGAGAAAGTCAAGGAAGTCTCAGAATCAATTAAAGTTGTTCCAACAGTCACTGATCCTGATATTTTTAGTGACGAGGAGAAGTGCACAGATCAGACTATTCCTGTTGAACAATAACAAGTTCCACTACAACACCTCTGGGTTCAAAGGAATCATGATACTAACAATATTATTGGAGGAAAAGATTCTACAACCAATACAATAGGGAAACTTCAAAATATTTTTAATTTTGGTTGTTATCTTTCGCAAGTAGAACCTAGAAATATCGATGAAGCTCTTAGTGATCCCTTTTGGGTGAATGCAATGCATGAAGAGTTAAATCAATTTCAAAGACAAGATGTATGGGAGCTCGTACCTTGTCCTTCCAATATCAATATTGTTGGTACCAAATGGATATTCAAGAACAAGTCTGATGAATTTGGCAGCATTGTCAGAAACAAGGCCAGACTTATCGCTCATGGATATTCACAGATTGAAGGTATCGAATTTGACGAAACCTTTGCTCATGTGGGACGCCTTTAGTCCATTCATCTACTATTACATCATGCTTGTTTCCTCAAAGTTAAGCTATTTCAAATGGACATAAAATCCGTGTTCCTAAACATAAAGTTAAAGGAAAATATATATGTTTCTCAACCGAAGGGTTTTTAAAACCATGATTTCCAAGATCATGTCCTTAAGCTCAAAAAGGCATCATATGGGTTGGAACAAGCACCTTGTGCCTGGTTCGAAAAACTAACTACTTCTCTTCTCAGGAAAGGTTTTTCGAGAGGTGGAGATGATAAAACATTTTTCACCAAGTAGAGTGAGAAAGATGTTGTCATTGCTCAAGTTTGTGTAGATGATATCATCTATGGATCGACTTCTGAGAAACTTGCAAAATATTTTCAAGTCTCTCTTGGTAAGGAGTTTGAAATGAGCAATGTGGGTGAATTAAAATTCTTTTTAGGATTACAGATTCAACAAAATAAGGATGAAATTTACTTATCTCAAGAAAAATATGCGAAGGATCTTGTGACAAGGTTCGGTCTTGATAAGTCAACTCCAAAACTGACGCCTATGCCAACTACTGTTAAACTACATAGAGATGAGAAAGGAGTAAATGTGGATCAAAAGCTTTATCGATATATCATTGGAAGCCTCTTTATATATTACAGCTACTAGACCTGATATTGCTTTCAGTGTTGTATATTGTGTTTGTTAGATCAAAAGCTTTATCGATATATCATTGGAAGCCTCTTTATCAAAAAACACTTGGTCACAAGGAATGTTCTTCTCAATAATTGAGTTGCAATTAAAATAGACAGCAATTTTTGGTTTCTTTTATTAATTGTTTTAGGTCTATTTTATGAATAAATTTATCTTATTATGAATAAAATTATTTGGTTTATAATTTTTCATGTGATAGTTTTTGGTTTACATAGCCTGTGCTTGAATGCTTTATCTTATTGCTATGCATGATTATGGGATGTTTGATTTCTGTTTTCTTAACCTTGATATTCGATCTGATATATTGTGAAACCTTATGGTTTGCTTGATGGTTTAGCAGGATTAAGTTCTAGCCCATGATGGTAGGCTTTATCAAAGGATCATGAGGGGTCATGATTGAAACAATATGTGAAAAAGTCACAATATGTTGAATCGTTTGGTTTAGCATAAAATCATGTGTTTCGGGGTTTTCAACTTTTTCTTGCAATAGTTAAAACCGGTTCTCAACCTTTCTCTGGTAAAGGTTGGTTGTTGTTATTATTTTGTCTTGCATGAGGATGACAACATAATGATATTTCGGTATCAATTCTCCCTGGAAAAAAGATGCAAACATTATTGGAGAAAAGGATGTGAAATTTGAGGTAACGAGTTTGTTAGTTAATCATTTTCCTGTATAAGAAAAGCCTGATTTTATTGCGTATATTTATTGCTTTTGCTTAACGAAATTTCGGTACGATTGATGTTTCATTCCATTGTTGTGTATGGATGTGTATGTGATTCAATTGTTTCCGGTTAAGAAAAACTACTGTTATCTTGCTTTATTGTTTGGTATCAATAATTTAGGCTTACAAAATTTCGGGGCAATTGCGGTGCTTTAATGTCTATGTTATTTCAATTGCTTCCGGTTGAGGTAAATAATTATACAAGTTGATTTATTTGGTTTGTATGAATTTCCATGGCTTAACAAAAGAAAAGGTTTCGGGATGAATTGTTTAGTCTAATTCGATTCCGGATAAGAGAAACTAAGTTAATTCTGATCTTAGTTAGACTTATCAAAGTGGAGGTTTCGGTTATTCAAGTCTAATCGAATTCCTTAACAAGAAATGCTAGTTAAATAACCTAGTACTTGTCTTGTTTAAAAGTGAAAGGTCTAAGTTATATGGATAATTAGAACCTGTGAGAAAAATACAGTGATCTTTATTTTGGTCTTATCGAACAAGCGATTGTATTTGTACAATCGGTTTAGCAAAGGAACTAAGGTGCTTAGTCGATTTTTGGTTTGCTAAACTATTAGGGTAAATTTCTTCGGGCAGTTGTTTCCTTGGTAACATATCAAAACAAAATTACTTTGTAGTTTCGGTTTTGATATTGGTTATCAAAAATGGTGTGTGGAACCCTCGTGCTTAACTCTTATAGGTTTGCAAGTCTTGTGAGATTTGTAAGATCCTTTCGGTTTGTCCTTTATTTGCTCGTATCTTTGTCATTTTGTGACAAAAAGGGGATAAATATATGGAGTAAAGAAGTGATACATGTATTGATTTGGGATCACTAAGGGAAAGGACAACGGTGCTTAAACGTTTTATCTAATGAAAGAGTAAAGCATAGACTAATGGGGAGTAGCATATCATATGATAATGGGAATAACAAAGACGTACAGATTGCAAAATCTACCTAACTTACCTTTAAGGGGAGTATTAGATTTGTTATTATAATGTCAACAACGACATTTATGGATTGAATGTATACAGGTTATTGTGTTGTTGAACTTTAGAATCAAGCGTATGTGTAATGAATTCTTGTAATTTGTTTATCCAAATGATGTAAGAGTTTTGTCACTAAAATTGACAAAGGGGGAGATTTTTAGAGCATAGCTCGGCTGAACCCACCAAGCGTTGGTATGTCAAGTTTGGTCGTCATATTTTAGAGAATCAAAACTCATTTAAAGAGTCGCTTGATTATATACTAGAGTCAACTTTGTATATGTTAGATTGAAATTGTTAGGATATGAGACATTACAAGTATTACGTGAAGACTTGAAAAATGTGAAGAAGTAAGGATCTACAACGACGACATCATCCTTCCACTTGAGGTTAGTAATATTTGACTTGAACTGTTTCATTCCCTAATGTATCTTTCAAGTCGTGCATATTGGAAAAAAAACTGCGAAGCCATGAATGATTATACTCTCGTTAGACATAGTATTAAGGAATACAATACGAAGTATAACGCTTATCTTTTGAACTTCGTATATAAGACATCGACGTAATCGTTTGAATGATATGGGTATGAGGTGAAGATTTCATCCTAGGAAACAATGTTTTACATCCGTTTAAAGGAAGTAAATTCATGAACTTGTTTTGTGAATCGAAAGGGAAATCACTAGGCTTATTGTTATTGTTATTCATTGCATATCTTTTGAACTACCAATATGTGTGATTAATATAACCGCTCATGACTTGCTTATGTTCTTGGTAAAAATATTCACAAGGCCTGAACTTTATATTGGTATGGATTTTATTAGTGAAACCGATCTTAAGTAGTCATTTGAGATGGTATGATCTATTTTTTGTTATTGGTATGACCAACTCTAGGCAAAGGGGAACCAATCCTAGTAAGAGGTGCAACTGATCACAAAAGGGAATCGATCCTTGTAAGAGGTGTAACAAGTTCTAGATATTAGGAACCGATCCTATGAACATGTGAAACACGTTTTTAGACAATGGGAACCGATCTTATGAACATGTCCAACACGTTTTTAGATACCATATATATGTTGGAACCGATCCTAGTACCTAGTCAACCGAATTTTGGAAAGTTAGTGTGACTAATTCCAGTACCCACATGGATGTAGAATCGAAACTTATTTTGGTAGAACCGTGAAACCCATGTTTGGTGATTTGATTGGATAATCAATCTCATAGTTTTTGGAAGACAGACGAACCAATGCTAAACTTGTTTGGAAGTGTGGCAAATCAATTCCAAGATTGTAAGTATGAAAGAGGACTTACAGAGTAAAGATGTCGACATACTTTGAACATGTGCAGTAACGCTTATATTTTATTGTTCAAAGATATTCCTTAATAGCTAAAGTAAAATCATGGATCGAAAATAAATTGAGAATCTTTTAATTAAGGTTTTTAATTTTATTTTTGGAAAATAAAAATTAGTAATGTGCATATACTAGTTAGAGATTTTCTAAGAGATTTCGGTCAATATTTGGACAAAGCATTTCCAGGAATTATGGAAACCGAATTTGGAAATATATTGCATATCTTGAGAATATTTTTGGTTTTGGAAATTCCTTAGTGTCCAACCTTCCTTGGTCTATAAATATCAAAGTTTGCATTTCGAGCAAACTAATCCTCAGAGCCAGCAAAACTACCTAGTTGTGTTGTTACTGGTGGAGCCGCCTGTTTGGAGAGGAAATTAACCTAATACGAATAGGTCTCACCTATTTCCACCAAGAACATGTTTTTTGGTCGGCAACACACAATATCTAGAAATCACCTGATAGCTTTCCATTCTGCTCACCAGTTCTACTTTCTGATACAAGTCATAAAACACCCACACTTCTAGAATCAACTATTCTGGTCTCATCACTTTCTTCGCTTCCCTCCCTAAGACCAACCCTTATCCTTCACTTTGTGACCGAAGCAAGCATGTAATGGCCATTTCTTGGTTTAGGCCAGGATTGTACAGATTGATCTCTCGAATCTAAAGTACTCCCGTGCAGTACATTGTTTAGGGTTTAGATTTATTTCTCACCCACACACCCAAAATTACCAAAATCAGCTGAAACGGTTTTCACCATGCCACTTCACTATACACCAAGATGTGGCCATAGTCAATGGCCATCCTTTTTCATGAGATGCAGATCTCAGCCGTACAAGTTCACCAACAAACTTGAGGCAAATTTTGGTCACGACACCAACTTGGCTACGATGCCAACTCTTTGGACACGACGCCAAACCCTAATTTTGGACATGCCCAAACTATGCCAGAATCCTAACTTGGCCGCACCTACTGCGGCTCCCTGTTTTTTCTGATTCTGGGCGAGGTTTTTCACCTGCTAATCCATGGAGGATTAATTACCTAGTTTTCCTAGGATTAATTTTGAAAATCAAGGTCTTGTATGTTGCGCGAGGCGCTAAACCCTAACTTCTGCAAGTTAGTAAGGTTGGTTTAATTCTATGTGTTGACACAGAGTTCTTTTAAGTCCATTTACAGAGAGCAGCATGCTTTTCTGATTGAATACCTTATGCAAAAGATCTTATTCTTGATACTTGGAGATTCGTGCTACTCTGCTACTAGTGAACCCAAATCGTCATGCCATATCAACATTAAGAGTTCAGTCAGAGAACATAGCATAGATGGCGTTCAGAGGAACTTATATTAAGTGAATATGCGCGAGGCGCCGAAATTTATAGAACATCTGGGATTCTCCAGTCTGGATAAATTTCATGTAGGTATATTGAGCGGCTCAATAAATTTTCCAGTTGAGAGGTTAGTACACGTGGCTCTATTTCCTTGCAGAGTGACTTCACATCAGATGCAAGGTTTTACGATTTTGACCCTAAGCTAAAAACCACCATCAACATTAAGTCCCCTGCTTAGCACATAACAGTGGTGCTGTTGCGGGGTAGGCACGATTTTGACCCTAAGTTACCGTTGATTTCTTAATCTATCGGTTACAATATGAATTTCCAATTTCTAATTACGCTCTTCAACACGATCTCAAGATGGTAGAAATCAGGTCCGGATCAGCAACAAACCCTGAGAACATTGGCACTGAAATTATTCTCGGTGTTAATGTTCCTTCCAGTGGTGTTAATACACCACCTATCAATAACAACAACATAGAAAATGCTCTATCAGGTGTTACACATCCAATCACCAGAACTAGAGCCTCCGCCACGGAAAATTCCCCATCAGGTATTACACCTCCAATTATCAGAGCCAGAGCCGCTTCCGACGTTCCAAATATTCCGTCAAGTGTGACACTTCCAACCGTCACCAGAGACGTAGCTATTCCTCCGTCATGGCGAGAAATTGGAGGACCCATAGGGAGCCGATCCCATATTACTATTGCTAATTTGATGGAAAGACAAGAGGTTCTTGCTAGAGCCCAAACATACATGGCCTCGACTAAGAAGGAGGAACTTATTTTTCTCAAGACACTAACAAAGCGGCTACCATAGGAATCATGCCTGCCAGAGCCCATGAGGAACACCTCCAATAACCCCTGCGTCAGTACCTCAACATGGTGCACCCTTGAAGATGAAGAGACTCTCCCAAGAGCCCCAGCAGATAGAATTCAATCGTCCAATTTTGTTACACGAGAAGATTTGGAGCAACTCCTCCGAAACCAAGACAAAACCGATTCCCTGGACATGTATCAGCATCAACCCCTGTATCCTCTGAAAGTACAAAGAATTCCTCTTCCAAGGGGGTAATCTTCCCCTCAATTCTCTTTGTACGATGGCACCGGTAATGCGCATGAACATGTCTCTCGATTTTTAGAATCCCTGGGGGAGCACGAATACAATCACTTCTCCGTTTGAGGGAATTTTCGAAATCACTTACTAGAAGAGCATACACATGGCATAACATCATTACGCCGGGAAGCATCGCCAACTGGTCTGACATAGTTGCAGCCTTTTACAAGGAATATTTATTTGTGTCTGAGAAAATTACCTTCTCAGATCTAGCAAGGATGTTCCAACGAAACAACGAACATCCGAATGACTTCGTCAAAAGATTCAGGATTCAAGCACTGTATTGTCACGACCCAAACATGACTAAACAACAATTGGTGGATTCTTGCATCAATGTCATGATTCCCATCTACCGGGCCTTACTAGAAAAAGCTGTAAAATGGTCGGCCACAACAACACCAGCGTTGTTAGAAAGAACCAGGCCAACCAGAGGTGAGGACGCACGCGAAACTCGAGGGAACAGATGCCTCATCAATAAGCAATACAATGTCGGTCCCTCCTATGTGAGCGTGGTAGACGAAGGAGGAAAAATGAAAGCTCTAGTTGCAGGATTTCCCACACTACACCCTTGTCAAGAATCTATGAAAACTAAGTCATAATTGTGGATTAACAACAACACATTTATTAATTCACTTTCAGGAAGATTTATAAGAAATATTAAAACTCAAAAGTACAAATTTCTTTCTGGAGTTTCTCTCTCCTCAAAATTCTCTCAGCTCTCAAAAATGCATCATCCTTTTCTGGATCTATCGTTCCCTTTATATAGAGATTTACATAATGGATGACAGCTAAGTTTTCCTCCTATTTCGGATCTATTCTGCGATCTTATCGTGATCGTTACAATATTTCTCTATCGCAAGCATGATGACCATCGCATGATTAGTATTATTCTTCTTTTACTTCTTCCATCGTCAGTTTATTTTAGTTGTTCTGTAACGCTCGTGAAATGTCGTTGAAGAATTGTCAGTGACGCTCGTAGAAATGTTGTTAATATAGAAGGAATAGTGTTATAGCGATATTCTGGTACTACATCTTGCCTCTTCTCATGTCTTTTCTGCGAAGAAGAGAAGATCATGATAACTAATATTCTTTGTTATTCTTCGAAACTTTTTCCCCTTTTATACTTTCTCCTCGACAAGATCCCGTTAATCCAACCTTTCTTACACGTGTTGTGAATCCCTTCATTTACTGACACGTTCCTGCTCCATATGTCCACTCCCCTTTGCCTATAAAATGTTGAACTAACCTTCAAAATTAATTTTACTTTTATGTTTCTTCATCTTCTTCATCTTCTGTATGCAACTTTTCCTCTTCTTCATATTCTCCTGCTACTGTTCTAATGGAGTCCTCAAGGTTTGTTTCTTGATTTTTAAGCCAGTTTTTATTTTCATTCTCCAATCTTTCTTATTTCCTTGTTATGTCTTCTTTTTAGCGGGAAGATTTCTAACACACAATCTACTACTCACAACCCTAATCCTCGCAAGAAACCAGTAGAAAAGAAGAAGAGAAATTCTGCGAATGATAAGGTAGTAAGAAACACCCTTTATTTTTTAATAACAATATTTTTGCCTCTGTTTCTTATCTGGGTTATTATTCGCAGAATGACGTGAATCCTGATAAACCTCCCAAAAGGTCTCGCCATTTTAAGACACTCGGGGAAAATCTCATTATGCCCTCGTTAACATCTGTGAAGATTACTCACACACCATCGCAACCAAATATTTCTTCTCCTATCCGCGAGAATATCGTTGTTCATACCTCTACCCCTTCTGACATTTTGACAAACCAAGCTTCTAAAGCTGCTGCGACTGAGGTTCCTTATAGTCCTTTACGGCCTTCAACTGTTGTTTTTCCACATACTCCTCCTGATAACTCAACCATCTCAAATGATCGCCAACTTACTCTCACTACTATTTCACCTTCTAAATCCTTTCCTTCATCAAGCAAAACTTTTGCAGGTGTTGATGTTGCTTTTAAAGTCTTGTCTAATATTTTAGACAATGCTAGAAAGTCTTCCACTGACCCTCTCCAACAGGAAGCTTGCGAGACTCTGTTTAAGTATTTTGGCTCTGATTTTAATGATTCACGAGCGGCTTTAGAGAATGAGATTGAAGTTCTAAGGAAAGATCTTCAAGCTAAAACTGCTGAGTGTGATACCTTGAATCACATGCTTCGTAACTCTTCTCTAGATTGCGAGAATCTTCGCAGAAAAAATGACGAGCTGAAAGGTATATTTTCTTGCCTCTGCTCTTTTTGCTTTTCTGTTTCATATACATACTTTCTGTACTTAGACATCCTTCTTAAATTCTTGATTCATATATTAGTTTCAAATCGGGCTCGTTTCATAGAAAGACTCAAATCTGAATCTATTGCTGAAGAAGTTCGCGTTGAAAGAGATTCTTGGATAGATCAACATACTAGACTAGACAATCTGTACACTTATTCAATTGATCGCATAAATAATCTTACTAATGAGAACAATCAATTATTGCAAAGGCAGAATTTTTTGAGTGGAGAGCTTGATCGCCTCTCATATTTGTTTTTTAAGGCTAATTTGGCGATGGAATCTTTATCAGATGAGAATAAAACCCTGTCCCAAGAAAAACATAGATTTTCAAGCTTGATGATGATTTCCTCGCAGCAAATAAGTAATATTCAAAGTACATGTAATAGTCAAGAGCAATCTCTTCATTCTCTTAAGAAGGAGCTCAAGGAGTTAACTGAATCATCTGCCGATGAAAAGGATAAGCTTATCAAGGGTAGATTAAATCTTAGTTTAAGAGCCAGCGAACTTCAAGACCAATACTCTCAGTTAAAGGAATCTCATTCTTCATTAGTAAAGGAAAATTCATATCTTCGCAACAAAGAAGAAAACATGAATCTCTTCTGAAGGGTATGGTTGGCGATAAATTCGATGATGCCATAAATCAGTAGGAGAACTGTTTATTTGCTTTAATCCAAAACTTAACCTCGCAAAAAGAAGGTAGTCAGTTGACTGCCTCTCTTGTTGATCTTCTCATAAAATATTATATTATGTTCCTTGCGAGATTCTTGTCTAATTGATTTTTTTATTTTGTTGCTCGCAGAATCCGAAAGAAATCTTAATTCTACCATCACTGATCTGACCGCTACATTGGATAAAGTTCGCAAAGAAAATAAATCTCTTGCTTCTAATTGCCGTAGTGCTTACGACAAAGCAGAAAGAAGACTTGATTATCTTGAATACTTTAAGAATATAGAAATTAGGAATCGTGAAAGAGCTCTTCTTCGCCAAGTCCATCTTAGGGCTGAAGTTCTTATGAACAATATTCTGCTTTCCCGTTCTCTTTCTTCTGTTTCTGTCCCTCCTCTAGAGGTTGACGATGATGAAATTCCTCTTCCCATGGATGTAGAGTTAGAGTTTACTAAAGATGAAGAAAATAGCACTCAAGAAAATCAAGAAGATGGTGAAGAAGAAGAAAAAAGTCCTCCAAAAGAAGTAATCGCTGATGAAGAATCCAGAGAAGAAGAAGCTCGCGGTGAAAAGGATGTTGATGAATCTGACAAGAACAATAAATCTGGCAAGGCTTGAATTTTTCTTTTGTTTTTTTTCCTTCTTCTTTATCAAGTGATGTAATTTTTGAAACCTTTTTAGAATATTAACTTTTAACTTAGTCCCCTTGGAGGTTTTCAAGGAAGATAATGAAATGTCACTTCTCCATTCCCTTATCTTCCCCCTTATTATCTTTCTTGAAATGGTGAAATATCTTTTGTATCTTCTGTCTTTATATAAATATCCGTGATATAATAAATGTAGCTGCGATGTTTTGAAAGATTATGAAGGAATCTGCGATATTAAGAATTTTGGCTTCTTGTATATAATTCTGTGATGGCTGAATGTTTCCTGCAATCTTAAAGTAGAATAGTTAATTTGTAAGATTATTCTTTTGGTCTTATTTTTCCTTCCTAGTTAAAGGTCTTATTTTGCCAAACCTTTTCTGTCTGCGACAAAATCGCAGGATTTCTTAACATTTTCATGTAAAGACCCTTCGATCTTGTCTTATCCATGTTTCTTTCAAAATCTTTGCGACAATAAGCATACATTCTCTCGCAATAATTTACCCTTATGACATTGCCGTCTTGCGATGAAATCGCAGGACATCTTTACACTTTCATGTAAAAACCCATTGATCTCATCTTAACATTTCTCTTATGGATTGGTGCCTCTGTATAATTTACGTCACGCGACAATATGACAGGCCTAAATGTTCTTGTGATCATAAAGACCCATGACATTGCCGTCTTAAGACACTTATCAGCTCCCTAATGGAGGGTTCCGCCCTTATCTTCCCCCTGGTTGCCCCTTCAAGGAGGGCACATCGGCCATACAAGACTAGCTCCTCCCATCCAGATTTACTAACAACCAGTTGTTTTCACAGCCTCTTGTCCTTTATGCCTATATGGCTTATAGTTACAAGACTGCAACCTAAGTGGGGTTTTCTTCAGGCCAAATGCATCATAGCCAAGACTTACCAAGAATGGCAAAGGAGTTTCGTACACCCTGGGCACTCTTGGATCAACCGTGTACCTCGGCACCTTGGTCATACTTTGCACTTCTTGGAAGAGATTCTCGGTCGTCCAACCAGGGTATAACCATATGTAGTTGGAAATCCAAGATCTCTCTCCCGGATAGGTTTTCTTTAACCCCAACATCTGCATGACTCAGGTTACAGCAGCGGTATAACCTTATCGCTGAGTCATGTCAAGAGATACCCCCTTTATGATGCACTATTAGGTCTTATATTTGCCTCTTACCAAATTTTATTCGCGAACTAGGGTGCACGCCATAAAGGTTCGTCCCATTCTTATGTCTCTGCGAAATTTTATTCGCTATTCTTGCGATATTGCTCGCTATTTTTATTGTGCTTTGTTGTAAATGGAGATAGAAGAATTTTATTACCTGCTTTATTATATAACATACCAACATCTGTTATCTTGTAGAAGATGTCATTGATAATACCTTTTTAGAAATAATCTATTCCGTGGTCTATCAAGTCTTTGACCAACATCTCTTCCTTCAGGATCCATTAGTTTGTATGCCCCATTTCCAATTATCTCTTTGATGATATATGGTCCATCCCATGTTCTCGCCAATTTTCCACCATTTTCTCGCTGATAACTTGGTGTTTCTCGCAGCACTAAATCGCCAGGTTGGAATTCACGCTTCTTAACACGCTTGTTGTATTCACGAGCTGATCTTCGATGGTAATTTTCCATATGTTGCAAAGTTTTTTCTCTTTTTTCTTCCAATTCATCCAATTTATTTAAAATCATTCCAGCACTTAGATTTCTTTCCTAAGCCTCTCTTTTTGTTATAGGAATAGCGACTTCTGTTGGTAACACAACTTTAACTCCATATGTCAAACAAAAAGGTGACATCCCAGTAGCTTCTCGTCTGGTGGTATTGTAGGCCCATATTGCATTGTGCACTTGTTCACACCATGCTCTGTGATACCCTTCTAATTTCTTTTTCAAGATATCTGCGATTGTTTTATTAGTTGCCTCAGCCTGACCATTTGCTTGTGGGTATAAAGGAGTATATTTCCCGCATTTTATCTTAAATGCATTGAGCATCAACTCTATATTCTGTCCCTCAAACTGCTTTCCATTATCAGATACTAGTTGTGCTGGAATCCCAAATCTGCATATTATATTTTCAAAGATGAATGTAAAAATATCCTTATCGCGAATATGTTGTACTGCCTTTACTTCTCCCCATTTTGTGAAATAATCCGTTGAGACGATCAGATACCTTCTTTGTCCAGAACCAGGTACAAACGGTCCTACAATGTCTAACCCCTATTTCCCAAAAGGCCATACACTTGTTGAAGATGATAATGGCACTCCTGGCGCATGTATCCTTTTTCCGTATCGCTGGCAATCCTCGCAACGTCTTGAGAGCTGCTTTGCATCCTCATGCATATATGGCCAGTAATAACCCTGCATTTTTGTTCTATATGCTAAAGATCTTCCTCCACTGTGATTACCAGTGTCACCACTATGTAACATCTTCAAAAACATTTGTCCTTCTTCTCTCGTCAAACATCTTAGCGATGGTCCATTAAAAGATCTGCGATATAATACTCCCTCTCTTAACTCATAATTGGTTGCCCTACTTTTTAATTTGTGTGCTTCTAATCTATTTCTTGGAATTTCTCCTCTTGCCAGGTATGCATGAAGTTCTGCTCTCCAATCTGCGATATTGCTCGTGGGATCTTCCTTGCCAGCTTCTACCATTATTACGTCTATCTCTTCTTCTTCTTTGTTTATCGATGGATTTGAGAGTGTTTGAATTTTTATGCATCTCGCCAATGGATTTGTCATCATGCTAGATATGAAAGAAAAAGCGTCTGCGAGCCTATTATGTTTCCTTGATATGTGTCTCCATTTTATTTTTGGAATTTTCGCAGATAGTTCTTCAACAAGTTTTTTATACTTCTTCAAAGATGGTTTATTTGTGGTATACTCTCCCTTTATCTGGCGAATAACCAATTGTGAATCGCTGGTGATTCTAGCATTTTCCAACTTCATTTATATCGCAAACTTCAATGCATGGATTACAGCTTCATATTCTGTCTCATTATTAGTGGATGCAAATTCCAATCTAAATAAAAAAGCTGTTTTTTCTCCTTCTGGTGAAATGAAAATAACTCCAATCCCATTTCCTTCTCCATTTGACGATCCATCCACTAATATTTCCCACCTGTCAGGTTCTGTTAATAGCTCTTTTGGGTCTCCATGTTCTTCTTCCATATCCATCATCTCTTCTACAACTTCGTCATCTTCTAAAGGAAATTTAGCTAAGAAATCTGCGATAACTTGTGATTTTGGCGAGGATAGAATTTCATATTGAATATTAAAGTGCCCTACTTGTGCATTCCATCTCTCAACTCTTCCTGATCTTTTTGAATTCTTCATCACAGATTCGATTGGCACTCTCGTTAACACTTTGACCTTATGCGCTTGGAAGTAAATTCGAAGCTTAAAAGTTGTGTGTACCAACGCTAGAATTATTTTCTCAATCTTTGAATAATTTCTCTCTACTGAATTAAATGTTTTTCTGATATAATAAATTAGTTTTTCTACCCCTGCATCTACTTGCAATAATACATCACTTAGCGCATATGGAGTTTTTGCGAGATAAATTAATAATTCTTCTCCCGGTTCATCTTTCTGTAATATAGATATACTCGCCAAATGTTCTTTTATTCCTTGAAAATCTTTTTCGCATTCATCTGTCCACTTGAATTTTGTTCCCTTCTTGAGTATATCGAAAAAATATTTACACTTGTCTGAAGATCGCGAAATGAACCTTCCTAGCGAGGCTAAGAGTCCATTTAGTTTTTGCACATCTTTTACCGTCGCAGGAGTTGGCATATCGCGAATTGCTTGTACCTTTTCTGGATCAACTTGTATTCCCTCTTTTGACACAATGTACCCCAAAAACTTCCCTGAAGTTACTCCAAAGTTACACTTATCAGGATTCACTTTAATATTGAATTGTCTCATTTGATCGAAAATCTCTCTCAAATCTTGCACATGATTCTCAGCTTCTTTGCTTTTGATCAGCATATCATCTACATACACTTCTAATGTTTTGTGGATACACTTTGCAAACACCTTTTACACCATTCTTTGATACGTTGCACCAGCATTTCGTAAGCCAAATGGAATCTTTGTATAACAATATAATCCTCTTGGAGCAAAAAATGCAGTATGTTCTTGATCTTCTTCAGCAAGAGGGATTTGATTATATCCTTTGTACCCATCCAATGATGATATTCTTTCGTTTCCTACTGCTGATTCAACCATTTGTGGAATATCTGGCAATGGAAAACTATCTTTTGGACATGCCTTGTTTAGATCCGTAAAATCTATGCAAATTCTTATCCCTTTGTTCTTCTTTGGGACCACCACCATGTTTGCAATCCATTCTGGATATTTTGCTTGTCTTATAATTCCTGCGTCGAGCATATTCTGTAATTCTTCTTCTATTTGAGAATGATATGTTGTTGCGATCTTCCTTATTCTTTGCTTAAATGGTCTTATGTTTTTGTTGATTTCTAATTTATGACATGCTATTGACGGGTCTATCCCTGGCATCTCATCCATGTTCCACGCGAAGATATCTGCATATTCTCGCAAAAGATTTATAGTTCTTTCTTCCTCATCTGCCTCCATTCTAGTCCCAATTTTCAGCATTTTAGGTTTTTCTTTACTTCCAATATTTATTTCTTTTGTTGGTTCAGATAGTGAGTGTAGGCTTCTTCAGTTCTCCCATTGGTGTTGGCGTTTTCATAACTCTCGTGAATTCATCTCCTTCTCGCGAAATTTCACTGGGCACTCCTTTTCCTTCTTTTGCTCTTATCATGTAAACTTTAAATTCTTCTTCCTTCTTCAATTCTCTTGCCAGTTTTCTGCGAGCCTTTCGCAACTTTGGACGTTCTTCATAATTTCTTACTTCAATTTGGTAGCACAATCCCGCAAAATTCACATCTCCTCTAATTTCTCCAATTCCACTAGGCATAGGAAATTTAATATATTGATGTAATGTTGACGCCACAGCCTTGATTGCATGTATCCACGGTCTTCCCAGTATCATATTGTATGGCGATTCCACATCTACCACACATAATGATATTTGTGTTTCAATTTCTCCTAGTGGAATTCATACCATTATCTCGCCTTTAGGTTTTGTTATATACTTTCCAAAGCCATGAACATAATACGTTGAATGAGACATTTCTTCATCCTTATATCCCATATTCTTGAAGGTATGATAAAATATCATGTCTACAGAACTTCCTGTGTCTACTAAAGTTTTATTCATAGCCCATTCTTCATCAGATTTTATCGATTTCTCCTTTCTCATTGGTCTAGTGGTCACTGTGACCACCAATGGAGATGTATGACTTGAATCTTCCTCTGGTATTTCTGCTGCTGTAAACGTGATTTCTTGTTTTTCCCAATCTTTCAATGATGATATCTTCTCCACTGTCATAATCTTCCTTCCTTCAAAATCTCGTTTATGTATCCTTCCTTTGATATTTTCATGAAATTTATCAATCATTTCTTTTGTTATTACATCACCTTTCAATTTTCTACAATCCTTTTTGATTCTGATCATTCTTCCTTCAACTTTCTCACCGATTTACTTTATAATTTCCCTAATCTTGAACAATTTTTATTTTCTTCTTCGCTTTTTCTTCTGTTTTCGTTAATTCATTCCCTGTTTCGGGCGCCAAAATGTAGTTGCAGGATTTCCCACACTACACCCTTGTCAAGAATCTATGAAAACTAAGTCGTAATTGTGGATGAACAACAACATTTTTATTAATTCACTTTCAGGAAGATTTACAAGAAATATTAAAACTCAAAAGTATAACTTTCTTTCTGGAGTTTCTCTCTCCTCAAAATTCTCTCATCTCTCAAAAATGCATCATCCTTTTCTGGATCTATCGTGCCCTTTATATAGAGATTTACATAATGGATGACATCTAAGTTTTCCTCCTATTTAGGATCTATTCTGCGATCTTATCGCGATCGTTACAATATTTCTCTATCGCAAGCATGATGACCATCGCAGGATTAGTCTTATTCTTCTTTTACTTCTTCCATCGTCAGTTTTTTTAGTTATTCTGTAACGTTCGTGAAATGTCGTTGAAGAATTGTCAGTGACGCTCGTAGAAATGTTGTTAATATCGCAGGAATAGTGTTATAGCGATATTCTGGTACAACAAAAGATTCAGTAGTAGAACAATAATACAAGTGCCCAATGCAAGAACTATAGGCAGCTCCGCCTCGTAAGACTACCACTAAAGCTCCCATGCGATACCAAGAAACTGGAGAGAACATCTTGGATTTCCCGTTCCCAATTGAGGAAGATATTGAACTCTTGGAAGCATGGATCCAAGATGACGCTATCAGAATACCTCATACCAGAAGCCCACCAACTGAAGCGAAAATGGCAAACCCCAAATATTGTCGCTACCACAAATTTGTCCACCACCCACTAGAGACTGCAACAAACTAAATCACATCTTCAAAGAAAAGATAGAAGCTGGGGAACTTCAACTGGGAAATGAGGGAGTTCACAGAGATCCACTCCCATTCAGAAATTGCATGGTCTGTCGGAACTCTGTGCACGAGACTGTGCAATCTATGATGCAGCGTGTGTGCGAAATTCTCTACCTCTCCAAGAAACAACATCAAGATATCTTCACATCCCTTAATCGTGTTGTATCAGTAAAGCGACTCTTTCCTACTGAACAAACCACGCCGGAACCCCAAACTCTCTCGGGAAACGGTACTGGAAAATACAACTGGGGACTGCTAACCACAATTCATCTGAGGGACGCCGATATCGACAACACATTAATTGACGCGGCTTCTGACTTCAACATCATCACCATCAAAACTCTGAGAGATGCGGGAGTTTCGAAGCCAGAGTCTACCCATTCCCCAACCGTGGTCAAAGACTCGGAAGGAGAGGTGATGGATGCATATGGCTACATCAACCTCGAAATCAAGGTGGGAGACACCCTAACACATGGCAAATTCCACATTGTCAAAGAACTCTCGAATTATGACATGATTCTAGGGAGCACATAGGTTCATGAAAACAAAGCAAAGCTAAGAACACCCCCTCTGCCAATGTCAATACCCGAAAGAATTTCCAACAAGCTGTCCAACTTTGAAGATTACATGTTGCCGTATCAAAAACTTACCAACATAACTCGGTTTCCTGAAGAAAGCCCGTCGACGTTCATCCGCAGATTCCGAACACAAGTAAGTCTGGTTAAACCACCCTTTCTACACCCAGTCACGTCGCCTCTCGGCCAGGCATGGGGACTCGGTCCGAATATCAACACGGGCATCATTTGGAGATGCGAATGGGATGTTGGGACTTTCAAATGCTTTGTCAAAAACTTGGAAGTTGTCGCAGCCAAAGATGACAAGCTCAAAAATCAAGTGGTGGCACAAAGCCCGAACCCATTTCAAATTGGAGATGTGGTAGTCAAAATGACCTCCATTAGTGGAAAATAGAAGTTTCGTGACTGTCAGGACAGGTCATAAATACGGATAAAATTACCCGTTCTAACAGTAGCAGATAGGGTCGTTGATAAAGCGTGTTATAATTGTGTTACCCAGTAGTGGGTGTCACAGAATAACCTTATTATACTACGGAATATAATAGTAAAGAGATAACTACCGTTTGGATCGGTAGTAGATTTAAAATTTAATATAAAAAAATACCAATATAGAATTGGTTGAATGCCCAAAATAATCTGACTGAGCTCTGACTGAAACTGAATTCACATTATAATAGAAACTGCACTTATAATTAAAATGATCTTTCCATTAATCACTCATTGTACTCATGAAACAAAACAATTCATAATTGAATTCAGTTGGACACTTACGTTCAAAAATCATACACAAAAAGATTCAAATCCTGAATTCATACTAATATAAGTCCTAGTAAGTTCAAGGTTACTTCAAGAGGTGTGCTACAAGTCCTAATAACTTCTAAATTTCCCAAAAAAGTGCAAACCAGCAAAATGATAAACTTCTCAATGATGAACTAAGACAACACTTCATAATGGCGCACCTGCAGCAAAAAAAGGTACACAAAAAAGGTTCAGTTAACACTTATGTAGTTGTAGGAATTCCTACACTACACCCTTGATAAGAATCTATAGAAATTGAATTACATTTGAAGATGAATAACAAAACTTTTTATTATTTTAATTTTAGAGTTCTTTACAAAAGATATAAGAACTCAAAAGTACAAATTTCTTTCTAGAGTTTCTCTCTCCTCAAAACCTTATCAACTCTCAAAAAGACATCATCATCTTCTGAACCTAACGAACCCTTTATATAGGGATTTACATAGTAGATGACAACTAAGTTTTCCTCCTATTTCGGATTTATTCTGCGATTTCATCGCGATCGCTACAATGTTCTCTTTCGCAAGAATGATGACCATCGCAGGATAAACATAATCTTCTTGTACCTCTTCCATTGTCAACTTTTATGTCTTTCTTCTGGATATTCTGTGACGCTCCCGAAACGTTGTTAAAGAGCCTTTTGTGACGCTCACAAAAGTGCTGTTAATATCGCAGGAATAGCGTTGTAGCGATATTCTGATCCTACATCTTGCCTCTTATCATGTCATTATGAGAACTTTTAGAATGCCATAACTGCTTACCTTTTCAGACTTCTCTGTTCTGACACGTTTCTGTGTCCTTTTCCAGCTGTTTTCACGTATTCTTTCTTCTAATAAATTTTTGACACGTCCCTTCTAACCGCTGTGATCTGACCACCCATGTCTTTTCTTTGCATTAATTGCCTTCATCTTTTTCGAGAAATTTCTTCTTCTATAAATACTTTTCTCATTCCTTTCTTTTTCTCTTTTACTTTCTTCTTCTTTCTATCCATAACCTCTCTGCAAATTTACTGCTCTTCCGCGAATTGCGCTTCTGTTACTGCTGTGATTTCTTACTTTTCTTTCAGTCATTTTCTTCATTCCCATACTTGAAAAATGGTTATCGCTGGTGCTAAAACCTTGATTGCTTTTGGTGAGATGCAAGAAAAGCTTCAAAGAAAAGGTTTTACTCTGTTTAAAATTCCAAATTAGGATTCTAAATCTGAACTTTCCCTCAAATTATTTACTGATGATCAATGTTCTCACAAGAAAATTATAGTATCGCTAGGACAACTTGAAGCCGGTCTTCCCATCCCTCTTTATGACCCAGAACTTCCGCTATTTTATCAAATAATTTCTGACAAAAGGTTTTCGCGAGCGATATATCAATTGGGTGGAGATTGTATCCGATTGCTGCTTGAATATGCCTCTCGCGGAGCTGGAAAAGGATCTCGCTACCTTGAAGATGCGAAGAATCCTCAATTTAAAGATGTCCCCATTGTTTTTGCGGATTATACTGTGGAAAACTTCTTCATAAATTATAGAATAGTCCCTATGAAAAGGGATAGCACTTGCTGGGGTGTTCGTTTGAAAAAAGAAAAGGTCGCTGATGATAAAGCTCTTATGCTAGACATTGATTGGCATACAAGTGCTAACCAAGGTCCTCTCCACTCTAGCGATGATAAGTGGTTCATTTTTCCGTTAAGTCTTGAAGGTTCTTATATTTACGGTTCTCACGAACTACCTGCGAACCTTGCAGAATATCAACCTTGGGTCTTAAATTGGCGTGAAAAAACTAAAGAGGTACATTCTCTCCAAACTTTATATAATTATTATCTGTTATCTTTCTTCTGTTTTCATATTCTCGCTAAATGACTTATATCTTTTCCAGATTGACAGGTTGAAACTCAGTTATAAAATTTTTAGGAAGCCCAACACTTTCTTAGCTCTTAAATCTTTTAGGGATGAAGTAAGAAATATCTCTTCATAAATTTTAACAATATATTGTTGCCTCTATTTCTTATCTTTATCTGTGCTCGCAGGAAATTGAAGAACTAGCGCCAATAAAACCCGTGAGAACTAAGGAGAAGCCTTCAAAGGATAAATCTACTGTTCCTCCTAAAGGAAAATCTTCTGCCCCTCGCGGTGGAGAATCTGGCGATCAGGATAAATCTATTGTTCCTCCCAAAGGGAAATCTTCTGCCTCTTGCGGTGAAAAATCTGTCGATCCTCCTTTGAAGAAAAGGAAAACCCGACCCTTTTCTTCTTCAACTCCTCAACCCATTCCAGAAAACCCAAGTGTTGAATTTGATAAGGATAATAATGATGAAGATTTTAATAATAATGATAGCAGATTCTCATCTATAAAGAACTCTTCTTCATCTTATTCTTCGATGACCCATTTATATAGAATCTTTGGCGATATTTCCCACATCATAACTTGTAATGACGAGGATGAAGTTATTAATAAGACATCCCAAGCTCTTGCCAATGTCTGCGATGCTCCCATACTGGTGTACAATGATTCTCTCCAAGGAGTCTCACGATCGATGACTCCCAGTCTCTTAAATTCTCTTGGTACCCTGGTATGATTTTATTTCTTCAATTTGTTTATGTATTTACTTTATCGCTAGATCTCAACTTATATTATTCTTTCGCAGGTTGGAAGAGCTTCCTTTGCTGTTGCTTCTGATTTAGATAAAAAACGAGCCAACTCTGAAAAGAAGGCTGCTAAATTTCGCGAAGATAAAGAAAAATTAGAGTTTGAAGTTGCTGAGCTTTGTAAGAAGAATAAACAGTTGGAGACTGAAGCTTCAGTTGATAAGCAAAAAATCTCTGATCTTGATAAAGATAATCGGCAACTTTATGGTATGACTTATTTCCCTTCTCTCTTAATTCTCCTTACTCTATCGCGGCTTATTCAAGCACCCACTATCAACTTGCAGATATTTATGGTCTTACTGACGAGGCTACACTCTTTCAATATTTCCCTGAACCTGTAGATGATAATACTCTTCTTGTTCGCCTTAATAATTCTTTAATTAATTTCTCAGATGATAAGATTAAATCCCTCTCCATAGATGAACTTAGATCCAAACTTAATCTCTTAAAAATTGAACACAGATTCAATTTAGGTTTGACCGACAAATATAAGCGCTTTTATCTTGATTCAAAGAAAGAAAGAAATAGATTAAGAAAGAGGAATAGTGATCTTATTAACGAGAAAGATCTTGCTGTTAAAAATGGTTCCAAGACTCTAGCCAACTTCCATAAAACTCTTCTTAACGTTCAAATGGAAAGAGAAAAACTTGTCCGCGAGAATGAAGATCTTCTTGCGAGGGAAACTCAAGTTCGATCTCGTCTCCTTATAAATAGCGATGATGAGTTTTCTTGGGCTGCGAAGATTCTTGACAATGCCAGGAATGATTTAGGTGTAAATGTTAGCCTTCAAGTTAAACAAGCGGCTTTAATTAGGGATATGATTTCTGAAAGAGAAGGTTGTTAGATGTTCTTCCTCTTGCTAGTTTCCTGTTTTTGTTATTCTTCTTTACAAAATTTCTAACTTGTTGTCATATTCTCGCAGGAGCTGAAAAAAGATATCTTGAAAGAATTGGGGAACTTGAAAATGAGAAGAATCAGCTCGTGAATACTCTTGCTGCTCGCAACAATAAATATTCACGATTGAAAGAGAAGTTTGACATTACTACCGCGAATTTCAATAGATCTCTCATTGTTGTTCGTAATGATTCTGTCAGATTGGTTTGCAATGATCATGTAGTTTCCCCTTCTATATATCATGATCTTGCAAAGGAAGTCCCCGCAAAAATCCCAAACCTTGACATTTCTGACAGCGAGGCTGAGGATTCTGGCGAGGATGAAGATGATAATGATAATGACAAAGGAGAAAAGTCTGGTGGAGAAGAAGAATCTGATAAGAAGTGAAGAAAGCGATGATGAAGTGGATAAATTTGGTGATGAAGATAAATCTAACAAAGAGGATGGCGATGGATCTAGCTAGTTCTTCTTCTTCCTTCTATCTTCTTTGTATATTTATTTTCTTCTTTCTGTAGCATTGTTGTAAGTTTCTCCAATTTTGTAAATTTCTTCTGCTTCTATCTATATGAATTAGAAAACAATTCTCTTTCTGCAAATTAATCAATCAATGTAATTATTATCTTTTAAGTATCTATACAAACCTATCATTTAATAATCTCTATGCAAAATTTTTTTTTATGATGGATGAATAATAACTTCATCGTTCTTATGCATTCTCATACTTGCCTCTATTATTCATCTGCAATATGAAAAAAATTGAGTAGAGATTAGATACTAGTCTTTAAATAAAATTTACCTTAATGTTGGCGATATTATCGCTAACAACAACTGCGTAAAATCGCAATTCTTATAAAATCTGCGAGTAGTATCGCAATAATCTTGCGGTCTTATTATGCCTTCCTAATTAAAGGTCTTACTATGCCACAATTTTTTCTTTCTGCGACAAAATCGCAGGACGTACTTACACTTGCGTGTGTTGACCCATTGATCTTTCCTTATCTTTATTCTTTTGATTGTATTGCAACAATATGACAAGTCTAAGCTCCCTCGCGGGATCAAAGCCTCATGACATTGCCGCCGTGCGATGAAATCGCAGGACATCTTTACACTTTCATGTAAAAACCCATTGATCTCATCTTAACATTTCTCTTGTGGATTGGTGCCTCTGTATAATTTACGTCACGCGACAATATGACAGGCCTAAATGTTCTTGTGATCATAAAGACCCATGACATTGCCGTCTTAAGACACTTATCAGCTCCCTAATGGAGGGTTCCGCCCTTATCTTCCCCCTGGTTGCCCCTTCAAGGAGGGAACATCGGCCATACAAGACTAGATCCTCCCATCCATATTTACTAACAACCAGTTGTTTTCACAGCCTCTTGTCCTTTATGCCTATATGGCTTATAGTTACAAGACTGCAACCTAAGTGGGGTTTTCTTCAGGCCAAATGCATCATAGCCAAGACTTACCAAGAATGGCAAAGGAGTTTCGTACACCCTGGGCACTCTTGGATCAACCGTGTACCTCGGTGCCTTGGTCATACTTTGCACTTCTTGGAAGAGATTCTCGGTCGTCCAACCAGGGTATAACCATATGTAGTTGGAAATCCAAGATCTCTCTCCCGGATAGGTTTTCTTTAACCCCAACTTCTGCATGATTCAGGATCCAGCAGCGGTATAACCTTACCCCTGAATCATGTCAAGAGATACCCCCTCCTATGACGCGCTATTAGGTATTACATTTGCCTCTTGCGAAATTTTATTCGCGAACTAGGGTGCACGCCATAAAGGTTCGTCCCATTCTATTAATCTCTGCAAAATTCATTCGCGCTTCTCACGAGTATTGTAACTCTGATAAAATTTCACAACTTTGATCTTCTTTCTTTTTGTAAAATCTTGCAATTCTTTCAAGTAGAATACCATGTTTATTTACATATTATTTGAACAAATTATTCATTAAGTCTTTTAAAGTTCATCACTTTACCTCTCTACTTACTATTTTCTGCTACGTTTTGTTGTTGTTTCTTCATATGCGATACGCTCGCCATAAACTTCCTCTTGTCTTTCTATTATATCAATCATTAACCTTTCACATCTCTGTCGTTGTTTTATTTTGTTCTTCCAATTGCTATTCTTCTCATCTCTTTCTTCGCAAGACTTCATATCAATTTCATAACATTTCTAGCTTTCTCCCCAATCTCCTTTAATAACTCCAACACCTTTAGGATGAGGAAATTTTATACACTGGTGATAGGTAGATGCTACACCCAATATCTTATGTAGCCAGGGTCATCCAATCAGAGCATTGTAAGGTGATTCGATGTCCATAACACAGAATAAGATTTTTGAAGATATCCCTTTAGTGGAATTCGCATTTCAATCTCCCCTTTTGGTTTGTTAGCTGTACCATTAAATCCATATATTTTATACGTTGATGGTATCAAATCTTCATCTCTTCCACCCATAGTTCTGTAGGTATGATAAAATAAGATGTCGACTGAACTCCCTGTGTCTATTAAGACTCTGTTGATGGCCCAATAGTCTTCAGATTTACTGTCATTTTCTTCATCCTCTTCTTGCATTTGTTTTGGATTTATCTCTAATCGTACTACCAATGGGTTATCGTGCTGCTCGCCAAGCTCTGGTACATCTTGCACAGTGAAAGATAGAGTTTGTTTCTGCCACTCTTCTAATGGCGAGGCTCTCGCTATATTCATTATCTCTCTTCCATCTGTGTCTCTCGCTAAGACTCTGCTTAAAACATTATCATGGAAATCCTTCACAGTTCTGTATGAATGCACAATGGAATTACAAAAAAAATTCTTTGCTTTAGCCTCAAATTCTATCAAAAATGTTTCTGCTCCTTTTACAACATTCACTCTGCGAGTTTCTGGTGCTGGCGGTAATTGTTGAGGTTATGGATGTCCTACTAGAAAGTGATTTAACTTTCCCTGATCAATCATCCTCAAAATTATCCTCTTTACATTTCTACAATCATTTATTGAATGGCCATGAAAGTGATGGTAAGGACAAAATTCTTGACTTCGATTATTTGGATGTGGTTCTTTTCCCATGTTCCACGGCGATGGTATATTTTCCATCAAAATGATAGCTTCCCAAATTTTTTCTATGCTAGCATTGAGAAGTGGCATTTTAAATTCCTCCCATATTATCTTCTGGTTTCCTTGCCCTTTAAAGATGTTCTGCCTTTGTCCACCATAAGTTTCTTGCGGTTGATCAATTCTTTGAATCTTATTATTTCTACCGCGATTGTAGTAATTCTTCTCCCTTTCATACTCTTCTTGATCTCTACTGCCCATCGCTACCAATTTTTGCTGGTTATCAATTACTACTTTCTCTTGTTGTGCCTGCGAGGTGCTCTCCACATTATTTATCATTTTAGGAAGTAAGCTTCCATTTGCCGCTAGCGAGCTGGTGTTCGCAATTGGGTATGATTCCATCTCATTTTGTTTCTCCTCCAAAGCAATGTATTCTTCTTGTAACTCTCGCAACTCTGTCATGGTGATTGTATTTTTGATTCTGAAAACTTGTATGTACAACATATTGGTCGCGAACATTGCATTAATGAAGGATAAAATTAGGTATCTTTCATCTACTCTTCCAGCCATCTCGCTGCACATTGATTTCCACCTTATGGTTAAGTGTTTCAGACTCTCGCCAACTCTCTGTTTTAACCCAAATACATCTTCAATACCCGGCCGCGATGAATTGTTGCTAATATAAGATCCTAGAAATGTATCTTGTAAATGATCAAAAGAAGTTATGGTATTCTTTGGCAATCCCCCGAACCATTTTAATGCCTCGCTAGTTAAGGTAGACGCAAAATATTTGCATAGTACAACACCATGGTTTTCCCACTGTAGCATACATATAACATAAGCCTTGACGTGTTGAACAACACAAGTAGTCCCATCAAAGATGTTGGTTAATGATGGTAAATTGCATTTTGGAGTTATTCCTATTAATTGTACTTCTTGAGTAAATGGAGTTCTTGCAGCTTCTTCAATAGCTTCATCGAGCTGCCTTCTTCCTCCTTCTCTTCTATTGTTTATCATTCCTCGCATTTCTGCTAATTCTCTCAATATTTGCTCATTATTAGTTGAGTTTTGCTCCATTGGCATTTTTAATACAACTTCCTTTCTTCTGTGCTCTTGCCTTTCTTGTCTTGCGAGATTTTGTGTGTCTTCTTCTTCATTGTCATCCCGTCTTTCTCTGCGATTTTGTCTTTCACCCTCCTCTTGAAATCGCAGTTGTCTACTTTATTCTCTGTGGATTTCTTCATTTCTCCTCATTTCTCTTCGCTGCATTTCTAATCTCCTCTGTATTCTATCATACTCCTCCTGAATATTATCATTGTAGCGATTTTGTGTACGTCTCATTTCTCGATTTTCATGGTTATATTGTCGTACTGCCTCTCGAAATTCTTGTTCTTCTACTTCTTCCCTTAATCTTTCTCTCTCGCAAGCCAGGCGTGCTTGTTCGGCGTAATGTCTCTCAATTTATTCTTCAATTATTCTTTGATTCCTTTGATTCTCTCGCCCATGTAATATCCTCCTACCTTCTTCTGGATTTTCTTCTTCATTTTGGTTATTTCTTCCCTCTTGATTTCAATGCTTCGCCATGCGGATTATAGCGATCTCCAATTATCTCTTCTTCTCTATGACATTGTTCTCCATTTAAATTTTGCATTTCTTCTCTAATATTTCTCATAGGGGAATTTTTCCTTGGTTCTTCTCTGAATGATCTTGAATTTGATCTAATAGTACTTCTTGATCTCCTTCTTTGTAACCTCAAATTCTCCATTCTTAGCTCATGATTTTGTCTTGTTAAGTTCGCACGCTCTTCTGCCTCTAATCTTCTTTCTTCCTGTATTCTTTGTCTCAAATCATCTACTATTTCATTTTCACGTCCTTCATGAATTAATCCTCCAACCATTTCTTGATTTATTTCTCCTTCTTCTTCATTTCTTAATTGTCGATTTTCTGCTTCTTCTATCGAATCCGACCTCCAAGTATGCACACTCACTCTATCATAATCCACATTCCTATCTTGTGTTTGTGCTTGTTGATTCGGCCGTTGAATTGAACTTTCTGCTTCATTTCTTATTATATTTCTTCTTGATCTTATCCTTAAAGATTCTTCTAATTCACCTGTTCCCTCACCTGCAAGTCTTTTACTTCTCCTCACAGTTGTCGGTGGTTCTGATGTATTTCTTCTTCTTCTAGCCATTTCTTCAACTCTAACAATTTCCTCAAATTTTCAAGTTGTAATTAAAGATTTCTTAGCTTGATTATCCCTGTTTCTGGGCGCCAAAATGTAGTTGCAGGAATTCCTACACTACACCCTTGATAAGAATCTATAGAAATTGAATTACATTTGAAGATGAATAACAATTTTTTTTATTATTCTAATTTTAGAATTCTTTACAAAAGATATAAGAACTCAGAAGTACAAATTTCTTTCTAGAGTTTCTCTCTCCTCAAAACCTTATCAACTCTCAAAAAGACATCATCATCTTCTGAACCTAACGAACCCTTTATATAGGGATTTACATAGTGGATGACAGCTAAGTTTTCCTCCTATTTAGGATTTATTCTGCGATATCATCGCGATCGCTACAATGTTCTCTTTCGCAAGAATGATGACCATCGCAGGATGAACATAATCTTCTTGTACCTCTTCCATTTTCAACTTTTATGTCTTTCTTCTGGATATTTTGTGACGCTCGCGAAACGCTGTTAAAGAGTCTTTTGTGACGCTCAGAAAAGTGTTGTTAATATCGCAGGAATAGCGTTGTAGCAATATTCTGATCCTACAACTTAAGTTGGAAACTTACACAAAAAAAAGGGGTTCAGTTAACATTTAAGTTGTATCGACCCGTGCATGTTAAATAATACGAGCATCAACAATTGGTCCACTTATTGCACAATAAACTAAAGCTAAAATATAACAAGCAGAACTGGATTAACATGAGTTATGTTGTTGCATTTTATATTAAGATGCAAGTTGTTATTTCCTACTGATCATTATAAGCTTGTTGCAATTCCAGAGAAATATAAAGTCGCCAACACAGTCATGATGAATTACCTAAAGAACATACATATGTCATACCTGCATGGATCAAACTTGAAATGCATGTACACCAATATGGTGTGTTGTAACGAAGGTAATTGCAAATTAGAAAGTTGAGAAGTGTTTCCTGCATTTCAATGTTGTATACTTAATTAGACTCAAACTCAAGGAACCTAGTATAACGTAGAGTGTCTTATTTATCTGGAGTGTGGACACACACCTGACCAAGCTCATTCGGGCGCAAAGTGACAATCCGATGCGGTTCAAGAGGTCGCTGGTAAGGGAGCACCATTAAGGTCTCTGCAAGTTTTATGGTTCTCTTGTTCATATTATTTGAGCAAGCAATACCTGCTTTTCTGCAAGATTTCTCCTAAAGACAGAAAAGAAAAAAGGCAACCAACCAATAAAATAATAAGCCTAGAGAAAATACAAAAAAATTCTGAAACTTATATACTTATAGTCTTCCAGCATCACCTTGGGGTATTTGTTTTTTTTTATCAACCAGAAATATCAAAACAAGCAGGTATGTGGAAGTTTTGGGTTCCGGGGAGAGTTTAACAGGGGCAAGTATGACTTTCAGTTTTTTTCAATAGTTCAAAACAACACCTGTATGATGCAACCTGAAATCACACCAAAATACAACACAATAAAATCAATTTTTAAGTAGTAACAAATAGTGGGAAGTTTCGTGAATTGTTTTAAAAAATGAACTTAAGAAACATGAATGGTATACCCGTTTTTTGTCTGCTTGACTAGCTCTATTGGCTGCTAAGTCAGCTTTCTTCCCCGCCTCAAAAACCACAGATCGACATGTTTGTCTTGCTTCAAATCTAACCTACCTGGAAAAAAAACAACGACAATGAGTTGGTCTATTGTCCCTGTCATAAACACATACACAATGAACTACGAAGGAAAAGGTTCAATTTAAACCAAATACCTTAATTATAGACTTCGCATCCACAATTTTGAGAACTTTATCACTTACAAGTATGCACTTCACGAAAGAGTTCATTCATCAGCAGCCATTTATCTAGTGTTAGAACCAATCTTTATGAACTCATTACTACTAGAAGCATCAAAACAGGTGTTTAAACAATAAGAACAAACAAAACAGAGATGTAGGATCAGAATATCGCCACAACAACACTCCTGCGATATTTACAGTGAAAATACTGCGAGCTCTTCAACAACACACTGCGAGTGTCATAAAATAACTCAAAGAAATGACGTAACAGATGACGATAGCTGAAATATAAGAAGAGTGTGACCATTTTGCGAGGGTTATATCATCTGTGATAGTTAGCGTTCTCACTGCTACGATAAGATCGCGAGTCAGATCCTAAATTAAAGGACAGATTAGATGTCATCCACTATGTAACTACCCCATATAAAGAGACCCAGTAGATTCAGAGAGAGGACGATGTATTTTTGAGTGTTGAGAAAGTCTTGAGGAGAGAGAAAATTCAAGAGAGCGGTTGTATTCTTGATTTCTTCCATTTCTTGTAAACATTTCTGAGAATCAAATAATAAAGTGTTGTTTTTAATCTTCAAATATGTGTTAATTACTGTAAATTCTTATCAAGGGTGTAGTGTAGGATTTCTTGCAACTACATTTTGGCGCCCAAAACAGGGATGAATTGATGATTATTTGAAGAAAAAGATAAAAATTGACATTATGATTGGAAGGAATTTGGAACAATTAGTGAAATATCTTACGCAATATCCAACAGTTTACTAAGATTAATGGCTAGAAGAAGAAGAAATACATGAGATCCGCCAACAACCGTAAGGAGGAGTAAAAGACTTGCAGGAGGAGAAATAAATGAAATGGAAGAATCCTCAAGAATAAGAACAAGAAGAAATAGAATAAGGAATGATATAGAAAATTAGGTTCAACAGCCAAATCAGCAAACACCAATACAAGATAGAATTGTGAATTATGATAGAGTAAGCGTGCATACTTGGCGATCAGATTCAATAGAAGAACCAGAAGATCGACAATTAATATATGAAAGACGAGAGGGAAGAAACCAAGAAGTAAATGAAGGATTAATACATGGAGGTGATGAAAATGAAACAGTAGAGGTTTTAAGACAATGAATACAAGAGGAAAGGAGGTTAGAGGCGGAAGAACGTGCAAATTTGGCAAGGCAAAACCATGAATTGAGAATGGAAAACATGAGGTTACAAAATAGAAGGTCAAGAAGCACAACAAGATCAAGTTCGAGAACAATCAGAAGTGAGATAAGAAGAAGATCACATATAACAAATATTGAAGAAGAAAATTACGATCCAAATGGAGGACATCGCGAAAGGAGAGAAATAAGGGAAGATCGTTACATACCACAAGGTGAAATTCAACAAAATGAACAAAACAACATGAGGCAGGAGAATGGACAGTGTCAGGCACGAAATAACCAAGATGACGAAGAAGATCAAGAGGAAGGAAGAAGGATATTGCATGGAAGAGAAACTCTAAGAAATCATCAGATAATTGAAAGAGAAATCGAGAGACATTATGCTGAACAAGCGCACTTATCTTGCGAAAGAGAAATATTGAGAGCAGTGGTAGAAGAGCAAGAATTTCAAGAGGCAATTCGCCAGAATAATCATGACAATCGAAAAAGAAGACGTGAACAAAACCGTAATAATGGTAATTTTAACGAAGAGTATGATAGGGTGCAAAGAAGAGCAGAACAAAATCGCAGGAGAGAAAATGAGAGATATAATGGTGTATGCATTCGTGAAATAAATGTAAGAGAAGATGGCGGAGAAATACAAGAAGAAAGTAATGGAGATGGAAATCAAAATCTCGCAACACAAGATAGGCAAGAACGCAGGAGAAGGGAATCTGCGCTGAAAAGACCAATGGAGCAAAATTCAGTTGGGAATGAACAAGTTTTAAGAGAATTAGCAGAAATGAGGGGAATGTTAAATGATAAAAGAGAAGGAGGCAGAAGGCAACTTGATGAGGCGATTAAAGAAGCTGCAAAAACTCCATTCACTCAAGCAGTACAATTAGGAGGAATACCCCCAAAGTGCAACTTTCCAGCATTAACTAGTATTTTTGATGGATCTACATGTGCCATTCAACACATCAAAGCTTATGTGAGATGTATGCTACAGTGGGAAAATCATGATGATGTGTTGTGAAAATATTTTGCATCAATCTTAACTGGCGAGGCGCTAAAATGGTTTGAGGGTTTACCCAAGAATACTATAACTTCTTTCACTCATCTACAAACCACATTTTATATAAGTAACAATTATGCGCGTCCGGGAATTGAAGATGTGTTTGGGTTAAAACAAAGGGTTGGTGAGAGTCTGAAGCACCTAACATTAAGGTGGAAAACAATGTGCAGTGAAATGGCTGGTAGAGTGGATGAGAGATACCTCATTTTATCTTTTATTAATGCTATGTTCGCAACCAATCTACTATATGTTCAAATTTTCAAAGTCAAAAATACCATCACAATGGCTGAGCTGCGAGAACTGCGAGAAGAATACATTGCTTTGGAAGAGAAACAAAATGAGATGGAATCATATCCAGTCGCAAACACCAGCTCAATAGCGGCAAACGGAAGTTTACTTCCTAAAATAATTAATAATGTGGCGAGCACCTCGCAGCCACAACAAGAGAAAGTGGTGATTGATCACCAGCAGAAATTAGTAGCATGGGAAGTCGAGATCAAGAGGAGTATGAAAGGGAAAGGAATTATTACAATCGCAGTGGAAATAATAAAATTCAAAGACTTGATCAGCCGCAAGAGACTTATGGTGGCCAGAGGCAAAATAATTTTAGAGGGAAAGGGAGTCAGAAGATAATATAGGAAGAAATTAAGATGCCACCTCTAAATGCTAGTATAGAAAAAAATTTGGGAGGCTATCATTTTGATGGAAAATATACCATCACCCTGGAATATGGGAAAATAGCCACATCTGAATAATCGAAATCAAGAATTTTGTCCTTACCATCACTTTCATGGTCACTCAATAAACGATTGCAGGAATGTAAAAAGAATAATTTTGAGGATGATTGATCAGGGAAAATTAAATCATTTTCTAATAGGACATCCGCAATCTCAGCAGTTACCACCAGCACCAGATATTCGCATAGTGAATACTGTAAAAGGAGCAGAAACATTTGTGATAGAGGTTGGAGCCAAGGAGAAGAATTTTTTCTATAATTCCATCATACATTCATTCAAGACTATTGAGGATTTCCACGACAACATTCTAAGCATAGTCTTCGCGAGAGACGGGGATGGAAGAGAGATAATGAATATTGCGAGAGTCTCTCCATTAGAGGAGTGGAAAAAGCAAACTATTTCTCTCATTGCACAAGAAGTACCAGAGCCTGGCGAGATGCATGACAACCCACTGGTGGTAACATTATAAATAAATCCAAAACACATAGAAGAAGAAGATGAAGAAAATGATGATGATGAAACTGAAGATTCTTGGGCCATTAACAGAGTTCTAATAGATACTGGAAGTTCAGTTGATATCTTATTTTATCATACCTACAAAACCATGGGTGGAAGAGATGAGGATCTGATACCGTCAACCTATAAAAATCTATGGTTTCAATGGTACTGCCAACAAGCCCAAAGGGGAAATTACTATGCGGATTCCGTTAAAGGGATTATCTTTCAAATTTCAATTTTGCGTGGTTGACATAGAATCACCATATAACGCCTTGATTGGCAGGCCATGGTTACATGGAATCTTAGGTGTAGCATCGACTTATCACCAGTGCATTAAGTTTCCACATCCCAGCGGTGTTGGAGTTATAAAGGGAGATTCGATTGAAGGAAGAAAATGTTATGAAATTGACATGGAATCTTGCAAAGAAAGAGCAGCGAGGAATAAAAATTGGAAACATAACATCAAGCAAAAACAAAGAGGTGATAAGATGATGGTTGATACAATAGAGCGGCGAGAGGAAGGAACACTGCGAAATCAACATGATCTGCAAATAGTAGATGGCGAGCGTCTAGCAGATGGAGAGAAAATAACAAAATGCAACAAAAGGGCAGAAGCAGAAAGTAGTAAGTAGAAAGGTAAAATGATGAAATTTAAGAAATTTATGAATAATTTGTTGAAGAAAATGTTTCAAAATAATATTTTGTTTGAATGAAAAAGATAAAATTGAAAAATTATACAAGAGTTGAAATGCAAATAAAGAGAAGATCAAAGAAAATAAATTTCATCATAGTTGCAATACTCGCAAGAGAAATATAAGAACGGGACGAACCTTTATGGCGTACACCCTAGTTCGCGAATAAAATTTCATAAGAGGAAAATGTAAGACCTAAAGTGCGTCATATAAGGGGGTATCTCTTTGCATGGCTCAGGGATAAGGTTATACCGCTGCTGGAACCTGAGTCATGGAGATGTTGGGGTTAAAGAAAACCTATCCGGGGGAGGTACCTTGGATTTCCAACTTGTTGATTGTGGATTTTCATTTAAGGGTAAAATTGTAAAACCTAAAATTTTTGCGCTAACATCTTGTAAAAGATAAGGCCATCAATAAGTGATGGATACTCCTTCACTTTATTAATTCACCTAGAATGGAGCATGTGGCAACAATCCCATTCTGTGAATAAAATACACGAAATTCATCCAGGTTGGAGCACGTAGCAACAATACCATATACCCTGTGAATTTACAGCATTATTAATTAATGCGCAACCAGCCTTGTATTTCCTGTACTTATTATCAGTGCGGCATGACGAATGAGTGTTGCTCTCAGCAAAGCAACACGAATCTCCAAGAATTATAATGAAACATGTACGAAATACCCGTACATGCTGCAACTCTCGGTGTGTTATACTAGCCCGATTGAGCCACTCCCGGTGTGTTATACTAGTCTGATTGAGCGTCCGGACTGTATCAGTCTGGATATGATCACGACCATCCAACTCTACCAGCATGATTGGATGGCCCAGATCGATTCCATAACCCCCAAGCAGGTATGGAATATCCGATGCCGAACCAATGCGGGCCCCACATGGTCGGCCTCCCCAAAAGATTGGCCTAGCTTGCCAAAACGTCCAAACCATAGTAGTATGGACGAAAAACCCTAAATTAGGGTTTGCGGCACATTACATGTGTCGCAAAATAGTCTCAACCATCCATCTTCGTAGGTATAGTTAGAGGGTGTAGATGTAGATTCAAAGGGCCCAGAGCATGTCAAAACAACCACCGTGGGCCCACTTGCATACCTGACTGATCGGTCAGGACCAACTATAGTTGGTCACCTCGATTCGAATGCCAAAAAAAATGGGTGTGACACACGGTCGGCAATACCCTAACTAGGGTTTGTCTCGCGATCACGAACATCCATCTTCTTCGGAGCGGATGGAGGGTCCCGGAATAGGCTAAGCAGGTCCGATAAGTATCAACATGATCACTGCGGGCCCACCTATCTCCACACCCAACCGGCCAAGACCGAACTTGGCTATATGTCTCGATTCGCGCGCCCAAAACAAGTATGGTCGCACATCCCAAGATGAAAACTAATCTTGACCACTCGATTTCACCGGACAAATTGAGTGGCTTAGATCATGTTTCTGTGGGATGTCAGGGTATGGACGCGAACTCCAGCCTACCACCTACACGCTGGGTCAATCGTCCAGGACTGACCAAGCCTGGTCGTCTTGGTACGCGCGCATGAGGAGCGGTTTTTGCGGCACCAGTTTTCTGTCGCAAATTGATCTCAACCACACAACTTCGCCGGACGAATTGAGTGGCCCAGATCACACTTTCGTGAGACAATGAGGTATGGGCGCCTACACCGTCATGTGTCTACACGCATGCACGATCGGCCTAGCCAAAATTGCGTCCCAAGCTTGGATTCAACCAAGCTGAAAAGTGATGCTTGCGTACCTTTTCATAAACCCTAATTCCATCAATGGTCGCAGATGAGTGTCTCAAAGATCATCTCGTCCATCCAACTTCACTGGCTTGGCTGTATAGCCTTGGTCATGAGTTAATTGGTCAGTACGGAGTCATGGTGATCACCATCCGTCACTCTACCATACCATGTGGTCGGTCAAGGGAGGGTTTGCATGCGCAACTTCCATACCATTGCATGAAGTAGGCTGGATATGAGGTTTTGAGACGCTCAAACAACGATGCTTCATACATGCTGAATATACTCGATGCGGTACCTGCATAGTATACACACGATACTTCACAATTATCGACTTCCTGAATAACGTAGTTATTCAATCTAGCACTACATGCTATTTTATGTGGGTCCCACGATCCACACGTTCAAGATATCAATCATGTCACAAACTGGGGGATACATACTAGGGTATTGGTCTGGCAGTTTATAGCGTGCAGCGCACAACGCGCCATCATACGAACGTGTCAGGAAGTCATGGACGATTAGTGATGATGGGAAAAGTGGGCAAGCCTGGTCGTGTGACACCAACACACTACTCCACTACTCCATCACTCCACTTTCTCCACTTCCCACGAGATACGAAGGTTAGGCTAAAATACTTGTATAAATAGGTTCTCCGCCCTATTTTTCAAAGAGAACAGAACAAGACGAGATAACAGAGGAAAGTGTTGATACAATCGTATTCAAACAAAATAGATGATAGCTTACATCATGCAAGCCAGTTCAGCTTTCTGATACAAGTCATACATATCCAATACCTTCACAATCTCAACACCTTCTTCGCTTCCCTCCCTAAGATCAACCCCATCTCCTTCACTTTGTGACCGAAACAAGTATGGAACGGCCATTTCTTGGTTTAGGCCGGACTTGCACAGATTGATCTCTCGAATCTACAAGAACTCACCGCGCAGTGCATCTTTTTAAGGTTTAGATTCATTCCTCATATACACCCCAAATTACCAAAATTAGCAGGAATAGTTTTCACCCATAAACAATTGGCGACCACAGTGAGAGGTTGATCCCTCAGTTTCAGAAAATTGAATTCTCAATTTTTCGGTTTTCATCTCATGATGTATCCTCTCACCAGGAAACCACAGGTGGTTCAGATATCATGGGAAGTATAGATTGAATGCTGGAGGATGTCTTGGCAAATCAAGATGGTATCGCTAGAAGACAAAGCGAAACATTCCGCCTCTTGAATGATATAATAGCACAATTATAAGAAGGGTCGACATACGTCTACTCAGACAGTGTGAGAAATGCTGGATCCTTAGTCAGGGGTCACACCTTTACCAGTGGAGAAGCAAAAAGAGCGCATAATCTCAGGAGACTCAGGAAAGATGAACAACACGGTCCAGCCGAAAATGAAGACTCGAGGCAACTCCACAAAGGAAAGGAATTATCCGGAACACTACAACGTCTACCGAATAAAGAAAAGGAGCATGTATCCTACGGAACCGTACTAGAATATTTATATCTCAAGACTCTTGTTGAAGCCCGGAAGACTATCCAATCCGCATCGATCTTTAAACCAAGCGAAGAAATGCTTGAGGAAGGAGAGATCAATCAAGAAATACATGAATACAGAGGATGGGAGCGTTCAATTCGATCACTCAGCAGTGATATTACGACACCTTCCACATCCCTTTACCTAAGAAAGCGATCTGCGGATATGATGACACTCGCAAATCTTCCAACTTCATATCCGAAATGTTCTCCACATCAAAGCCACGAAGAGACGTCACAACGCCCACTAACGCAGGAAAAGCTAGACTCAAAGTACCTACACTTTCCCTTCCCAATGAAGAATATTTTGGAGTTGCTGGAGGCATGGGTGAAAAACGGAGAGGTGGAGCTACCTCCGTTATGGCGTTCGCCCACTGATCATGAAGTAATTGGCCCGAGGTATTGTCACATCCACCGATTAATTCACCATCCCACCAGTGAATGCAACGCTTTGAAGCGCATTATTCAGGAGAAGCTTGGTTCAGAGGGATAACTTTCCTTATCTGAGAGATCAATGCGGACGACTTCCTTGGAGGGGCTACTTCGGTTTTACACAAGTAAGGTCTCGAAAGCAAGTAAGTTATATCCAAAAATCCCACAAGAAAGATAGTTTTAAAGTTCACTGGGGACTGGATCCGGGCATGGAAAAAAGAGGCTCAATAATTAAACACCATGTTTGTTTCCTTTTATACTTCCATTTTACACGACATTTGCAATTTTATTTGATATGTGCAATCATTCATGACCAAGATGCAAATTCCATTTAAGATAATCCATTTTCAGAAAAGTTGATTCACAAAACTATCTCAAAATAAACCAACTCAATTACCTATTAATTCAAAATCGGAAGTCAAATTATGAAAGGAAATCCTCTATATCACTCAAAAAGAAGAACATCTAAAAGAAAAGACAAATAAGTTGCGTAAATCCTTCAAGGAAAGTCCTTCAACAACAACTCGTCTTTCTGTGCAAAAGCGGCTTTCATTTTCTGAAGAATGGCCTATTCCAACTTCAACTCATTAGAGAGCCTTTCAATATTCTCTTCCTGGTGAGTAACACAGTCCGCAGAAGGGACTTCATCTTGTAATTTCTGGAGCTCCTGAATCTCGGAGAACCCTTTGAATAACCAAGGAGAATTGAAGCCATACTGTACAAACACGTCTTGATGGCACTTCCAGTCTTCAATCACCTCCTCAGAAATTGTTCGACCAGTCATGATGCTCATCCCGTGGATATAAAATAAAGATTCTTGGACGCGATTGACCAATGCAAGACGACTTTTGAGCTTCGTAGTAGTAGCAATGTGGCCTTTCTTCTCCCATATCGCCTTATACAACCCTTCGAACTGAGATGGAACGCTGAATCCTCCAACCAACACATGACCTGGAGAGGGTACAATGAAAGGAGGATCGAACAAAGCCCCAGGATTCATTACTGATACTTCAAAAATTGCAGGAGCCTTATCAGCTGTAAGAGGCCTTTCGGAAGAAGTCACCACAGCTTGATTGATCAGAACCTATTCAGAACATAATTCAAGGGGAGTCGTCTCAACGATAGCATATGTTTCCTCTCCTACATTTCTCCTGATGTCTACTTCGCTCTGGGTACTGATTTCCATCACTGCCTCATCAATAATATCACTTACAGAGGCGCCTTGTCCAGTAGAGCTTGCGTCATCTCTATCATTGTCCAATGAAGGATCTATTTTGGTTTTACCATACTTCTCAGCATGGGGATCAGTATCGCTAGAATTCTTAACACGAGGGCCAACGTCACCGGATTTTTCGTTCTGAATGCGCGCCAACCTTGTGAAAACATTCTCTTTCGGAATTCCCTAAATTCAAGCAAGAATCACTCTTAGAAGAGATCACTCCAGAGAAATAAAGGAGTCGACATAATGAGATTTAAATACCTGCATATTGGAGGAATTAAGGATCACCGAATTTCTTGCATGCCTTTTGGACCTCCCTCCTGCTTGGGGACTGAAATCATTAGCTCTTGTCCTTTTGCATGGGAGTGGTTTCAAACGGAAATGTTTCTTCAAAATGTTAGAGGATGGCTCACCATGATGATCCGCCACAATGTCCTTCGAAAACTCATAGAAAGACAACAGTTGTTTCCTCCAAAATTCCTTTTACTTATCAGTTACCACGGGTTTTCTCCCGATGGTCCAGAAGGGAAGGCTCTGCAGTGTCAAGAACACGTCGTCATTAAATATACCTAGAAAAAGGTATTTTGGAGCCTCTGATGGACAGATAAATGGAACTCCCTAATCAAATCCCATTTGACGAGCAGCTCTGTCAATATTATACGGAGTCACAGTAAATACTTCGTTGAATAGTGACGGAATAGATCCTGGAATGCAGATATGCAGGTAAATAAGTTCTCCAAATTTCATGGTCTTAGCATCAGTACGCAATGCAGCATCAGGACCGTCAGAGGCAATGGCAAAAGTCTTCGGCTGAACAATTAAAGAGTGGATTGGTCCCCCATGGCCGGAAATATATGGAAGACACATTATCAAAGATATCCACGAGTTTGACACCGGCTCCGGGACGCCTCCTCTGCCTGCGGAGTATTCTCGAACCACAATACAAACTGTTGAGCGAAGTTGCAGGAACATGAGCATAACTTTTAAAATATTCCCACAAGAATTCCTAGAGAAAAGCAAAGTGGACATACGACTCCATCTTCTTGTACCCGTTGGAAACATACATGTCCATTGCTAAGGCATCCAAATGAGAATACAGTGATCCAAGGAACAAGGCGCCGATAGGAAGGACTTCTCTTTTAGCTAGCTTTATGGAAATCTTGACAAGGTTACCTTTTATAGTTTTCTTTCAAGAACCATCGACAAATATGTCTCTGGATAGCCATAAGGATAGAAATGCAATCATGCTGAGCTCGTTTTCCAACTCCTGATCCGGTTCTGGGTCTGAAAGAGACCATTCTGACACCCACCAGGTGTAAAAGCATCTCGTATCTTTTTCTCCTTCTTGTCCAGATCGTCGAATTCTACTACCTTTCGGAGTATATCATCATGATCACATTGTTCTATGTCGGAAAGCTCATAATAAAAACTTCCAGCAATAGGCAGGTTCATCAATGAAGCTACGCTTTCCAGAGTAATAGTCATCTCTCCCCATCTAGATATGGTTGTATGAGCAGAAGGGCACCAACGAGAAATGAAAGTAATCAAACCTGCAGCGTCTTTCTTAATTTCAAGAGTAGCAGATTCCATAACTGCATTGAGGATTTGCGCTTTGGTCAAGTTAGCTTTAACATCCTTATTATTCAACATGCGCCTCATCCATCCTTCATAAGAGCCCAGTGGAGTATGACGAATCCTGAAGTCGATGGGGGAGGGTGGATATTCATTTCTTCGAAGACATAACCTCATCACAAATGCTGAAGAAGAAGATGGATCAGCCTCCATATTTTCTGAATCGGAGAGCAGGACTATCTTGTGAGAAGGATGTTTCTTAGTGTTCGGAAAAGGTGAAGTAAACAACTCATCAGCAGTGCTCGGCATATCTTTGAAGATGTCAACACTTCCTGACCTGGCACCAGCAATGTCTCCAGAAGACATCTCAAGAGGAATTTTATCCTTCATTTCACAACAAAAGACAGGAGTCAGTACTAGTATAAAAACGCATGAGATATGAAATCACACACGACAAGACACAATTCACGTTGGAGTGCACAAGGCTTGGAGTGGGTCCAAACGCCAGTATCAGTTTCGAGTCCGGTATCAGTTTCGAGTCCGGTATTGGTTTCAAGTCCGGTATTGGTTTCAAGTATGGCGTTGGTTTCAAGTCCGGCGTTGGTTTCAAGTCCGGTATTACCCTAAAAAACTGGGTGTGACACACGGTCGGCAATACCCTAACTAGGGTTTGTCTCGCGATCACGAAAGTCCATCTTCTCCGGAACGGATGGAGGGTCCCGAAATTGGCTAAGCAAGTCCGGTAATTATCAACATGATCACTACAGGCCCACCTATCTCCACACCCAGCCGGCCAAGACCGAACTTGGCTATATGTATCGATTTGCGCGCCCAAAACAAGTTTGGTCGCACCTCCCAAGCTGCAAACTAATCTTGACCACTCGATTTCACCGGACAAATTGAGTGGCTTAAATCATGTTTCTATGGGATGTCAGGGTATGGACGTGAACTCCAGCCTACCACCTACACGCTGGGTTAATCGTCCAGGACCGACCAAGCCTGGTCATCTTGGAACGCGTGCATGAAGATGGCATGAGGAGCGGCTTTTGCGGTACCAGTTTTCTGTCGCAAATTGATCTCAACCACACAACTTCGTCGGACGAAATGAGTGGCCCAGATCACACTTTCGTGAGACAATAAGGTATGGGCGCCTACACTGTCATGTCGTCTACACGCATGCACGATCGGCCTAGCCAAAATTGTATCCCAAGCTTGGATTCGACCAAGCTTAAAAGTGATGCTTGCGCACCTTTTCATAAACCCTAATTCCATCAACGTTCGCAGATGAGTGTCTCAAAGATCATATCCTATGTACAACTTCACCGTCTTGGATGTACATCCCTGGTCAGGAGTTAATTGGTCAGTGTGGAGTCATGGTGATCACCATCCGTCACTCTACCACACCATGTGGTCGGTCAAGGCAAGGTTTGCATGCGCAACTTCCAAACCATCGCATGAAGTAGGCTGGATATGAGGTTTTGAGACGCTCAAACAGCGATGCTTCATACATGCTGAATATACTCGATGCGGTACCTGCATAGTATACACACGATACTTCACAAGTATCAACTTCCTGAATAACGCAGTTATTCAATCTAGCACTACATGCTATTTATGTGGGTCCCACGATTCACATGTTTAAGACATCAATCATGTCACAAATTGGGGGATACATACTGGGGTATTGGTCTGGCGGTTTACATCTTGCATCGCACAACACGCCATCACAAGAACATGTCAGGAAGTCATGGACAAATAGTGATGATGGGAAAAGTGGGCAAGCCTGGTCGTGTGACAACAACACACTACTCAATCACTCCACTTTCTCCACTTCCCACAAGATACGAAGGTTAGGCTAAAAGACTTGTATAAATAGGTTCTCCGCCCTATTTTTCAAAGAGAAAAAAACAAGACGAGATAATAGAGGAAAGTGTTGATACAATCGTATTCAAACACCAGAGATGATAGCTTACATCCTGCAAGCCAGTTCATCATTCTGATACAATTCATACATATCCAACACCTTCACAATCTCAACACATTCTTCGCTTCCCTCACTAAGATCAACCCCATCTCCTTCACTTTGTGACCGAAACAAGTCTGGAACGGCCATTTCTTGGTTTTGGACGGACTTGCACATATTGATCTCTCGAATCTACAAGCACTCACTGCGTAGTGCATTTGTTTAAGGTTTAGATTCATTCCTCATCCACACCCTAAATTACCAAAATTAGCAGGAATAGTTTTCACCCATAAACACAACTTTATAAGGTTATACCCTGGTTTGACGACCGAGGGTCTCTTCTAAGGAGTACAGAGTATGACTAAGGCGCTGAGGCACACGGTTGATCCAAGGGTCCCGGGGCGTACGAAACTACCTTGGCTATTCTTGGCAAGTCTTGGATATGATGCACTCGGCCCGAAGAAAACCCCACTTAGGGTGCAGTCTTGTAACTATAAGCCATATAGGCATAAAGGACAAGAGGCTGCGAAAACAAATGGTTGTTGTTAAGACCGGATGGGAGGAGCTAGTCTTGAATGGCCGATGTGCCCTCCTTGAAGGGGCAACCAGGGGGAAGATAAGGGCGGCACCCTCCATTAGGGAGATGATAAGTGTCTAAATACGGAAATGTCATGGGGCTTTATGATCGCAAGTACATTTAGGCCTGTCATATTATCGCGTGACAAATATTATACAGTGGCATCAAGCCATGAGAAAAAGTTAAGATGAGATTAATGGGTTTTTACAGGAAAGTGTAAAGACGTCCTGCGATTTCATCGCAAGACGGCAATGTCATGAGGCTTTGTTCTCGCAAGAGAAAGTGACAAAACGCAGATAAGGAAAGATCAATGGGTTTTTACATGCAAGTGTAAGGACGTCCTGCGATTTCATCGCCAATACAAAATGTGGCAAAATAAGACCTTTAACTAGGAAGGCATAATAAGACCACAAGAAATCAAGATTGAATGACTGCGATATTGATGCAGAGATAATGAGACTTGCGATATTATCGCAAAGATAGAGGCAAAATATATTTAAATAGATTTTATTCACAACTAATATCTAAGCTCTACTTAATTTTTTCATATTGCAGATGAATAACAGAGGCAAGTATGGGAATGAACAGAATGATAAAATTGTTTTTCATCATTATATGATAAATTTACATAGGCATTATTATATGATACATTTACACAAATAGTTAAAGATTAATAATCATGTTGATTAACTATATTGCAGAAAAGAATTGTTTTCTAATTTATACAGATAGAAGCAAAAGAAATTTATACATCAAGGAACCTTGAAGTAATATCACAAGAATAAGGAGATAAATGTACAAATATTACAAGGAAATTAAAAAGAGGAAACAAAACTAGTTAGGTCCATCATCATCCTTGCCAGATTTTTCTTCTTTGTCTTCACCGTCATCTTCGCTGTATCCTTCATCTCCGCCAGATTCTTCAGCTTCATTGTCAGAGATAAAAAGATTTGGAGTATTCTTTGGAACTTCTTATGCGAGGAAAGGATAGAAAGAATGAGGAATGTTATGATCATCGCAGACTTTCTTGGTAGAATCATTGCGAACACCAACAAGGAGATTACTAAAATTGGTAGGAATAATCTTTAATTGGGTCTTAAATTTTGAATATTTCTCATTGCGAGAAATAAGAGTCTTTGCGAGTTGATTCTTATCAGCTTCAAGTTCTCCAATTCTTTCAGAGTATCTCTTTTCAGCTCCTGCGAGTATATAATAACAAGTTGGAAATTTTGCAAAAAACTATAAAAGACAAGAAATTAAAAAGGAAGAATAATTAACAACCTTCTCTATCAGAAATCAAGTCTTTAATTAAGGCTGCTTGTTCAACGTGAAGGCTAACATCTACACCTAAGTTAGCTCTGGCATTGTCAAGAATCTTTGCAGCCCAGGAAAATTCGTCATCATTATCAATAATAAGACGGGAACGAATTTGGTTTTCTCTTTCAATAAGATCCTCTCTCTCGTGGATAAGTTTATCTCTTTCAATTTGGACTTCAAGAAGGGTTTTATGAAAATCCACCAAAGTTTGAGCTCCTTGCCTAGAGATGCGATCTTTTTCATCTATAAGATCACTTTTTTGGGCTCTTAGAATTCTGATTTCTTCTTTAGAGTTAAGATATTGACGCTTGGATGTATTAGCCGCTATCAAACTAGATCTATGATAAATTTCTAAAAGATGAAACTTGGATCTAAGATCATCTATAGAAAGGGAATTAATCTGTTCATTTCAATAGTTACTTAAGGGTTCATTAAGGCGATTGAGAAGAGTATCATCGTCTATTGGGTTTGGAAAAGCACGAAGGAATATAGCTTCGTCAAAAAGGCCGTAAACATCTGCAAAGAAGAAAAATAAGAAAAAATGCAAATAAATACATGGTTAAAGAAAAAGGGAAAGATGTTTTACCATAAGTTGATCGTTCGCATCTTGGAGGCTTGCGACCTTATCTCGCGAGGAAGAAAGTTCAGTTTCCAACTGCTTGATCTTTTCTTGAAGGTCAGCAGACTCAGATTCCAATTGCTCACGAAGACTAGCGGACTCAGATTCCAACTCCACATTCTTCTTGCGAAGAACAGTATTTTTCTTGTGAAAAGATGCGCACCTATTCTCCAAGTCTGAGGCAACAGCAAAGGAAGCTCTTCCAGTATGCGAGGGAACAATGTAAATAAAAGCTTGGCGAGGAAATGAATACATAAATATGGTGAATAAATGAAAACATACCAGAATACCAAGAGAATTTAAGAGACTGAGAGTTATTGATCTTGAGATTCCTTGGAGGGAATCATCATCAACCAATATGGGAGCATCGCAGATCTTAGCAAGAGCCTGGGATACCCCATTAAGAGCTTCATTTCCATAATCATTTGCGATACCATGTGTAATATCGCCAAAAATGTTAGATAGTTGGGCCATGGAAGAGTCAGATTGGGAAGATTCCATTGCGGACGGGATATCAGCATCATCATCATCATCGTTGTCATTACCAGAATCATACCTTGAATTTTCTTCATTAGATTGAGGAGTTGAAGAAGAAGAGAATTGCTTTTTTTTCTTTAAGGGAGGAGCACCATATTTCTCTCTGCGAGGAGCAGTAGACTTCTCTTTGTGAGGAATAGTAGATTTCTCCTTGCGAGAAGCATCTTTGTCTTTCTCCTTAGTTTTCATAATCTTCACAGGTTCTATTTCTTCAATAACCTGCGAACACAGATAAAGATAAGAAATAGAGGCAATAATATATTGTTAAGAATCATAAAGGAATATTTCTTACTTCATCTGTGAGAGATTTAAGGGCTAAAAAGGTGCTGGTCTTCCCAAATTTCTGGTAGTTAAGTTTCATCCTGTTAATCTGGAAAAATTGGAGCAGTCAGCAAGAGTATGAAAACATGAGGAAGATAATAATGATAATTATGCAAAACAATTGAGGGAACATACCTCTTTATTTCTTTCAGGCCAGTTGAAAACCCACGGTTGATATTATGTGAGACTTGCAGGCAATGTAGGGACCCTCTAGGCATAATAAAAAAAATGAACCATTTGTCATCACTGGAGTGGCGAGGGCCTTGATTATTACTCGTATGCCAATCGATATCTAACATAAGAACTTTATCTTCAGCGATGTCATCCTTCTTCTATAAACGGACACCCCAGCAAGTGTTGTCTTTCTTCATAGGAATTATATTGTAATTTATGAAGAAGTTCTCCACAGTATCCTTCGAGGGGACAATTGGAATATCCTTGAATTTATGATTCTTCGCAGTATCAGGGTAACGATATTCTTTACCAGCACTGCGAGTAGCATACTCAAGCATTAGGCGAATGCAATCCCCACTCAACTGATATATCGCCCGCAAGAACTTCGCGTGAGAGAGTATCTCATAAAATAAAGGAAGTTCAGGGTCATAGAGAGGAATGGGAAGACCAGACTCAAGATGGCCTAGCGAGACTATGATCTTCTCATGGTTACATGGAAAATCAGAAAATAATGGAACAGAAATTTCAGACTTAGGGTTTTGATTGGGAATGGTGGATAAAGTAAAACCTTCTCTTAAAGTTCCTTTTGAATCCTCTCAAAAGAAATCATGTATTTGCGACCGGCTGCAACCATTTTTAGTATGGGAATGAAGTTTGAAGGAGTAAACGATCGAAAGAAAAATTGTAACAGTAGCAGATCCGTAATTTACGGAAGAATAGTGAATTTGCAGAGAGATTACGGAGAGAAGGAAGAAAAAGGTAAAAAGAAGAAAAGAGAAAAGTGAAGAAGATATATATAGAAGGTAAAAAATCTCGAGAAGATAAGTGCAATTAATACAAGGAAGAGACGTGAAAGGTTGGAATGTAGCGGTTGAAAGGGACATGTCAGAAGTTGAATGGATAAAAATATACGTGTAACAAACCTGGCGAGGAAAAGATATATGTCAAAAGAACATGAAAAATAAACAACTGCGGCATTTCAAAAGGTTTTGATTTCTCATGGTCTTTTCCCTTCGCAGAAAAGACATGAGAAGAGGCAAGATGTAGGATCAGAATATCGCCACAACAATACTCCTGCGAGATTTACAGCGACAATACTGCGAGCTCTTCAACAACACACTGCGAGTGTCACAAAATGACTCAAAGAAATGATGTAACAAATGAAGATAGCTGAAATATGAGAAGAGTGTGACTATTCTGCGAGGGTTATATCATCTTCGATAGTTAGCATTGTCACTGCTATTATAAGATCGCGAGTCAGATCCGAAATTAAAGGACAGATTAGCTGTCATCCACTATGTAACTACCCTATATAAAGAGACCCAGTAGATTCAGAGAGAGGATGATGTATTTTTGAGTGTTGAGAAAGTCTTGAGGAGAGAGAAAATTCAAGAGAGCGGTTGTATTCTTGATTTCTTCCATTTCTTGTAAACATTTCTAAGAATCAAATAATAAAGTGTTGTTTTTAATCTTCAAATATGTGTTAATTGATCTTGAAAAGAACGGGTGAGTTGAGGAGAGAGACTCTCTGAGGATCGGTTGGTGACTCAGTCACTATTCGAAATTTCTTCCTTCTCCTCGATCTTCTCAGGTGATAACGTTAATCGAGATAAGTTCAGGTGTTTTTTCTTCTTTGTCATCATCATGTATCTGGTTTAAATTTTTTTCAACGGTTTCAATCATGGTCTTAAGCGACAACCCTGACCCAAATAGGGTTTCAGCTGTGGTTGATATTTCAAAAATTTCTGAAGAACTTCCATCGATTTCATTACTTAGTGAACTAGATGGTGAAAGATATGCTCAGTGGAAATTTTCCTTAATTGGTAGATTATATTTTCTCAAGATTAAATTTGTTGATGCAGCAAAATTTTTAAAGAGTCAATGGAAATTAACAGGATCAGGTCTCTTAATTCCCTTGGGAAGAGGTTTTTTTCACCATCAAATTGGAGAATGAAGTTGATAAACAATATGTCAAGAATGGAAAGTGGGAGGTTGTTGGTCAGTTTCTGAGGATTCGAAAATGGGTACCAAATTTTAGATCAGAAAATCAAAAAAATCTCAACTGCAATGTTGTGGGTTCAATTTCCTGGTCTAAGCTTAGAATACTGGGATGAGGCAACTCTTTTCAAAATTAGTAAAGCTATTGGTAACCCAATTAAGGTTGATGATGCAACACTAAATTATGTAAGTGGATATGCTGCAAAAGTTTTAATTGAAGTTGATTTATCTAAGCCAATTCCTAACAAACTTTGGATTATCACAAGGTATGGTGCTTTTTCTCAATGAGTTATTTTACCTAATTTGCTAAAATTCTGTAGTGGTTGCAAGATTGTTGGTCACTTTCTGTCAGAATGTAAATTTAAACAATCTCAACAAGATGCTCCACCTCAAGCAAGTGCTACACATAAAGTTTCAGAAAATAAAGAGCAAGAGAGTCCTAAATCACCTTCCACAATTTTGAAACCTTTTGATATTTGTAATACTCTAACAACTCATGTTCAGGTCAATAAGGAAATCATTGTTGAAACTGCTGAGGTTGCTCATTATACAAATAATAGATTTAGTCCTCTTATGGAGATGGAAAAGAGTGTGGATATTAATAAGGGTGCACCACTAGAAGTAGAGGCTTCTACGATTCTTCAAATTATGGAAGACAATTCAGTGGAAAAGAGTGTAGTTACTTTTGTGGATGGAAAAACAGGATTAGTTTCAGCAGCTAAAGTGCCTGTGACTTCTTGGTCTAGAGCTGTTCAGAAACCGGTTACTTCATCAACTACAAGTAGTACTGAAGTTTCACAAGAGAATTGTTTCTAAAGGCGCACCTGTTAAATATAACTTTAGAAAAGCTCAAGGAAAAAGAGGCACAAAAGGCCTTCATTCCAATCCATGAAAATACTTTTTTGGAATTTAAGGGGCCTTAAAAGACCTAGGGCTCAAAATAAACTTTGGTCTTTAGTAAACCAGTTTAATCCTTCATTAGTTTTTGTAGTTGAACCTAATTTTTTTTGTAGTTCTTCCTTTTGCAATAAATTGAATCTACCAGGTATGCAGTCAATGGTGATTCATAATTCAGTAGAAAATAAGAAAGGTAATTTATGGCTTTTTTGGAATAAAAATTTACCAACTCCTTCAGTTATTGCTATGTCAAGCCAAATGATCATAGTCAGTGTAGGTGATGTTCTTGTTTCTGGCATTCATACCCATGTGGGAGTTATGCAAAGAAGATTTTTATGGGATGAAATGGCAGCTATCAGTGCTCTGAATAAGCCTTGGTTGGCCATTGGTGATTTTAATGCTATAATTTCTTTGGATGAAAAACAAGGTGGTAGAAGTCCTAGTAGAAGAGCAATGCTGTATTTCTCTAATTGTTTGGATAACTGTGAACTTCTTCAAGCTCCCAAATCTGGTTTGCAATATTCTTGGTCCAATTGTCAGCAAGGCAGTAACAGAATTCTGTGTAATTTGGACAGAGTAGTTTTTAACCAATATTGGCTGCAAAAGTATAATGATTGGGGTTACAAAGTTGGTTTGAGGGTAGCATCTGATCATGCTCCTCTTTTAGGTGGCTATGCTAATATTCCGAAACCTATTAATGTGCCAAAGAAATTTCAGAAGGTATGGCTATCTCATCCTCAATTTATGGAAGTGGTGCAAAACTGTTGGTCTGAAAATGTTTCAGGAGATCCAGCTTTTGTGTTTCAAAGTAAACTAAAAAAGTTAAAAAAAAGTTCTTAATGATTGGAACTGGAGTGTTTTTGGTAATTTAAATGTTCAAATCAAGGAAGCTGAAATGCAAGTCCAAGAAGCAATGCTCAAGTCAGATGCTAGTCCTTTTGATACAAATTTTCTGGATACTCTTGTGGAAGCTCAAAATAATTATAATATTAAAGAAGTTCAGTTAAATACCTTGATGAAACAAAAAGCTAGAATCAGATGGGTAAAGGAAAGAGCATCTAGTACTAAGTTTTTTCACACAAGTTTGAAGATAACACAAGGAAGGAATTTTTATAAGTGAGCTTGAGGATGGTAATGGCAATATTTTAACTGACCAGGGAAAGATAGCTGAAGTTTTGGTTAAACATTATGAGGAAAAATTTACAGCCCAAAATGTTTTAATTGATGATTCCTTACTTAATGAAATTCCAGATGTTATCACTCAAGAGGACCAAGAAATGCTTGATAAACTTCCAGATGAAGAGGAAATTAGAGCCACAATTTTCAATATGGACCTAGATAGCTCTCCAGGGCCTGATGGCTTTTCATGTTGCTTCTATAGAGCTTGTTGGCACATTATTAGCAAGGAAGTAGTGCAGGCCATTCAGTTATGCTGGAGTAGAAAATTCATTTTTAAAGGTTTGAATTCAAATTTCTTATTTTTGTTTCCTAAAAATGAAGGTGCTAAATCTCCCAATCAGTTCAGACCTATAGGTCTTAGCAATGTAAGCTATAAAATTTTTACAAAAATAATCACATCAAGATTAAGTACCTTGGTGCCAAAATTGATTTCTCCCCAACAAGCAGCTTATGTGAAGGGTAGATGCATACAAGAGCAAATATTATTAGCATCAGAGTTGGTTAATGAAATGAAGAAAAAGAGAAGGGGTGGTAATGTTGGTCTGAAATTGGATATCTCACAAGCATATGACTTAGTCAGTTGGGAGTTCTTGCTTAAAGTTTTGCAGAAATTTGGGTTCTCAAATGTTTGGTGTGATTGGTTGCATACCTTATTCAAATCAGAAAAAATTTCTGTCATTGTTAATGGTGGGCCTTGTGGTTTTTTCTCAGTAAGTAGGGGATTGAGGCAAGGAGATCCTCTATCTCCAATTTTATTCATCATTATGGAGGAGGTTTTAAGTAGGAATTTATCTGCCATGGTTCACAAGAGAGAAATCTTTCCTATGGTCACAATAAATAATATAAGTCCATCTCACCTTTTGTTTGCAGATGATGTTTTCATCTTCTTAAATGGTTCAAAGAAGATCATAGAGAACTTATTAATTTTACTCAAAGGTTACCAACTTAGTTCAGGGAAATGCATAAATACAATGAAAAGCAAGTGCTTTGTGGATGGAACTTCAGAGATGAGAAAAAAACTAATATGTGAATTACTTCGAATGGAGTTAAGTGTTTTACTTGACAAATATTTAGGGGTATTTCTGTGCAATGGTAGAGTTAAATCTGCTACAGTGTGGCCTATGGTGGAGTTGTTTCAGAAGAAGCTTGCATCTTGGAAAGGTAAGCTCTTATCATTTCAAGAAAGATTTGTTTTAATCAAATCAGTACTTTGTAGCATTCCTTTATACAACATGGAGATATATAAATGGCCATCATCAGTAATCAAAACCTGTGAAAAGATTATTAGACGATTTCTTTGGTCTGGAGATAGTGAAACTAGGAAGAACATAACTTTGGGTTGGAAAAAAGTATGTACTCCTTTTAAGGAAGGTGGTTTGGGAATTCAGAGGTTGGAGATTTTCAATAAAGCTTTTCTTATGAAAATGTTATGGAAAATTATGATTTCTGAGCAAGACTGGGCCTTATTTTTTAAAGCTAAATATCAAGACCAGAATAATCAATGGAGTATGAAATGGCAACAATCTTCAGTAAGATCAGGTTTGTGCTGGGCATGGCAATCATTACATGAAAACTTAAGATGGTATGTTGGTAATGGGAAGAGGATTTCTGTGTGGTTTGATGTATGGATTGGTGATACTGCTCTAATCAATTTATGTGGCTCTAATCAATATGTTCAATATAATATTCACATGAAGGTGGATAATCACATCCACAATGGAAAGTGGGATGTTCCTAATGAAGTTCAAATATTTCTTGATGTTCTAAGTATGCCTGAAATTGGTGGTGAATAATATGAGTTGATATGGAGTGCTTCAATGTCAGGGAATTTTTTGATGTCAACTGCAGTTGATAAAATAAGATTGAAGGAAAGGGAGGTTGGTTGGTCAAAGTACATATGAAATTCTTATCTACACCCAAGTACTGCCAATAGTGTCTAGAAATTGCTTCATGGACTTTATATGGATGATGTTAAAAGAGTTAGTCATGGTTATGATATGGTATCTCAATGTTGTATTTGTGGAAAAGCTGAAGATAGTATGAAGAATTTGCTCTGGGAGTATGAGTTTAGTTTGCATATTTGGAACTGGTTGGGAGCTATCTTCAATTTTTTAACTCCTAAATATTTTGAGGAGGTCTGGCAAAGAAAAGATCATAAAAGTCCTTTTGTTCAACAAGTCTGGATAACTACAGCCTACAGTACTTTGAAGGAGCTGTGGTTCCAAAAAAATAGAAGATTTTTTAACAATGATAAGCCAAATATTTCCTCCTTCAAATGTAGAATACTGAAGATGGTTTTTGAAGGAGGAATGAGAATTACAGGGGAGAGATGGGATCAAGCTTATGATCTTCACTTAATATCATTCTTTAAGCTGGGTACCAGAAAATCAAGAATTCAGACCATTATACCCTGCTATTGGTTTGCCCCTGAATTTGATTTTACTCTTTTTTGCTGTGATGGAGCCTCTCTTGGAAACCCAGGAGCGGCGGGGTTTGGAATTGTTGTCAGAAATTATGAATGTCAGGTTCTTGGTGAAGTATCTGGAGGCTTGGGTTCTACTACTAACTACATTGCTGAAGTTTTTGCAGCTGTGGTTGCTGCTGAATTGGCTGTTGAATGGAAGATTTAAAAAATTATCATCCAGTCAGATTCTCAAACTGTTATTAATCAGTTTTCCTGCAATCAAATTCCTTGGTTCATAAAATTGAGATGGTGCAATGCAATCAGGAAAATAACTATTATCAAATTCAATCATTGTTTCAGAGAGGTTAATTTCTCTGCTGATTGTGCAGCCAAGAAGGGAGCAAGAATGTCAGCAGGAGCAAGAAATGTTTTTATTGGCAGACCTGTATGGTTGAGCAGAGTTGAAATGCCTGAGATAGCATACTACATATTCAGCTAAGTGGGCTTTATTGGGCCTGTTTTTGTGATTCTTTTAGTGGGCAATTTGATGGGCTGCGTTTCTTTGTAATTTTAATTCCTTCCATTTTTGTTACTGTATCTTTTTAATTTCATTAATAAAATTGTGTGATTCAGCAAAAAAAAAATGTGTTAATTACTGTAAATTCTTATCAAGGGTGTAGTGTAGGATTTCCTGCAACTACATTTTAGAAAAAATATGAGAAGAGGCAAGATGTAGGATCAGAATATCACCACAACAATACTCCTGTGAGATTTACAGCGACAATATTGCGAGCTCTTCAACAACACACTGTGAGTGTCACAAAATGACTCAAATAAATGACGTAACAGATGACGATAGCTGAAATATGAGAAGAGTGTGACCATTCTGCGAGGGTTATATCATCTGCGATAGTTAGCGTTATCACTGCTACGATAAGATCGCGATTCAAAACCGAAATTAAAGGACATATTAGCTGTCATCCACTATGTAACTACCCTATATAAAGAGACCCAGTAGATTCAGAGAGAGGATGATGTATTTTTGAGTGTTGAGAAAGTCTTGAGGAGAGAGAAAAATCAAGAGAGCGGTTGTATTCTTGATTTCTTCCATTTCTTGTAAACATTTCTGAGAATCAAATAATAAAGTGTTGTTTTTAATCTTCAAATATGTGTTAATTACTGTAAATTATTATCAAGGGTGTAGTGTAGGATTTCCTGCAACTACAAGAGGAAAGCAGAAGCAACAGGGAGTGAAGTGAATTCAAAGACCATCCCCAACATAAGAATTACATTTAGTCCTTATTTTCTTCTTTTCATGATTATGCCTCATAAGAATCGCAGAACCAAAAGCCCCTTTTCCAATCTGTTCCAGCACTACTTCATATTGCCAGATTATAACAAACTCCAACTATATCTCCCTCTGCAATTTCATCAAATGTACTCAAAATCATTAATATACACATCAAAATTATGAATTTTAGCAAAACAGAAAGGTAAATATAAGATTTTGCTCAATAGGAAGATCAGATGAAGACTAGAAGTACTTTTCATACATTTTGCATCCAATACTTTTATCTGACAAGCGCTACACTTTGAAGTGATTTCCGCATTCAAATACTCATATACTCGAGTTGCCTCATAATTAGAACCAAAACTACTAGATCAATAAATAAAAAATGACCCTTGTGTAATTAAGCCACTCTTCTTCATGTCTGCATCATGAAGTTATTCACTAGATACAGAGCACCAAATCTTACTCATGATAAATAATAAGTAATAAACAATCTAAATGATATATAATGAATTAACTACAGAAACATGAATTTCCATCGATAGATTCATTGGTCAAAATAAGATCCAACTAAAAATTTATGTGAGTAACAAAAATTAAAAAAAAAAAAAAAAAAAAACCATAAGTTTTCATGACACTCTTAAAATTTTTAATTTTTAATTTTTAACTTTGTAATTTTTAACTTTGTAATATTTTATGACACTCTTAAAATTTGCAATCGATAAGTTTTCAAAATGCACATAAACAAACAATAAAAAAAATAAAACCTTCTGTGCCATAATCACAAATTCAGGATCCTCATAAAAATTGAACCCAAACCCACTGTAAGAGATAAACAAAACAATCTAAAATCAAAGAACCCAAACCCGTTGTACAGCCAAAATCCTATAACTTCATCAACAAAAATTGAATTGAACCAAGTTAAATGAGGGAGAAGTTATACCTGAGGATCCTCAAGAAATACAAGTGAAGATATTGAATGTTCTTCTACTGAGTGCTAAAATAAAATAAAAAATACAGATGTTACTATCGACAAAATCAAACTCTACCTTAAAAATTGAAAAATAATAGAGAAAAATTAAATCGCAAAACAGTGTTGTACCTGATAAAATTTGTAGAAAATCAAATCCCACCTAAAGAACTTTGCATGAAATCAAAAGAAAATTCACTGAAAATTTCTAAAAACACAACTTATAGAAACCCCAACAAAACCCCCAATTGAAAACCCTAATTTCATTCCAAATATGAAAAGAATTTGAGATCTATTTTGGTTCCTTTGAAAATAGGCTATCTATTTCGAATGAAATTAGGGCTTTGATTTTGGGAATATAGATACGGATTAGATTATGGTTTCGTTTTTCTGATTTGGTGGAAGGAGATAAAGGAGATGGTTACCGGCTCCTTAATTAGGTTATAGATGGAGAGCGAGAGCAGAAAGGGATGAGATTGGAAAAGCGAGAGAGAAAGAGGTACATATATTTGCTTCTTGATAATATAACCATAGAAAATTCATTTTCTATCCGTAGCGGAATCGGTAATAGACGGAGGGATAAAATGGTAATTATTCTACTACGGTTTTTAACATCTAATCATATATATTACTGTTTCGATTGGTCAAAGGTCAAATTACGGTCAATGTGGGTGACAGATGTGTTAATAAAAGTCTCATTCTCCACTAGTGCTCATTTCAAGTTGGAGATATAACAGTAAAGATAGCCGCTCGACCCGGTCCACCCAAAGAAAAGAAAAATGAGCCATATCTGGTGACCGATGTTATCTTGGGTGGTTACTACAAAATCATCAATACCGAAAAATTGGAAGGTGTAACGTTTCACTCGCGATGGATCAAACACTTCAATACCTAAAACGTTGTGCTACCTTCACCTCCAGCGTTATCCTTTCAACATTTTTCCCCTTTTCACGCAACATTTGTAACTTCTCTAAAAATGGTTGCACCACTTGCATTCATAAGTAGAGTTTTCAATTTCAATTAAAATAATATCTTTCCTTCAAAAGTTTCCAAAACCATCTTAAAGGAAAAATACCAAGTAAACCCAAACCCTCACATAGTCGTTACCCAGCGATTGAAAAACAGAGAAACTAAACCACCAAAAAATAAATAAATATACCTACTCAAAAATAATAAAGAAAGGAATATGCAAGGAAGATGATCATCAGCAGCAGAACATATATCTTCTTCAAAAAAATATCCGTCTTCATCAGAGCTTTTTCAAACACTTTCCCTAACTCCGCCATGAAAATAACAAAGTGAAAGTAAATTGTTAGAATGTCAAAAGAGGCTACACGCTGGGAAGAAATAACAAAAAGTGGAAAAAATTGGTTGTTAATGGCGGATGCCTGGATCAATGACGCCTTCATCAGTTCTTTTTCAAACACTTTCCCCAGCACCCTTTCTGGCAACAAAGATTCCATCCAAGTGTCGCCTCGGCAGCAGCAACTCTAGCATCCCATCCAGAAGCCACCTCAGCATCATCCTCCACATCCTGTCCGGTGTTTTTTTCAACAACATCCCCAACATATGTTTCTGTGGCTTCTCCAATGGCCCCAACATATATTTCCTCCATCTCCTCATCCGCCTCAATGGCATCCTCAACGATCACTTCAATGACCCTGACAACGGTTTCGGTGTCCACTGCAGAAGCTACTTCAGTTTCGTAAACCATGTTGGAATCCTCCTCATGAGCTTTTCCGGAAGCTTCATGAGGATGTCCCATTTCGTCCGCATCAAGGTCAAGGATTACAATACCATCGTGGACAGGGTAATTAAATTGACTCTCATCTAAAATTTTCATAGACTCAGTCTTCCGCCGCTTCAACCGAGAGGAAAATCGTTCAGCCCTAGCACTAGGTTGTAGAGAAGCTTCTTTGCTCTGAGATCTCCCAACGAACTGGGATGCCTCATCCTGCCTCCACTTTTCCTCCATGTCCACTGAAGTCAAGAGAGTCTGAAAACATATTTTCACTCTACATAAATGGATGAGAGACATGCCTTGGATAATCTCGTCAACCTTGCGGAACAGAGAATTAATTCTGTCTAATATCTCCTCATCAGAAGAAAATCGGGTTTCGTCTAGTTCATAATTTCTCTCCGAGGAGGTACGATCATCACTGAGAGATCTCATTATATGCTACAAAAAAAAAGGAATTTTTTTTATCACGTTTGCACCAGCAATCTACATGATGAGAAAGACAAATTGGAACTAGGGGAAGAAACACGAGACAATACCTGTAAAGAATGGTGGATGCGAATTTTATGATGAGGGTGAAAACCGTTTCTGCTAATTTCGGTAATTTCGTGTGTTGTGCGGGTGAGAAACGAATCTAAACCCTAAAAAATATACTGCATGGGAGTACTTTTGATTCGAGAGATCAATCTGTGCAATCCTGGCCTAAACCAAGAAATGGCCGTTCCAGGATTGCTTCGGTCACAAAGTGAAGGAGAAGGGTTGGACTTAGGGAGGGAAGTGAAGGAAGTCTTGAGACCAGAATAGTTGATTCTGGAAGTGTGGGCGTTTTTATGACTTGTATCAAAAATTAGAACTGGTGAGCCGGATGGAAAGCTACCAGGTGATTTCTAGATATTGTGTGTTGCCGACCAAAAACATGTCTTTTGGTGGAAATAGGTGAGACATATTTATACAAGTCGTAATGAAACGTACCCTGGTCTCGTAAAAGTGGGAACGACTTGAGTAATGGAGGGGAATGGTAACGGGTAACACCTGGAATTGATGTTTCCATAATGAAAGATACGTTTCACCATTATTTCTTGCCATTACTAACTGCCTCACTTTTATGATACTTTCTTGTAATGGGCGTATTGCACACCACACGATGTAAACCGCTAGACCAATACCCTGATGAGAATCCCCCAGTTTGTGACGTGTTTTTATGTCTCGAGTGTTTTTGTGTAGCGTGTTGCTATTGCTTGTCAAGTTAAGCTTGGAAAGATTGCCGGATCGGTGGTGACCTTCGATGGTCGAGATTTTGCATCCTGAGACGAAAAGTAGTCGTTGATTGTTGCAACCTTCCGTTTGGCAGCCAGTGGCATGGAGACGTGGTCGACATGGCCTTGGCATGCTTTTAGGTGCAGCCAAGTTAGGATTTTGGCATACTTTGGGCACGACCAAAATAAGGGTTTGGTGCCGTGGCCAAAGAGTTGACACCGTAGCCAAGTTGGTGTCGTGACCAAAAGTTACCACAAGTTTGGTGCCGAACTTGTACGGCTGAGATATGCATCTCAAGAAGATGGATGACCAATAATTATGACCACATCTTGTTGTATAGTGAAGTGGCATCGCCATATGCTAATAGCATGTCGGTGGCGTAGCCATGGTATGGCTACATGCAAGTATCCACGGCATAGTGGTATGCCGGAGAGTTGCGGCATGGCCAAAGCTAAAAATTGGCTCCGCAGCCAAAATTAGGGTTTGGCGTTGTTTGGAAAGATTTTTGTGTGGACAAATATTGGCGCCTTGGAAGAATTTGGTGTGGTCAAGTCTTGGCGCCATTGGAAGATTTCTCTTTGGAAGAATTAGGGCTTGGCGTGGCCAAGGCATCGTGGAAGAATTCCCCCTGGAAGAATTCTCCTTGGAATAATTGGGGCTTGGCGTGGCCAAGGCATCTTGGAAGAATTATCTTTGGAAGAATTGGGGCTTGGCATGGGCAAGACATCTTGGAAGAATCCAACGCTCCTTCGGACTTCCAAGAAAGCCAAAGATGTGCCATCCACCAGGCCACCGATATAGCCATTAGACTTACAAGATAGCCACGCCATTGGCCCTCCGAGCCAACCACGCCGTTGGCCTTTCCCAGCCAACGCTCCATTGGCCTTCCTGAGACAGCGCTCCATTGGCCTTCCCAAGCCAGCGCTCCATTGGATTTCCAAGCTAGCCGCGTCCATTCGCCACCCCAAGCCAGCTGCGCCATCAGCCTTCTAAGCAAGCCAACGCTCCTTCGGCCTTCCAAGAATCCAAAACTCCGTCGGCCTTCCAAGCAAGCAAACACTCCATTGGATTTTCAAGATAACTGCGCCATCCGCTACTCCAAATCTGTGACGCCCCGGTTTTCAAAACCCGGAGTACTACTTGGATACCATAGCCGAGGCCCGACTACTAAGCCCAGGCTCTTTAAGTAAATCATTTGGGCTTAATTAATTATGTCTATTTTAAAAAAATTATCGCAGCGGAATACTCAGAAATTCATTTAGGAAAATCTGTAATTTTCACAAAATGTCCCTTAAAATGTTTTACATTTGTTACAAAAAGAATCATATCAAAACCTATTGGGAATTTAAAATGATAAACAGTCAACTCAATACCAAACAATATTTTACAGCTTTAAATATAAAACTAATTACATCTTTGAACAAGAATTTTACGCTAAAACAACAATATTAAGGATCTAAAATTATTCTCTAGGCTCCACGTTGATCAACTCCTTGTCATGCATCAAATCTGGAATTTTTTGTCATAATACGACGTGAGTTGTGACACTCAGTAGGAAAAGAAGCAACAAAACATTTTATGCAACATTTTTGAATTTCCTTTAAGAAAAAAAAAATCTAGCATGGTTAACACCAGCGCAACCACATGGAAACACCTCATCCATAAACATTAATAAATTCAATCAATCCGCTCGCCCCAGGGATCCCCACGTGGGTTTAGGAAACAAAACCGTTACCAAGGATATCTTGTATCCCATCATAAATAATTTTTAAGAATCACAATCTATGGACCGAAGCCCAACATTCATAATCATGCTCACAACATCGATTATCATTACATAAAAAAAAATTATTTTTCTTTTTGTAGAAAACAACATTAGCTTTTGTTTTAATCAGAAAACATCTTTTGATTTTAACCAGTCAACTTTTGCTTTTATCGATGGAAGACAAACCATTTAGTTATCCCACTAAATGACGAGCACCTCATAAATTAATGTTTCCTCCACATTTGATTTTTCTTTAACTCCAACAACAAGGAAAACATAGTTTAAACCAAAAGACTTAACATTTAATAAATTACAAAGTTAAAAATTACATACTAGGCAAGCGAGCGACAAGCTGTGCCGCTAGCCCTTTTTGAATAGCAAAACCTATCCTATTAAAAATAAAATCTCGTGAGCCAGGGGTCATTACATTGCTGCGCATGACTTTCTGGACCCTCTTGAGTAGTCCAACTGCTTCTGGAGCCAAATAGCCAAAAATATCAAAAGCAAAGGGGACGAAAGCATGCCCATTGTCAACACATGCTTTCTCATGCTTCGATATCTTACCTGAGGCAGCCTTTAGCGCTGCTCGCCCGACTGTAAAGGTGCCATGTCCAATTCCTACCAAAGGAGATACCCCGGTGAGGTCAACACATGTGTGTTTCCCATTAGCCCATCCAAAAATAAGAACATCAGCTGGTCTTAGTGTCGATCTCCCTTCAAGTGGGTCTGTCTGGAAATGCACAGGTGCTTCTTTCTTTGCCGAAATGCCAGACCTCCACAGTACATCATACAAAATATCCCTCACATGATCATGTCTATATTTATAACCAGGGTCTACTTTACAATGAACTGCATGTTCACCATATGAATCCAAGCAACCTGTGATGCAAGCAGGGCAGCGAGAGTCAGAGGGATAAAGCGGGATCATTAACCTGTATTTGAGGATAGACCGGTACTCCAAAGGAGACATCTTCTGCCCTAGCCCCTCAATCGGAATAGACAGAAGAAAATCTTAGGCATGTGCTGCTTGCAAACAACCAAAAACCGCTTTCTGTCTCTCCGTTAGCATGTAAACTCTATCAATGTCCTTAACCACTTTACCAAAAAGAGCACTCGCAAGGATGCTTTGTGCTTTAGGGGGGGCGTTGTCTTTATTGGTGAAGTTGTTAAGATCAAAATCAGGAAGAGTCACTTGTAACGTTTCCAAAGCCTTATTAAAATTATCATCCATACCGTCCACACCACTACTCCTCAATATGTGATCCTGTAATCCCCAAGATTGCACACGTGAAGCCACAAAAACATACTCAGATGCCTCCCTAGCAGTATAAAGTCCAAGACCTCCATATCTGATAGGTAGAGTAGATAGTCTCCACTGAAGCTCTCCAAAGAACGGTCCCCCGCACACCACGATGCCTTCCACCACTTCTTGCAAGCCTCTATCAAATATATCTACCGCCTCCATAATATAGTCTGGGTGACAAATACGAAGGCCAAAAAGAAGCTTGGAGATACCCATACACGTTCGTAAAAGCAGCAATTCACTTTGAGGATCATGGAGCTTGGATAAAATCTGCATCAAATCCACTGCTTTTTCAGCCCTCTTAATGGCAAGGCCCTTCACAAAACCATCGTCGAGGCTAACTGCACCACCTAATAGTTTGACTCCCTTATCTGGTCTTTGAGATTTCGACAGGAAACATCCCATCACTTATCCTTCGTCCATCACAAGAGGGCCAAAATATTTCAGTTTTCTTAATATTCAGTATAAGCCCCAGCGCAGGCCCTTCTGTTTTGATAATAGTGAGTGCTTTTGCCACTTCTTCGGTGTCGCCAATAACAGTGCCATCATCAAGATACCAGGCATGTAGGGATAATATGCAGTGCTCATTTATCTTAGCTATAAGCTGATGAAGTACCAGAGAAAATAACAAAGGCCCTAAAGGGTCACCTTGTTGTACTCCTGTGGATGAGTAGATAAAGGAGTCCCCCACATAGAGCCGTGCAGGTTGACCATACAAGTATTCTACCCAAGGCGATATAGATGGACAAAGCTTACGTACCTCAGAAAGCATAGCCGTTCGGTCAACTAGGTTAAAAGCATTGGTAAAGTCAACCATTAGCATAGAGAGGCTAGCGTCTACATGATGTTTACTGACAAACCTATTCACAGCATGTAGGATTGCCTCAACACCACCTGAAACACCTACACCAAACTGGAAATCCTGTAGATACGATGCCATGTCCTTACCAACCCCTTTCATCGCCGATTTGGACACCAGTCGACGCCAAATTGTCCCAACAGCAATGGGACGAATGCTCTTATCCGGTTTAAGGAGGGGTGTTAGGGGAGCCGATGCAATGAACTCCGCTAGGTTAAGAGGGCATCTCCCTCCAAGCCAAAGATTAACAACCCTAGTTATGGCCGTGACCATATCAGCAACCACAGTTGAGCCTTCCCCACAGAAAGCATCCAACAAATGTTGTGCCCGAAGGCCATCCCTTCCACACGAAGTTCCCTTAGGGAAAGATTTAATACAACTAAGAATGGTACCTTCTTCGGCCACTAGCGGTGTCTCCTGCAACGTACAGGTTGGTTTACTTGGAGGCGGCATCGTCGGATGCTTATCCTCAAGTGCTTTCCTTGTGTTCTCGTTGTATGGCGCTACCCCGGACGAACTGATGGCTTTAACAGCCGCTGTGAAGTTCCCATCCGCCACCTTGCGCAAACAAGTAGAGATATTGGTACCGAGCCTGTTGTCTTTCCCCGTGTCATCATCTTTGTTGTCTTTCTCTGTGTAATCATCTCTAACACTAACTGTTGCCGGCAGCTTTAAAATCTCACGAACAAGATTTATAGTCCCACTAGGTTCACCCCAAAGTGCCAGCGCTCTAAGAATTTGTGTCTGTTGTGTCGCCTTGCGATTACCAGACCTGCATTCAGCTTTACCCTTAGGTCGGAACACTCTCAAAGTGCATCGAGGGAGCAGCAAAAGCCTGACCCAATGTTTAACAACTTTAGGTTCAGCCGCGACTTTCTGTAGTGCCGCTTTCAGGGCATGAGAAAAATCTAACCTGCAACCTCTTGGAATGCTCTTAACCGTACATACCGGGGCTCTAAAGACTGCATCCACAATTGCTTCATTCAATTCGAAGTCGCTGTCAAGCTGCACTAAATCCTCCTGTAGACAAGGCTTAGGCACTCCAAAAATTATTTCAGCTACTTCACCAGAACTCGCACATATCTCAGACTTAATATCAGTGTTCCCTTCATGCTTGCACGCTCTGCTCCAAGCCTGAATACTCATACATTCGAAGCACAACCATTGTCTTAAAGTTCTCAGAGTTTCCTCTAAACTCATGAAGACATCAACATCAGTTCTTATGGCCTGTTGGAGTGTAGTCTTCTTTTCTTTATTGCAGAGGTGTTGTCTCTTCAGGTGGGGAATCAAACATGAAAAACCTTTACTCCCAGTCCCCCCATCTGGACAACCATGAAAATCTCTAAACGGACATCTGATGATTCCTTTACTTGCAACTGTCATTGAAGCATAATGACAAACAGTTTGAGTGCTTAAATAAATTATCCACTCTTTGGTTCAGAAACACACAGAGTAGCACCCGATTACAAGACGTTTTCTAGGTGTATGACAATTCAAAAGCACAAAATCAATCAACCAAAATGAGTATGAACAAACTAACCCATCAACACACCATGAGAGTACCAACATGGAAATCATAAAAACTAAAATAAAACGAAACCCCCCAAACCACTGTAACCCATCGAGATGATGGTGGTGGAAATGGGAGTTTGCTGCTGGTAGTTTACAGTCGGTGATTTGAAAACGAAATGAATTTTCCAATGAATTTTCCGAATCCTAAAGTTGAAAACGAAATGAATTTTCCAATGAGTTTTTTTTTTAGTTACTGTAGCAGGAGAGAGAGGGAGAGTTTTTTCTTAGACTCTATCTCTAGTTTTTTTTTAGTTACTGTAGCAGGAGAGAGAGGGAGAGTGGCCGAAGAAAATTCAGAAAATTCAATTTGGAAAGCCTAAGTTCAAAAATTTGTGTAGACTTCATTACACAACGAAAATGAGTGATTCTTATCTCATTTTAAAGAAGAATAAATAAGATATCATATAAAATTATTAGCAAAAGCAAACAGTTGAAGATCAGTTCCAACCCATGCTTGAAAATTCTGACAGTAAACTGTCCACAGAAAACCAGCAGTTTTGGTAGTCTTTGCTAGGAAATTCACACAAGCTTCATTATTTATCGGAATCTATTGATTCTTGGCTCTTTTTAAAGAAAAGAAGATAACTTTTAATATAAAAATTATAGGTAAAAACAATAAATTCAGAAACCAAGTTGAAATCTCATTGGGATGTCCGACAGTAAAAACATTACAGAGAAACTGCAGTTTTGGGAGTTCCAACTTAAAAATTCACACAAGATTCATTACTCAACCAAATGCATTGGTTCTTGTCTCATTTTAAATAAAAAAAAAAGGTTTCATATACAAATTTTACGTAAAATCAATGAGTTTTATATCTATCTCAAAGTGTTTCACAAAAACAGAACAGAGATCACGTTTTTCAGAAATTGCAGTTTCGACAATGTACATTCAAAAATTCGTATAAAAATCATTACACAATGAAATTCAGAAGTTTTGGTACAATTAAAAATATAAGAAACCCTACTATGACAGAAAAATGGTAAACAAGGGTAACAAGGTACAAAACTATGTTTCAATCTCTCCACTAAACATGACAGAAGTGTTGTCCTTCAGAAAATTCAGTTTTGGTTGTCTGTAATCAAATATTCGTGTAGAAATCATTACACAACGTAATTTAGCAAACTTAGTCTTGTTGGAAATCTGAAAGACTCTAATTTGACATAAAAATTATAATCAAAAGATATCAGGTATAAATCAGATCTGAAAATTCTCAAATAAACAGGACAGTGACAGAGTTCTTCAGAGATTATAATTTTAGAAGTCTATACTCAAAAATTCACTTAGACTTTATTACTTATCGGAATCAGTTGATTCTTAGCTAGTTTTAAACATTAAAAGATACTTATTCATATAAAAATTACAACCAAAAATAATAGTCAAACTAACAGGGTGAGAATTATTCCCTTAAAACAGGACAAAAAAACTATGTCAGAAATCTTTGAATTGCTCAAAACAGAGTTTCAAGAAGAAATAGAGATCAAACCCAATAAATTGCAAGTACCCATGGATAATTTTTAGGAATAATAAATTTCAAACCTCATATTATAAGAAACCCCTAACTTTTCATGAACCCTAAATTTAATAACAAGATGAACAATCGTGAATTCATTTAAAACATCACAAACCCATCAAATAGAGTTTCATAAGAGTATGAATAAGCATGAATTCAATTGAATATGAAATCAAAGAATTAAAGTAATGAAATTCAATCCAAATCAGTTTTGAAGAATAGTTTTTCCCCCTACCTTTTGTGTAACAAGAGCTTCCAAAGTAACCCCAAATCCATATCATCAATCAAGGTATGTAAATTAAGCTTCCAAAACCAAGTTTAACGAAAATATTTCTCTTGTATGAAGAAGATCAGGATTCAAGAGTGATAAAAAAAAGATGTTTCTCTAAATGAAATTCAAGAGAGAAAACGTTTATTAAAAAAGACAAAATGTCTAAAATACCCCTATTAGTAAAATGACATAAATTCCCTTGAAATTGGGACAGGTATTACAAAATCAGCCGCACCAGGCATGTGCCAGAAGTCCGTGCTCAAGATAATAGCGCTATTCTGAACTCGACGCACCATCGTCTTTTCCAAGATAGTCGCGTTATTCGCCATTCACAGCATCATCTCCGCTCGGCCAAGATTGAAGCACCATCTTCGCCGTTCAAGACAACGCAATCTCTACCATTCAAAGCCGCGCATTCGCCATTCCCATATTGGAAGTGCCATCTTTACCACCTTGTGGCCCAAATTGGCGCCAACATTCTGGAAAGCATGACTCTATGCCAACACCCCTTGGTCAAGTCAAAAATGCGCCAATTCGTCAATACAAAGATCACTGATTCCTCATGCCTTCCGCTAAAGGTTAGTTGAATTTCCCTGGCAAACTCTTCACGTCTTTCCCCTCTTCGATTTTTCTCTTGTCCGTCACCATCTCATGCTTACCCCGCAACAACTCCACTGTTACGTGCTAAGCTGGGGACTTAATGTTGATGGTGGTTTTTAGCTTAGGGTCAAAATTGTAAAACCTTGCATCTGATGTGACGTCACTCTACAAAGAAATAGAGCCACTGTACTAGCCTCTCTACTGGAAAATTTATTGAGCCGCTCAATATACTTACATGAAATTTATCCATACTGGCGAATCCCAGATGTTCTGTAAATTTCGGCGCCTCTCGCATATTCACTTAATATAAGTTCATATGAATGCCTTCTATGATATGTTCTCTGACTGAACTCTTAATGTTGATACGGCATGACGATTCGGGTTCACTCGCAACAGAGTAGCACGAACCTCCAAGTATCAAGAATAAGATATTTTGCATAAGGTATTCAATCAGAAAAGCATGCTGCTCTCTGGCAATGGACTTAAAAGAACTCTGTGTCAACACATAGAATTCAATCAACCTTACTAACTTGCAGAAGTTAGGGCTTCGCTCCTCGCGCAGCATACTAGACCTTGCTTTTCAAAATTAATCCTAGGAAAACTAGGTAATTAATCCTTCATGGATTAGAAGGTGCAAAACCTCGCCCAGAATCAGAAAAAACAGGGAGCCGCAGCAGCAAAGGGAGGCGTGGCCATTTCTTAGGCCAGATGGCGCCACTTGCCATTGACCACGCCCCATCCTAAACTGTCCCTATTTCCCTCTACCAATTGGGTCGCTTTAAATCCTCCGCAAAGCACTGGAAGTGTGGCCACGCTCTAGCTTTCCGGCTCCACTTCCCATCGACTAATTAGGTCGCCCTGAATGCGCCACACGCATTCCTAATGAGGCTGACCCAATTTTGCTTACCGACCCCTAATTCTTCCAAGGAGAATTCTTCTAATGGGAATTCTTCCAAGACGCCTTGGCCACGCCAAGCCCTAATTCTTCCAAGGGGAATTCTTCCACGACACCTTGACCTCGCCAAGCCCTAATTCTTCCAAGGGGAATTTTTCCACGACTCTTTGGCCTCGCCAAACCCTAATTCTTCCAAGACACCTTGGCCACGCCAAGCCCCAATTCTTCCAAAGAGAATTCTTCCAACGTCGCCAAGAATTGGCCACGCTAAATTCTTCCAATGTGTCAAGATTTGGCCACGCCAAAATCTTTCCAAACGATGCCAAACCCTAATTTTTGGTGCAGAGCCAATTTTTAGCTTTGGCCATGCCACAACGTCTACAGCATACCACTATGATGTGGCTACTTGCATGCCGACATGCCATGGCTACGCCACTGACATCCTATTAGCATGTGGTCGATGCCACTTCACTATACAACAAGATGTGGTCATAATCAAGGGCCATCCTTCTTCATGAGATGCAGATCTCAGCCGTACAAGTTCGCCACCAAACCTGAGGAAACTTTTGGTCACGACACTAACTTGGCTACGATCCCAACTTTTTGGCCACGACGCCAAACCCTAATTTTGGTTGTGCCCAAACTATGACAAAATCCTAACTTGGCCGCACCTAAAAGTATGCCAAGGAAATGCTGAGCGGAAGGTTGCAACAATCAACGGCTACCTTTCCTCTCAGGATGTAAAATCTCGACCGTCGAAGGTCACCATCGACCGAAAAGCTTCCCAAGCTTAACTTGCCAAGCAATAGCAACACGCTACATAGAAACACTTGAGACATCAAAACATGTCACAAACTGGGGTTGCTCATTAGGGTATTGGTCTGGCTGTTTTAGCGTGCGGCGTGCAATATGCCCGTTACAAGAAAGTATCATAAAAGTGAGGCGGTTAGTAATAACAAGAAATAATGGTGAAACGTATCTTTCATTATGGAAACATCAATTCCAGGTGTTACCCGTTACCATTCTCCTCCATTACTCAAGTCGTTCCCACATTTACGAGACCAGGGTACGTTTCATTATGACTTGTATAAATAGGTCTCACCTATTTCCACTAAAAATAGGTTTTTGGTCGGCAACACACTATATCTAGAAATCACCTGGTATATTTCCATCCTGCTCACCATTTCTACTTTATGATACAAGTCATAAAACGCCCACACTTCCAGAATCAACTATTCTGGTCTCAACACTTTCTTCGCTTCCCTCCCTAAGACCAACCTTTCTCCTTCACTTTGTGACCGAAGCGAGCCTGGAATGGCCATTTTTTGGTTTAGGCCAGGATTGTACAGATTGACCTCTCGAATCAAAAGTACTCACATGCAGTATATTATTTAGGGTTTAGATTTGTTTCTCACCCACACACCAAAAATTACCAAAATCAGCAGAAACGGTTTTTACCGTTGATGGTGGTTTTTAGCTTAGGGTTAAAATTGTAAAACCTTGCATCTGATGTGATGTCACTCTGCAAGGAAATAGAGCCATGTGTTCTAACCTCTCCACTGGCAAATTTATTGAGCCGCTCAATATACTTACATGAAATTTATCCAAACTGGCGAATCACAGATGTTTTGTAAATTTTGGCACCTCGCGCATATTCATTTAATATAAGTTCCTCTGAACGCCTTCTATGCTATTTTCTCTGACTGAACTCTTAATGTTGATATGGCATGGTGATACAGGTTCACTCGTAGCAGAGTAACATGTATATCCAAGTATCAAGAATAATATCTTTTGCATAAGGTATTAAATCAGAAAAGCATGCTGCTCTCTGGAAATGGACTTAAAAGAACTTTGTGTCAACACATAGAATTCAATAAACCTTACTAACTTGCAGAAGTTAGGGTTTCGCATCTCTCACAACATACTAGACCTTGCTTGTAAAAATTAAGCCTAGGAAAACTAGGTAATTAATCCTCCATGGATTAGCAGGTGCAAAACCTTTCCCATAATCAGAAAAAACAGGGAGCCGCAGCAGCAAAGGGAGGCGTGGCCATTCCTTAGGCCAGCTGGCGCCACTTTCCATTAGCCACGCCTCATCCTAAACCGTCCCTATTTACCTCGACCAATCGGGTCACTTTAAATCCTCCGCAGTGGACTGGAAGTGTGGACACTCCCTAGCTTCCCGATCCCACTTCCAATCGACCAAACAGGTCACCCTAAATGCGCCACACGCATTCCGAATGAGGCCGGCCCCATTTTGCTTACAAACACCCAATTCTTACAAGGGGAATTCTTCCACGACACCTTGGCCTCGCCAAGCCATAATAGGGGAATTCTTCCAAGACGCCTTGGCCACGCCAAGCCCCAATTCTTCCAAGGAGAATTCTTTTAAAGGGAATTCTTCCACGATGCCTTGGCCTCGCCAAACCCTAATTTTTCTAAGGAAAATTCTTCCAAGACGCCTTGGCCATTCCATGCCCCAATTCTTCAAAGGAGAATTCTTCCAACGGCGCCAAGACTTGGCCACGCCAAATTATTCCAAGGTGCCAAGATTTGGGCACGCCAAAATCTTTTCAAACTACGCCAAACCATAAATTTGGCTGCGGAGCCAGTTTTTGGCTTTGGCCATGCCGCAATGTCTAAGGCATACCACTATGCCATGGCTACTTTCATACCTCCATGACATGGCTACGCCACCGACATGCTATTAGCATGTGGCCGACGCCACTTCACTATACAACAAGATGTGGCCATAATCAATGGTCATCCTTCTTCATGAGATGCAGATCTCAGCCGTACAAGTTCCCCACCAAACTTGAGGAAACTTTTGGTCACGACACTAACTTGGATATGATGCCAAATCTTTGGCCACAACGCCATACCCTAAATTTGGTCTTTCCCAAACTATTCCAAAATCCTAACTTAGCCGCACCTAAAAGAATTCCAAGGACATGCCGACCACGTCTCCATGCCACTGGATGCCAAGCGGAAGGTTGCAACAATCAACGTCTATCTTTCCTCTCCGGATGTAAAATCTCGACCGTCGAAGGTCACCACCGAACCGGCAAGATTTCCAAGCTTAACTTACCAAGCAATAGCAACACGCTACACATAAACACTCGAGACATCAAAACATGTCACAAACTAGGGGATGCTCATCAGGGTATTGGTCTGGCGGTTTACAGCGTGCGGCATGCAATACGCCGGTTACAAGAAAGTATCAGAAAAGTGAGGCGGCTAGTAATGGCAAGAAATAATGGTGAAACATATCTTTCATTGTGGAAACATCAATTCCAGGCATTACCTTTAACACCCCATGTTTCTAGCATGGCGCATGCTGAAAGATACGGCATGGCCTGATATTAAGCTTCATCTAAAGCTTTTATTGCATAGGAAAAGTTGCATTGGCCCTTGGCCAATGTGTTAACAATATACGGCCAACATGGCCGGACATTGGGTTGGCAGTGTATGCCCAACATAGCCGGACATCGTATTTGGCAGTGGTAGTGAACAGCCATCTTGGCCGGTTATTCAGAAATATATGGGAACGACCATGAATAGTAAAATTTGGGAGTTGATGAAATATTTTTGGTCCCCCAATTCAAGTTTTAAAAATGTCAAATTAACATATATAGGGAGGGGTACTTGGTTAAAGGTACATATACGGACTATGTACTAAATAAGCTTCATAGCTTAGCCAGAAGAGTTTAAATGACACCTAAGACTCATTTATAATTGCGTAGCCTTGAGAGAGGGAATTTGATGCTTAGGAATCACTATGCCATGTTGCAGACTCGATGATGCATATTCCTTATGCATTTCGACGGAACGGCCTATACGAACTATGCCATTTCCATTATTTCTTGGCCACGGCCATGCAAACGAGTTGGTTCAAATTCCTATCCCTTCGAGGATGAACTACGGTCTGTGCTTGATCCCTTTAGAGTAGGGAAGGGTACGTAGGCAGCTGCAATGAGTTGCAACATTACCGGTCCAGCACTCTGTCGCTCATATCATCTAATTGGGAGATCACTATGACATTCTGGCCCCTCATATCAGCTAAGCTCTGTATCTTGACGCAAGAGATGATTGTGGCCATACTTGATGAGGCAAGTTGCATGCCATCCAGTGGATGCTCATACTTCCTATCAAGACGTTCCACATAGGCTAAAAACCCGAGTGTCGTAATTTATCTAAAGAGGAGCCCATTTTGATGGGAAACGTCCCAAAGATCAAGACATGTCAATCTATAGATCCATATGGTCACCAGAATTAAGATAAATTCTATCGTTTTGAGCCTCAAAAATCCGTTTTTGCCGTTTTAAGAAAGTTTTTGGTTTACTTAATAAACCCTTCGCAGAACAAGGGTAAGTTGGAATGGTGTCGAAGCTAAGTTAGATGCATCATGCTCCAAGAGCATGCTTGCAAGGGCAAATGAACGTGCATTTGCCCATCTTTAAGGATCGGATCGTAGCCTCATCATGGCGCATCGGGGAAGTTACGGCCTACGGGGCAACGCGCCAAAGGCATAATTTTTCGGTCCGTCACATTACCCGTTACCATTCTCCTCCATTACTCAAGTCATTACCACTTTTACGAGACCAGGGTACATTTCATTACGACTTGTATAAATAGGTCTCACCTATTTTCACCAAAAACAAGTTTTTGGTCGGCAACACACAATATCTAGAAATCACCTGGTAGCTTTCCATCCTTCTTACCAGCTCTACTTTCTGATACAAGTCATAAAATGCCGACACTTCCAGAATTAGCTATTCTGGTCTCAACACTTTCTTCGCTTCCCTCCCTAAGACCAACCCTTCTCCTTCACTTTGTGACCGAAGCAAGCCTGGAATGGCCATTTCTTGGTTTAGGCCAGGATTGTACAAATTGATTTCTCGAATCAAAAGTACTCCCGTGCAGTATATTTTTTAGGATTTAGATTTTTTTCTCACCCACATACCCAAAATTACCAAAATCAGCAGAAACAGTTTTCACCCTCAAACAATTGGCGACCACAGTGGGAGATTAATCTCTCGGTTACAGCTTCAATTTCAAATTTGTAATTTTGTTCTTCAACACGATCTCAAGATGGTAGAACTCAGGTCCGGATCATCAACAAACTCTGAGAACATTGGTACTGAAATTATTCCCGGTGTTAACGTTCCTTCCAGTGGTGTTAATACACCACCTGTCAACACCAGCAGCATGGAGAATGTTCCTTCAGACATTACACCTTCAGTTACTAGGACCAGAGCCTCTGCCACAGAAAATTCTCATTCAGGTGTTATACCACTGATCGCCAGAGCCACTACCACCTCTCGCAACGTTTATATTAGCCTAACACCTCCAACCGTCACCAGAGCCGCTGCTACTCCATCACCGGGACGAGAGGATGGAGGAGCCAGAGGAAGATAACCTCCCCTTACCATTGTTGATATGATGGAAATACAAAAGGTTCTCGTGGGGCTCAGACAGACATGGCTACAACTCAGAAGGACATACCTATTTTCCTTAAGACACTAACGAGAGGCTACTACAAGAGTCACGTCAACCCCAGATGGAGTTGAAAAGGACTACTTTTAACATCCGACGCAAGCACTTAAACATGACGCTCCTTTATAGATGAAGAGGCTCACGTTTCTCCTAAATGCCCGGTAGAAAAGAATAAGCAATCTGATTTCATCACACATAAATATCAGGAACGACTTCTCCAAAATCGAGGCAAAGAAAATCAGAAACCCTCCTGAGTTCACAGAGACCGTATTCTCATCATGAGATGCATAATTTCGGGGGACTCCATCCACGAATCGTGCAGTCTATGATGAAAAATTTGTGTGAGATTCTGTATTTCTCCAAGGCAGCGTCAAGATATATTTGCAACTCTTAACCGCACTATATCAGGAAAGCAGCTGTGTCCAGCCAGGAAAGACGTTCCCAAACCCCAACCTCTCCTGGAAAGCACGATTGATAGATGGAATAGGGGACTCCTAACCACTGTTCACTTGAAGGATGTCTAGTTTGACAGTACGCTGGTTGACGCGGGACTTCAACATTGTAACTGTCAAGGATCTGAGAGTTGCAAGGGAAAATCAAACAGAAGAAGCGTATTCTTTCCCATGAGAAAAAAACATGACTTGCCTACCAGCACTATTTGTGCCATCTTCCCATATCCATATCGTATCAAGTTGTTTTTCGAATCCAAGGTTTAATAGTGCCCTCACTCGATTTTTCTCCAAGAGACGCTTCAATGTTTCTACCTAGAAACCAATTCAACATTCTCTCGAGAATACGCTCCTCTTCCATAGACATAAGTCGCTCCGCTTCAATGTTTCGCTATGGAAACCGCTTCAACATTCTCTCAGGAAGCCGCTCCGCTTCCAGAACCAGAAGATGCTCCATTTCAACATTCTCTCGGGAAGCCACCCTGCTTCCAGAGCTAGATGACACTCCGCTTCAGCATTCTCTCCATAAGCTACTCTAAGATCCGAAGCCGAAGCTTCAGTGTTTTGCTACATAAGCTTCAACGTCTTCTCCAAGAGCCGAGGTCACTTTAACACCGCTCCTTACTTCCAAGGTTCGTGCCCGTAGCCACCACACTCCTCCCTGTCAGGGATCGTGATCACAGCCATCCAAGGATCGCAGTTGTGGTAATTTTCTGATACATCTCGCCAAACCTCGTTGTCATGGACAGTTTACTGGCTTACACATCCATCTGATCCCCTCTGCTTCCGTAGACGCCCATGCAATTTTGGCCAACCTATTTTGGTTCTCACACGACGTAGTCTCTTCTGATAACATCTGATGCTAAGAACTGTTGTTTCTCATTTGTCGATATCATCCAGAGCTTCACCATAGCAACAACCACTATAATGGTAATCCGTACTTCTCCATGTTCTAGTTTTACATGAAAGAAGTAATAGAGTCACCAGTACGGATGCAAGATGGTGATATTCTTATCATGGTCAACTCACCGACCATACCAGATATAAACATGTAAACCACACTTGGGGGCTGAGGCTCTACACGGGATCCCTTCACTGTCCAAGCTCAGAAGACACGGTCAACCAAAAGTCATAGACATGACAAGGTCATCCACCATTCAAAGGTGTAGCGTAATAATATCATCACCTCTCTGTCTAGAAGGTGCCTGCAACAATTTACGAGGCCGCGATGGATCCCAAGCCTACTAAAAGAAAATAACGTAAACAAAGAGAAGTGCGACTGGGGACTGCTCATCACGGTCCATCCCATACAACGATCAAGCATTCATGAGATAACTCCAGAGACATGGCTAAAATATTTTTCTTGAAGATACGGAGGGAGCCATGATTAATGGCATGACTCTCTCACTTCTACTTCTTCGTTATCCATAATGCTTCGTCCATGTGCATCCCAGCGTCACATCCAGAAGAGTACAATAATCCTATATCAAATCCCGTGGACATGGATTCAAGGACATGCGATGAAAGTAGGCTACACATGGGGAGTACCAGTATGAGACGCTTTCACTCCTCTCAACCTGGTTATTTCTGATTTCAACATCATCTCTGCCGAAGTTTTACGAGCAGCGGGAATTTCTCAACATGAAGCCGTACATGTGCATCAAAAACAGCAAAAGTACGCCACGGAGATACATTCACATATCCGTCCACACCATCGGATCTAATAGAAGTATAACTGGGGACTGCTCACCGCATCCCATTTCATATGATAGTCCAAGATTCAGAAGCTAGTTCGAAGGATATCTCTTGGAACAAAGTCCTTGAAGACATAATAGCAGCACACCGGCAACAAAATATCTCCCAACTCATCTATTTCATCATGTGTCTCCAAAAGATTTCGACCATACAAGCATCCACAATATATCAATCATCGCAATCAGAAGGTCCAGACACTGAACAACCTAAATTCAAGGATGAACCGAAAACGCAACAACAATCTCGAAGATTAGCCCTGACATGATCGTTGCCGAGCATATATTTCATCCATCCATCCCAAGAATGCAGTGGAGTTTTGGTAAATTTTGGAATCCACTGGAGAGACACTGAAGATGAAAGAACAGATCCAGACGAGCAACAAAATAGGGTTGATACCTCTTTTCATGCGGACGGAGTTTATAGAGTTTGAACAGAATGATAATTCCTTCTTGATCCATGAACGAGAATAGGTGACTGGGCGCGACTATCCCACCTCGGGCCCCCAACATTTCTCTTGAATTCTTCCTGAATTTTACTGGTGAAAACTACTACTACACCCATTCTTAAGATTTTATTCACTGTGAAACCCACGAGGAGAAATCTTCACGGGCGCACCCATTTTTTAGGATAAAATTATTCACAGACCCATATTTTCTTAAAATCAGTTTCGTTTCTTCCTTTGTCTTTTTTTTTACCAAGAGAACAAAGTAGAATGAAACCAATCAAGGATGATCATGTTGCTCCGTCACCTTCTCTTCCAAAATCACTTGTGTTTGTGTTCGTCTTTCATTCTGTTCCTCTCCCAAATGCGCTTCTTCCCCCTCTCAGTTGAGAATCTTGAGATAGTTGGGAAATTCATCGATTTCAAGTGACAATACTATCTTCAAAATCAGGTATTGTATCTAGTGAAATTGAAGTATGCAATTAGTTTGGTTTATTTTTCTACAGTAACTTATCATCCGATTTGAATTTAATTAAGGTTTTTTTGTTTGCCTGTTTGTTGACTTTGACGGATTAATCGATGGTAACACCTAATTGTTATTTGATTTAGATTTGTTTTCTTGATTGGAGTTGAAGAAATTTACAGAAACCAACGAGTTACTATAATTATCACTCTTTTTACATGATCTTAGGGTTGCTTTTTTTTCCTAATTACAGAAACCAGTGTCATATTTTGAGGTAAAACTAGCTAGGACATGTAGACGGATTCATTGAGGAAGCAGTACAAATGGAGGGAAGGAAATAAAGATAAGCGCTGAATTTGCTAAATATTGAAAAAATCTATGAGCGATGAATCATTTTATAGATGAAATGAAATGGGATTTGGTAAGAATTTTTATACTTTTTTATCACCTTTTAAATTTATTTTTTTAGAATTAATATCAACTAGATTTGGTAAAATGAATGTGATACTTGATGGTTATTGGACAATAATTAATATTAATATTATAGGTGGTTCACAAATTTAGTCGACAATGGACCAGGTAGAGGCATATAGCAGCGTTGAACAAGATGGTATCCTGCCTAATTTACTCTTTTGAAGGTATATCTATATCAAGATGATATCCTTTGGGTAATTTATAACTGGAGGTAGGTGCATCCATTTTAAGCAGATTCATGAGTTTAATGATTCGTAGCAATGATAAGAGTATTTATACTCAGCACTAGGGCTGGTGGGAGAATATTGGCTTCCCTCCCTAAGACCAACTCTTCTCCTTCACTTTGTGACAGAAGCAAGAAGGGTATTACTCAAAGACTCGGATTTACTACCTTAAGACTCAGTTCTGGTGAAATACCCTAAAGCGAGTAAGTTTGGAAGATGATGTTTACACGACCTATTGTTTGGATTTTCACATTTATCATAGAAGCCGATGACCCAATCATCCCAAGATTTCATATCTCTTCCTTTCGCATGCAACGTTCACGGCTGTGAATGATTTTGCTACGTACATTCATAATTCAGATTTTTGACATATAAATTGATCAAAAATCCATTACTCCAAAATAATCCAAAAACTCTTATAAAAAGCAATCATCTATCAATCCAAAACCAGAAAACCATACCACAAACTAGGCGTTTCTTTTGCCTTTCAAAAAAAAAAAAAAACCTAAGAAAAAAGGTTCAGAAAAAAAAAGTATTCAAGGAAAATTGCCTAACAACGACTCATTCTTTTTGAAGAAAATGTCTTTCATTCTTTGAAGAGCCGTCTTCTTCAGCTTCAATTCCTGGGACAACTTCTCGACTTCTACCTCATATTGATTAATTGAATCCGTGGAAGGACCATCAACCGTTTCAGCCTGCAGCCTTTGGATCTTGGAAAATACCTCACAGAACCAAGAAGCATTAAATTCAAAGTTTACACACATATCCCGGTGAAAATCCCAGTATGAGATTACATCTCCAGAAATGGTGTGACCAGTCACCTTGCGCATATCACAAATTGAAGATAATATTTATTCCACTCGTTTAACCAACGCGAACCGGCTAGTGATCTTCTTGGCTGTTGTGATGTATCCATATCTTTCCCATATTCTGGTATACAACTCCTCATACTTATCTGGTACACTGAAGCCTCCAATCAAAACATGATCTTTATGAGGAATCAAGAATGGAGGGTCGAAAGTGGCGCATTCAATTGATTCCGCGACCAGCAAAGATTCTTTGGGAACAATCACGCCCGCCACCACGACATTGTTTCCCGCCATTAGAGACACAACAACATCCTCACGATGATCAACCTCCATTTCCAAATTATTAGGCTGTAAGGTTTCCATGATTGGAGGAACAGTTGTATCTTCATCGCCATAAATTCCCATCTCGGGTTTATCTTCAGAAGCGGTCTCTTCCTGTAAAATATCACCAATTAAATATTAATTACACATAAATAGATAGCCCAGGGGAAAAGTATGGAAGATCACCGACTCATTCGTGGGCCCACTGAAAGAAGACTCGCTGCTATGCTCTGAAGTACTTTACTCGTCACTATAGGATCCTGAGATTTCCTCTTCTTTGACTTCCTTTTCACTGACAAGAGGCTCAGTATCGCCGGATTTTTCTTCAGAAAGAGCCATTTCTTGGCCACATGCAAGTATGGAAAATGCGTTTGTCTGGCTAATACCTTGAGTCAAAAAGGGAAAAGTTCTTCAGTGGCGACAATTCAGGTTATTTATGCAATACGGCCAAATCGGGAAGAAAATTCATACATACTTGCATGTTGGAGGAACAGAAAGTCACAAGAGCCGTTGAAATTGAATCCGATCAGAAGCCACCTTCACGATTTTTTTACCTTCGCTACGTTTTCTGGGGACTCTCTACATCCGAGCTAGAGGATTTTCGCTTGCCCGAGGGAAGCTGTTTCAACAACTTATGTTTTGCTAGAACTGCAGAAGAAGTTTTTCTGCGTGGATTTGTCACAATGTTCTGCACGAACTGATGAATGGAGAGAAACTCGTCTTGCCAGAAGATATTATATTTGGGAGTCATCACAGGTCTTCGTTCCGAGAGAAAAAAATAAAGAGATTTACCAGGCGCAAGAACGCTGGCGTCAAGAACAGCTGGTAACAATTTTTCGGAGCGGCCTGCTGACGAATAAATGGAACCCCTTGGTCAAATCCCATATGTCGGGCCGTCCTGTCAATATTATAAAGGACCGCTTTGAAAGACCCCTGGATGAAGGATGGCACGTGTCCATAGATACAGATTCGCACGAATACAATCTCTCCAACACTTATATTCTCTCCAGCAGAAATAAAAGTTAATTTCGGAGCAGCGGCAAAGGTATTTGGCTGAATTATGGAGGCATGGGCCGGGGCCCAAGGACGAAAATTAATTGCATGTGAATTGTCAAGGAAATCAATGATCTTTACGCCAGCTCTTGGACGCCTCTCCAACCAACAAAGTATCTTAGAACCGCCATACGCAGCAGGAAACAAAACTCTCGGGTTAGGAGCGTAATTTTTAAAATGCTCCCACAACCACGCTTGAAGAAAAGCGACGTGAATATACGAGTCCACTTTCATATAACCATTTGAAGCATACATGTCTGTGACCAGATGATCCAAATGGGTGTACAAAGAACCAAGAAACAAGCTTCCAATGGGAAGAACAATGCCTTTCGCCAATTTGATGGAAATTTTGATAAGCTCCTGTCATATCTTCTTCTTACCAGAGCCATCGTCGAAAATATCTCTGGACAGCCACATAGCTAAAAATGCAGCAACATGGAGCGTATCATCTAGCACTAGACCCAACTCCGACTCATTAGGGAACCACTCAGAAACCCACCAGTGGCACATATTTTTTTTTCTTCCTCAGACAAAACAATATCAAGATTTTCAATTACCGGGAGACTCAACAGAACGTCTATGCTTTCCAAATTAATAGTCATCTCACCCCATCTATATATAGTTGTGTGAGTTTCCTGGCACCACCTGGAGATGAAAGTAATCAACCCTGCAACATCTTTTCTAATTTGAAGTATCGCATGCGCTATGACAACATGCATGATTTGAGTCTCAGTTAAGTTGGACTTCACGTGATTAAGGCTCATCATGAAATTCATTCATTTATCATAAGAGCGCAATAGAATAAGGCAGATTTTGAAGTCTATGGGGGAAGCCAGACATTCTTTCTTATGAAGGAAAAATATCATTATACACCTTGGGAAGACTGATTGGACTTCTCCATCATTCTCTGAATCAGTCAGAAGGGTTGCCACGAATTTGGGATGGGTCTTTGTAATCGTACCAAACTTCGTAAAGAACTCATCATCTGTGTTTGGTTTAGAGTTGTTGACACTCCTCAACGCGGCGGCATAACTACTTTCAGGTGACATCTTAACAAAATTATGTATGATTTTGAAGTAACTACAACGAAGCAAAAGCAAAGAATTACTACTTTGAAGAAAAGCATACATGGAGATTTTATCAAAACATTGGTTACCACAATCAAGAGTAAACAACACATTTCTCTTTTGGCCACGTGTCATAGCATTCACGACTAAAGGAATGGGGACTGATTAATGGGAATCACGTGACATCGCGGGGAGTACGCGCTTGGCCGAAACTAGGCAATGTCGCAGGGAACATACGAAGCCGCGGAAAGTTTGACCTAGGCCATGTTACGTTTGGTCATGGGAAATATGCTCACGGCCAAAAGAAGAATGTTTCCACCAAGGAAACTGTGCACACGTTCACAAGAGGAAAAGGGAACCCTAAAGCTAGGTTTTCACGGGAGAAAAAACTAACGGTAGCCACCCATTCACGCGCGCCTATTTTGTATAATAATTGGCCTCCTTACTATTGTGACGGATAATGTTACTACAATACTGCTAGTAGGGAAGAATCATTCGTAAAAAAGTATTTCTATGGGTTTATGGATAATATGTTTATGGATAGGGTTTACACCAACAAAAAAAAAAGATAAGAAACATTGGAACACATACATGGAGTGCGCTCGCCTGCTTCTCTGGTTTGTTGCTAACGCGGAAAGGTGAAAACAAAGCCAACTTTTTAAAAAAAAAAAAAGAGACGTGCAACCCATTTTATACACATATTACTTTGGAGTTTGGGTGGAAGAAGGTTTCCTTTTATAAGCACATCGCTTTTGGAATTTGAATGGAGGAAGGTTTCCCATTTAAGCTATGCACGAAAGAGGGAAGCTGGGCCCACAGTGTTGGCATTCCATGGTGCTAATCTCCACAGCCAGGCCAATATTATGCCAACACCTCATGGCCTCATCTTTACCGAGTCAGCTGCACCACGCCCATGACGGAAGTCCGCGTCCAAGCTAGTAGCGCCATTCTAAGCTGGCCGCATCATCAACCACTCCAAGCCAAAGATGTTCCATCCAATAGGCCACCGATATAGCCATGGGCCTTCCAAGCTGCCTGTTCCATTGGCCCTCCGAGCCAGCCACGCCGTTGGCCTTTCCAATCCAATGCTCCATTGGCCTTCAGTGCTCCATTGGTCTTCCCAAGACAACGCCCAATTTGTTTTCCAAGGTAGCCGCGTCCATCCGCCACCCCAAGCCAGCTGCACCATAGGCCTTCCAAGCAATCCAATACTCAATCGGCATTCCAAGCAAGCAAATGCTCCGTCGGCCTTCCAAGCAAGCCGACGCTCCGTCAGCCTCCCAAGCAAGCAAACGCTCCATTAGATTTCCAAGCTCACTGCTCCATCCGCTACTCCAAGTCAGACGCATCAGGCATGTGCCAGAAGTTCGCGGTTAAGCTAATAATGATATTCTGAACTAGACGCACCATCGGCCTTTCCAAGATAGTCTTGTTATTCACCATTCCGCATCATCATCTCCGCTCGGCCAAGAATAAAGCACCGTCTTCGCCGTTCAAGACAACGCGATCTCCACTGTTCAAATCCGCGCGTCCGCTATTCCCAGACTGGAAGCGCCATCTTCACCACCCCGTGGCCCAAATTGGAGCCAACATTACTGGACGCATGACTCTACGCCAACACCCCCTGGTTAAGCCGAAAATGCACCAAGTCGTAAATACAAAGATCACGGATTCCTCATGCTTTCGCGAAAGGTTAGTTGAATTTCCCTAGCAAACTCTTCACGTTTTTCCCCTCTTTGATTTTTCTCTTGTCCGTCACCATCTCATGATTAGCCCGCAATAGCGCCATTGTTACATGCTAAGCAAGGGACTTAATGTTGATGGTGGTTTTTAGCTTAGGGTCAAAATCGTAAAACCTTGCATCTGATGTGACGTCACTCTGTAAGGAAACAGAGCCATGTGTGCTAACCTCTCCAATGGAAAATTTATTGAGCCCCCCAATATACTTACATGAAATTTATCCATACTGGCGAATCCCAGATGTTCTTTAAATTTCGGCTCCTCGCGCATATTCACTTAATATAAGTTCCTCTGAACGCCTTCTATGATATATTCTCCGACTGAATTCTTAATGTTGATATGACATGACGATTCGGGTTCACTCGCAGCAGAGTAGCATGAATCTCCAAGTATCAAGAATAAGATCTTTTGCGTAAGGTATTCAATCAGAAAAGCATGATGATCTCTGGCAATGGGCTTAAAAGAACTCTGTGTCAACACATAGAATTCAATCAACCTTACTAACTTGCAGAAGTTAGGGTTTCGAGCCTCGCGCAGCATACTAGACCTTGCTTGTCAAAATAATGCATAGGCAAACTAGGTAATTAATCCACCATGGATTAGCAAGTGCAAAACCTCGCCCAGAATCAGGAAAAAACAGGGACCGCAGCAGCAAAGGTAGGCGTGGCCATGCCTTAGGCTAGCTGGCGCCACTTTCCATTGGCCATGCCCCATTTGTTGAGGAAAATAATCCCGGTTTAGGATGGGGAGTGGCTAATGGAAAGTGGCTCCAACTGGCATAAGGCATGGATACACCTTCCTTTGCTGCTGCAGCTGCCTGTTTTTTCTGATTCTGGGCGAGGTTTTGCACCTGCTAATCCATGGAGGATTAATTACCTAGTTTTCATAGGCTTAATTTTGATAAGCAAGGTATAGTATGCTGCGCGAGGCATAAAACCCTAACTTCTGCAATATAGTAAGGTTGATTGAATTCTATGTGTTGACACAGAGTTCTTTTAAGTCCATTGACAGAGAGCACCATGATTTTCTGATTGAATACCTTATGCAAAAGATCTTATTCTTGATACATGGAGATTCTTGCTACTCTGCGGTGAGTGAACCCGAATTGTCATGCCATATCAATATTAAGAGTTCAGTCGGAGAACATAGCATAGAAGGCGTTCAGAGGAACTTATATTAAGTGAATATGCGCGTGGTGCCGAAATTTGCAAAATATCTAGGATTCGCCAGTCTGGATAAATTTCATGTAAGTATATTGAGCGGCTCAATAAATTTTCCAATGGAGAGGTTAGCACAGGTGGCTCTATTTTCTTACAAAGTGACGTCACATCAGATGCAAGGTTTTACGATTTTCACCCTAAGCTAAAAACCACCATCAATATTAAGTCCCATGTTTAGCACGTAATAGTGGAGCTGTTGCGGGATAAGCATGAGATGGTGACGTACAAGATCAAAATCGAAGAGGGGAAATACATGAAGAGTTTGCCAGGTAAATTCAACTAAACATTGGCGGAAGGCATGAGGAATCTTTGATCTTTGTATTGACGACTTGGCGCATTTCAGTCTTGACCAGGAAGTGTTGGCGTAGAGTCATGCTTCTCGGAATGTTAGCGCCAATTTGGGAAATGAGGTGGTGAATATGGGGCTTCCAGTATAGGAATATCGTACGCGCGGCTTTGAACGGTGTAGATTACGTTGTCTTGAATGGCAGAGATGATGCTTCAATCTTGGCCGAGCGAAGATGATGCTGCAAAATGGCGAATAAAGCGACTAGCTTGGAAAAGCCGATGGTTTGTCTTGTTCGGAATAGCGTTATTATCTTGAGCGCGGACTTCTGGCACAGGCATGGTGCGGCTGACTTGGAGTAGTGGATAACGCAGTTAGATTGGAAGGCCGACGGAGCGTTAGCTTGCTTGGGGTGGTGGATGGACGCGTCTTGCTTAAAAAGCCAATGGAGCGCTGTCTCGGGAAGGCCAATGGAGCGTTGGCTTGGAAAGGCCAACGACTTGGCTGGCTTGGAGGGCCAATGACGCGGCTAGCTTGGAAATCCCATGGATATATCGGTGGCCTGGTGGATGGAACAACTTTGGCTTAGAGTGGTTTATGACGCGGTCAGCTTAGAATGGCACTGCTAGCTTGTACACGGACTTCCGGCATGGGCGTGGTGCAGCTGGCTTGGTAAAGATGAGGCCACGGGGCGTTGGCGTAATGTTGGCTTGGCCGTGGAGATGATCTCCATGGAATGCCAACATTATGGGCCCAGCTTTCCTCTTTCATGCGTAGCTTAAACGAGAAACCTTCCTCCATTCTAATTCCAAAAGCGTTGTGCTTATAAAAGAAAACCTTCTTCCACCCAAACTCCAAAGTAATATGTGTATAAAAGGGGTTGCACTTTTTTTTTTATAAAGTTGCCTTTGTTTTCACCATTCCACGTTAGCAGCAAAGCAGAGAAGTAGGCGAGCGCACTCCAGGTATGTGTTCCAATGTTTCTTCTCTTTTTTTTTTTGTGTAAACCCTAGCCATAAACATATTCTCCATAAACCCATAGAAATATTTTTGTATGAATGATTCTTACCTGCTAGCAGTATTGTAGTAACATTATCCGTCACAATAGTAAGGAGGCCAATTATTATGCAGAATAGGCGCGTGAATGGGTGGCTGCCGTTAGTTTTTTCTCCAGTAAAAACCTAGCTTTAGGCTTCCCTTTTCCTCTTGTGGACGTGTGCACAGTTTTCGTGGTGGAAACATTCTTGTTTTGGTCGTGAGCATATTTCCCATGACCAAACGTAACTTGGATGAGGTCACAGTTTTCGCGGCTTTGTATGTTCCCTGCGGCATTGCCTAGTTTCGGCCAAGCACGTACTTCCCGCGACGTCACGTGCATCCCGTTGAGAAGTCCCCATTCCTTTAGTCGTGAATGCCATGACACGTGGCCAAAAAAGAAATGTGTTGTTGACTCTTAATTGTGGTAACCAATTTTTTGATAAAATATCCAAATATGCTTTTCTTCAAAGTAGTAATTCTTATTTTTTGCTTCGTTGTAGTTACTTCAAAAGCATAAGGAATTTTGTTAAGATGTCACCTGAAAGTAGTTCTGCCACCGCGTTGAGGAGTGTCAACAACTCAAAACCGAATACAGACGATGAGTTCTTTATGAAGTCTGCTACGATTACAAAGACCCATCCCAAATTCGTGGCAACCCTTATGACTGATTCGGATAATGATGGAGAACTCCAATCAGTCTGTCCAGGGCGTATAATGAGGTTTTGCCTTCAAAATAAAGAATACATGGCTTTCCCCATAGACTTCAAAATCTGCCTCAGTCCATTGCGCTCTTATGATAAATGGATGAAGTTCATGATGAGCCACGATGATGTGAAGGCCTACTTAACTGAGGCGAAAATCATGCACCTAATTTCTTATGCTTTCTTTTGTTTTTGAGATATTAGGTACCAAGGAAAAGGAAGAAATTAAGAAAAAAGATTTTTTCATAGCGGGGTTGATTACTTTCGTCTCTAATTGGTGGTGCCGGAAACTCACACATCTATATGTAGATAGGGTGATATGACTGAACCAAGGAAGAGCGGTCGGGTTTCTTTGGAAAGAATGCTTGTCGGGTATTAAGGATGTATGCAGCAGGATATGTTCGAAAAATTATGAGGATAAGTGCTTCCTAAAAATGGATTTACTGGTGGGTTTCATGAAAAGCACAGCCATCATGGTTCACTGATGCGGTCGTATGCCGCCGTGCGCCAGTTAAATGTGCTAGATGATATGCTCCATTCTTGGGGACTTGTCTTGGAAGTTTTGAAGTGGACTAAAATTTGGGATTTTCGATTTCATGGCGCCTGCCATACTTCAAATTAGAAAAGATTTTGCAGGGTTGATTACTTTCGTCTCTAGGTGGTGCCCGGAAACTCACACATCTATATGTAGATAGGGTGATATGACTATTTCTTTGGAAAGAATAACCGTTCTGTTGAGTCTCCCAGTAATCGAAAATCTTGATATTATCTTGTCTGAGTAAGAAGAAAAAATACGTGCCGCTTTGGTCATTAAGGCAGCAGGATATGTTCGAAAAAATTATGAGGATAAGTGCTTCTAAAACTGGTGGGTTTCTGAGTGGTTCCCTGATGAGCCGGAGTTGGGTCTAGTGCTAGATGATATGCTCCACGTTACTGCATTTTTATCTCTGTGGTTGTCCAGAGATATTTTCGATGATGGCACTGGTAAGAAGGAGATGAGATAGGAGCTTATCAAATTTGCCATCAAATTGGCGAAAGACGTTGTTCTTCCCATTGGCGTCTTGTTTCTTGGTTCCTTGTACACCCACGGACATGTATGCTTCAAATGGTTATATGAAAGTGGACTCATATGTTCACGTCTCTTTTCTTCAAGCGTGGTTGTGGGAGCATTTCAAAAGTTATGCTCCTAACCCGAGAGTTTTGTTTCCTGATGCGTATGGAGGTTATAGGATACTTCGTTGGTTGGAGAGGAGTCCAAGACCTGTCATAAAGCTCATTGATATCCTTAAAAATTCGCATGTAATTAATTTTTGTCCCTGGGCCCCGGACCATGCCTCCATAGTTCAGCCAAACACCTTTGCCGCTGCTCCGAACTTGACTTTGCTTTCTGCTGGAGAGAATATGAGTGTTGGAAAGATTATATTCGTGCGAAGATGTAGCTCTGGACATGTGCCATCCTTCTTCCAGGGGTCTTTCAAAGCTGTCCTTTATAATATTCACAAGACGGACCGACATATGGGATTTGACCAAGGGGTTCCATTTATTCGTCAGTCGGCCGTTTAGGAAAAATTGTTACCAGCTGCTCTTGACGCAGCGCTTTTGTGCCGGGTAAATATCTTCATTTTTTGCTCTCAGAACGAATACCTGTGACGACTCCCAAATATAATATCTTTTGGCAAGACGAGTTTCTCGCCATTCATCAGTTCGTGCAGAATGTTTTGACGAATCCACGCGGAAAACCTTCTTCTGCAGTTCTAGCAAAACATAAGTTGTTGAAACAGCTTCCCTCGGGGAAGCGAAAATCCTCTAGCTCGGATGTAGAGAGTCCCCAGAAAAAGGAGCGAAGGAAAACAAATCGTGCAGGTGGCTTCCGATCGGATTCAGTTTCAACGGCTCTTGTGACTTTCAGTTCTTCTAACATGCAAGTATGTATGATCCGTATTGCATAAATATGTTGAATTGTCGCCGCAGAAGAACTTTTCCCTTTTTGACTCAGGGTATTAGCCAGACAAATGCCTTTTCCAGACTTGCACGTGGTCAGGAAATGGATCTTTATGAAGAAAAATCCGGCAATACTGAGCCTCTATCCAGTGAAAAAGAAGGCGAAGAAGAGGAAATCTCAGGATCCGATAGTGATGGGAAAAGTACTTCAGAGCGTAGCAGCGAGTCTTCTTTCAGTGGGCTCACGAATGAGTAGGTGAGTTTCCGCACGTTTTCCCCTGAGCTATTTATTTATGTGGAATAAATATTTAATTGGTGATATTTTACAGGAAGATACCGCTTCTGAAGATAACCCCGAGATGGGAATTTATGGCGATGAAGATATAACTGTGTCTCCAATCATGGACACCATACAGGCTAATAATCTGGAAATAGAGGTTGATCGTCGTGAGGATGTTGATATGTCTTCAATGGCGGGAAACAATATTGTGGTGGCGGGCGTGATTGTTCCCAAAAATCTTTGCTGGTCGCGGAATCAATTATAGGCGCCACTTTCGACCCTCCATTCTTGATTCCTCATGAAGATCATGTGTTGATTGGAGGCTTCAATGTACCGGCTTAGCACGAGGAGTTTTATACAAGAATATAGGAGAGATATGGACACATCGCAACATCCAAGAAGATCACTATCCGGTTCGCGTTGGTTAAACAAGTGGAAGAAATATTATTTTTAATTTGTGATATGCGCAAGGTGACTAGTTACACCATTTCTGGAGATGTAATCTCAAACTGGGAGTTCCACCGGGATATGTGTGTAAACTTTGAGTTTAATGCTTCCTGGTTCTGTGAGGGATTTTCCAAGATCCAAATGTGGCAGGCTGAAACGGTTGATGGTCCTTCTGCGTATTTAATTAATCAATAGGAGGTAGAAGTCAAGAAGTTGTCCCAGGAATTGAAGTTGAAGAAGGCGGCTCTTCAAAGCATGAAAGACATTTTCTTCAAAAAGAATGAGCCATTGTTAGGCAATTTTCCTTGAATACTTTTGTTTTGTGAACCTCTTTTCTTAGGTTTTTTTTTTTGAAAGGCAGAAGAAACGCCTAGTTTGTGGTATGGTTTTCTGGTTTTGGAATGATAGATGATTGCTTTTTATAAGAGTTTTTGGATTATTTTGTAGTAATTTCTTTTTGATCAATTGATATGACAAAAATCTGAATTATGAATGTAAGTAGCAAAATCATTCATGACCATGAACGTTGCATGTGAAAGGAAGAGATATGAAATCTTGGGATGATTGGGTCATCGGCTTCCATGATAAATGTGAAAATCCAAACAATAGGTCGTGTAAACATCATCTAGCAAACTTACTCGCTTTAGGGTCTTTCACAAGAACTGAGTCTTCAGGTAGTAAATCCGAGTCTTTACGTAACACCCTTCTTGCCACGAGAAGTCCCCGGTCGTTCTTTATTGTCGGTGGAACATCCTTATATTGACTCGTAGTAAGATGGAGAATTTCTAGTCCTCAGGCATAATTCTCCTAAACCCCTCTTTTCTTGGACGGTGCGCTCCAAAGCATGGCATCCTCCAGTAGGATGATGGATACGAGAGTCGGATTTATAAATGAGAGAATAATCTCCCACTGTGGTCGCCAATTGTTTGAGGGTGAAAACTGTTTCTGCTGATTTTGGTAATTTTGGGTGTGTGGGTCAGAAACAAATCTAAACCCTAAATAATGTACTACATGGGAGTACTTTTGATTCGAGAGATCAATTTGTACAATCCTGGCCTAAACCAAGAAATGGCTATTCCAGGATTGCTTCGGTCACAAAGTGAAGGAGAAGGGTTGGTCTTAGGGAGGGAAGCGAAGAAATTATTGAGACCAGAATAGTTGATTCTGGAAGTGTGGGCATTTTATGACTTGTATCAGAAACTAGAACTAGTGAGCAAGATGGAAAGCTACCAGGTGATTTCTAGATATTGTGTGTTGCCGACCAAAAAATATGTTCTTGGTGGAAATAGGTGAGACCTATTTATACAAGTCATAATGAAGCGTACCATGGCCTCGTAAAAGTGGGAACGACTTGAGTAATAGAGGAGAATGGTAACATGTAACGCCTAGAATTGATATTTCCATAATGAAAGATACGTTTCACCATTCTTTATTGCCATTACTAACCGCCTCACTTTTATGATACTTTCTTATAACAGGCGTATTGCACGCCACACATTGTAAACCACCAGACCAATACCCTGATGACCATCCCCCAGTTTGTGATATATTTTGATGTCTCGAGTGTTTTTGTTTAGCGTGTTGCTATTTCTTGGAAAGTTAAGCTTGAGAAGCTTGTCGGCTCGGTCGTGACCTTCGACGGTCGAGATTTTGCATCTTGACAGGAAAGGTAACCGTTGATTGTTGCAACCTTCCACTTGGCAGCCAGTGGCATGGAGACGTGGTCTCTATGGCCTTGGCATGCTTTTAGGTGCGTCCAAGTTAGGATTTTGTCATAGTTTGGGCACGACCAAAATTAGGGTTTGGCGCCGTGGCCAAAGAGTTGGCATCGTAGCCAAGTTGGTGTCGTGACCAAAAGTTGCCTCAATTTTGGTGGCGAACTTGTACGGATGAGATCTGCATATCATGAAGAAGGATGGCCATTGCTTATGGCCACATCTTGATTGTATAGTGGAGTAGCGCCGGCCACATGCTAATAGCATTCCGGTGGCATAGCCATGGCATGGATGCATCCAAGTAGCCGCGGAATAGTGGTATGTCGTAGACATTGCGGCATGGCCAAAGCTAAAAATTGGCTCCACAGCCAAATTTAGGGTTTGGCGTCATTTGGAAAGAATTTTGCGTGGCCAAATCTTGGTTCCTTAGAAGAATTTGGCATGGACAAGTCTTGGCGCAGTTGGAAGAATTGGGGCTTGGCATGGATAAGGCATCGTGGAAGAATTATGGTTTGGCGAGGCCAAGGCGTCGTGGAAGAATTCCACTTGGAAGAATTCTCCTTAGAAGAATTGGGGCTTGGTGTGGCCAAGGCATCTTGGAAGAATTCCCCTTGAAAGAATTAGGGCTTGGCGAGGCCAAGGTGTCGTGGAAGAATTTTTCTTGGAAGAATTAAGGCTTGGTGTGACCAAGGCGTCTTGGAAGAATTGCGTGGCCAATGCATCTTGGAAGAATTCGCTTTGGAAGAATTAGGGGTCGTTAAGAAAAATGGGGTCGGCCTCATTCGGAATGCGTGTGGCACATTTAGGGTGACCTGATTGGTCGATGGGAAGTGGGGCCGGCAAGCTAGGGAATGGCCACACTTCCAGTGCGCTGTGATAGATTTAAAGTGACCCGATTGGTCGAGGGAAATAGGGTCATTTTAGGATGGGGAGTGGCCAATGGAAAGTGGCGCTATCTGTCCTAAGGCATGGCCATGCCTTCTTTTGCTGTTGTGGATCCCTGATTTTCTGATTCTGGGCGAGGTTTTGCACCTGCTAATACATGGCGGATTAATTACCTAGTTTTCCAAGGCTTAATTTTGACAAGCAAGGTGTAGTATGCTGAGCGAGGCGCGAAACCCTAACTTCTGCAACTTAGTAAGGTTGATTTAATTCTATGTGCTGACACGTAGTTCTTTTAAGTCCATTGCCAGAGAGCAGCATGCTTTTCTGATTGAATACCTTATGCAAATGATCTTATTCTTGATACTTGGAGATTCGTGCTACTCTGCTGCGAGTGAACCCAAATCTTCATGCCATATCAACATTAAGAGTTCAGTCGGAGAACATAGCATAGAAGGCATTCAGAGGAACTTATATTAAGTGAATATGCGCGAGGCGCCGAAATTTACAGAATATCTGGTATTCTCCAGTATGGAAATTTTTTATGTAAGTATATTGAGCGGCTCAATAAATTTTCCAGTGGAGAGGTTAGCACAAGTGGCTCTATTTTCTTGCAGAGTATCGTCACATCAGATGCAAGGTTTTATGATTTTGACCCTAAGCTAAAAACCACCATCAACATTAAGTCCCCTGCTTAGCACGTAACAGTGGCGCTGTTGCGGGGTAAGCATGAGATAGTGACGGACAAGAGCAAAATCGAAGAGGGGCAAGACGTGAAGATTTTTCCAGGGAAATTTAACTAACCTTTAGCGAAAGGCATGAGGAATCTGTGATCTTTGTATTGACGACTTGGCGCATTTTCGGCTTGACCAGGGGGTGTTGGCGTAGAGTCATGCTTCCCGAAATGTTGGTGCCAATTTGGGCCACGGGGCGGTGAAGATGGCGCTTTCAGTCTAGGAATGGCGAACGAGCGGCTTTGAACGGTGGAGATTGCATTGTCTTGAACGGCGAAGATGGTACTTCAATCTTGGCCGAGCGAAGATGATACTGCGGAATGCCGAATAACGTGACTAGCTTGGAAAAGCCAATTATGCATCTAGTTCGGAATAACGCTATTAACTTAGAAAATTGATAGAGCGCTGGCTTGCTTGGAAGGCTAATGGAACGCTGGCTTGCTCGGAAGGAAAATGGAGCATGGGCTTGCTTGGAAGGCCAATGTAGCGCTGTCTTGGGAAGGAGAGGATGGCGCTGGTTAGGGATCGGCTACAACGTGAAGATGGCATTGGATAGGAGTGGATTCTTGGGGCTTGAACGTGAACCATTGGCTTTGGTGTGGAGTGGTAGAGATAGTAGTTTGGGAGCGAACTAATTGGCATTGTCTTGGCCGTGGACTGGTGGCACCATGGAGCGTTGCCTTCGCGGGACCGGTTGCCTTTTTCCGTGTATAGCTTAAACGAGAAACCTTCCTCTACTCTAATTCCAAAAGTGATGTGCTTATAAAAGGCGCTACCCATTTTTTCCATCTTGTTCTATTGGTCTCTTTTCCATGCCTTGGTGTCGGCGGCAAAGCAGTAGAAACAGAGCAAGCGGGTGCATTCCAGGTATGTATTCCAGCGTTCCTTCTTTTGCTTGTTCTTCTTTGTTGGTGTAAACTAGTTTCTGTTGTGGAAACTGGCTTCAGTTTGTGAAATGGTGAAAATATGGCGCTGGAAATTTGGATACTAAACAGTGATGGGGGAAATTGCACTTGGAAGGCTTGCTGGCTAGATCACAGAATGTTGGTATTGGTTTGGAAGGGAACCGTCAGCATTGGTCAGCTTGGAATAGAGCCGTCAACATTGGTCGGCTAGGAATGGAGCCTCTTGCGTTGCGCGGCATGGAGTGGAGCTATCTTGAGTTCCTCGGAAGGATGACGACTGGCTTTAATTCCATGGAAGGATGATGACCGGCTTTAGTTATGTGGAATGATGGCAACTTTTTCTAATTAGCGCCCTTTAGTAGATTTGTTGTAGAATTCTCGTACAGACTCGGATTTTGACGGTTCGCCCCTCCATTGTGAACGGAAAAGAATTTCCTATCTCCCCATTGGGAATATTTATCTTTTGAGCTCGTTCGGGAGGTGAAAACAGCTCGACAGTAAAATTCAGGAGGAATATTGCGGGCCCGAGGTGGCATAGTCGCTCCCAGTCACCTATTCCCGTTCATGGAGCAAGAAGGAATCTTTATTCGGTTCAAACTATAGAACCTCCGTCCATATGAAAGAGGTATCGACCCTCTTCTATTGTTCGGCTGGATCTGTGCTTTCGTCTGCAGTGTATCTCTAGTGGATTACAAAATTTACCAAAACTCCACTGCATTCTTGGGATGGATGGATGAAATATATGCTCGAAAACGATCATGTCAGGTCTAATCTTGGAGATTGTTGTTGCGTTTTCGGTCCATCCTTGACTTTAGGTTTTTCAGTGTCTGGACCTTCTGATCGCGATGATTGATATGTTGTGGATGCTTGTATGGTCGAAATCTTCCAGAGACACATGATGAAATAGATGAGTTGGGAGATATATTTTTTCCGATGTGCTGCTATTAAGTCTTCAAGGATTTTGTTCCAAGAGACATTCTTTGAACCAGCTTCTGAATCTTGGACTATCGTATGGAATGGGATGCGGTGAGTAGTCCCCAGTTATACTTCTATTAGATTCGATGGTGTGGACGGATATGTGAATGTATCTCCGTGGAGTACTTTTGGGGTTTTTGATGCACATGTACGGCTTCATGTTGAGAGATTCCCGCTGCTCGTAAAACTTCGGCATAGATGATGTTGAAATCAGAAATAACCAGGTTAAGGGGAATGAAAGCATCTCATGCTGGTAGTCCCTATGTGTAGCCTACTTTCATCGCATCTCCTTGAATCCATGTCCACGAGATTTGATACATGCTTATTGTACTCTTCTGGATGTGACGCTGGGATGCACATGGACGAAACATTCTGGATAACGAAAAAGTATAAGTGAGAGAGTCATTCCATTAATCGTGGATCCCTCCGTCTCTTCAAGAAAAATGTTTCAGCCGCGTCTCTGGAGTTATCTCATGAATGCTTGATTGTTTTCTGGGATGGACCGTGATGAGCAGTCCCCAGTTACACTTATCTTTGTTTACGTTGTTTTCTCTGAGTAGGCTTGGGATCCGTCGCGGCCTCGTAAAGTGTTGCAGGCTCCTTCTTGACAGAGAGGTGATGATATTCTTACGCTACACCTTTGAAGGGTGGATAAACTTGTCGTGGCTATGACTTTTGGTTGATTGTGTCTTCTGAGCTTGGATAGTGAAGGGATCTGTGTAGAGCCTCAGTCCGCAAGTGTGGTTTACATGTTTATATCTGGTATGGTCGGTGAGTCGACCATGATAATAATATCACCATCTTGCATCCGTACTGGTGAATCTATTACTTCTTCCATGTGAAAATAAAACATGGAGAAGTATGGATCACCTTTGTAGCGGTTGTTGCTATGGTGAAGCTCTGGATGATATCGACAAACGAGCAACAACAGTTCTTGGCAGCAGATGTGATCAGAAGATACTACGTTGTGTGAGAACCAAAATAGGTTGGCTGAAATTGCTTGGGCGTCCATGGATGCATAGAGGGATCGGCTGGATGCGTAAGCGAGTAAACTGTCCACGACCACGAGGTTTGGCGAGATGGATCTAAAAGTGGACACAACTGCGATCCTTGGATGGTTGTGATCACGATCCCTGACAGGGAGGAGTGTGGTGGCTACGGGCACGAACCTTGGAAGGAAGGAGCGGCGTTGAAGAGTCCTAGGCTCTTGGAGAGGATGTTGAATCTTATGTAGCAAAATGACGAAGATTCGGATTCGGATCCTGGAGCAGCTTATGGAGAGAATGATGAAGCGGAGCGACCTCTGGCTCTGGAAGCGGAGTTGCTTTTCGATAGAATGTTGAAGCGGAGCAGCTTCTGGGTTTGGAAGCGGAGCGGCTTCTCGATAGAATGTTGAAGCGGTTTCCAGTGTGAAACATTTAAGCGGAGTGGCTTCTGGCTATGGAAGCAATGCGGCTTATGTCTCTGGAAGCAGAGCGGATTCTCGAGAGAATGTTGAATCGGTTTCCAGAGCGAAATATTGAAATGGATCCCGGAGAAAACTCAAGTGAGGGCACTATTAAACCTTGGCTTCGCAAAAAGGACTTGATACGATATGGATATGGGAAGACACCACAAATAGTGTTGGTCGGCAAGTCGTGTTTTTCACTCGTGGGAAAGAATACGCTTTTTCTGTTTGATTTTCCCTTGCAACTCTCAGAGCCTTGACGGTTACTGATGGTTCGGTAGACCGACTTTTTTTTACCGCAAGTGCACGGTGTCTAAATTATAGCCAACAACAAATGTGGTTCGTTCCCACGAGGAGTGTTCTAAATTCCTTCTAGCTAATACAATAAACTTCTTAACCAAAATCAATTCAAGAGAGAGTTTTCTGAATCTTATACTAAGCAATAAACAAATAAATTGGATGCAGTATTAAAGTGACAAACAAGGTGAGAAAAGGTTAAGGATCCGGGAATCCGTTGAAAGTTATGATTACTTGTGTTTTATCACGAGAGTCTCGATATTAGTCATGTAAAGCAGTAACACACACGACTAATACATGGAAGATATGTCGTTAAGAACTATTTGATTATAATCGAAGAAAGATTATTTTCTCTCGACCTAAAAGTAAAACCCCTAGTCACTATGTATACATGGAATACAAAGTAAAAGAGTATTCATAAATCTAATGTGAATCAGGTCTCAATGGAATTGTCTATAACTTACCTATGTAGTATACTTGGCATAAAATATGAAAAGATTTATAAGAACAATCCACAATTATGAGATACTCAAATAGAAAATTAAGCTTTTGATTTACAGAAACTCTTGTTCATAAACACAAATGATCTAGCCTACAAGTTCATCCTTTCACCCAAACAATGGTTTAGCAAATCATATCAAAAAGAAAACAATAACACCAAACCCTTATTTTCTCCATGTAGACGGCCCCTCCCATTGGCTTCTGCCTTTAGGTATATATATGCCTATGACTTCTCCTTTGTAACTGGTACAAGTACACCTCCAAGTCCCAGACCAGTCACAAACACCTACTAGTTCAGGACCTTAAGAAACCTATGACACAACACCAATTACCAAATTAAACTCCACAGGTCACACAGACTCACAACATCACATTCCATTTCCTGAGCCTCTAAATCTTGGCCACCAATTGTAACCAGCATCAATCAATCAACTCAAATTCTCTCTCGAGACTTCATCCACAACACATAACACACATCGTTTTCACTTCTTAGCCTCCAACATCATAACCATCGAATGAACACAACCACCAGACCCCAACTTTAAGGTCATCTTCTCCATGTATACACATCCAGCACAAGTGATAAGAAATTGAGCTATTCTACGACTGCAGCAATCACTCAAAACATCACTGATTGCCTTCAATCGAGCAATAAAAATTGAGTCCAAAATCCAACTGCTTGTTGCTCTTTCATTATTGTTCTAAATCAAATGGATTTCATCTCCATTTATGCCTAAAACACTGCCTAAACTGCCGCGGCATCCATCATAAATTTGAGAATCCAAACCCATCTTGATTTATTCTTCAGTTGTCTGGAAAACTCCAAGAGCTGAAATCAATTAAACCCTTCGTTGCTGCTGTGAAATCCCTAACTGCAGCCACAATTTCTTTGCTCTTCTAGACGTCAAATGCACCACCAGCTATAATTATTCAACCATTTTCTCAAGTTACATATCCATCGTCACTGTTGTAGTAATAGGTCTTCAAAATCATTGCTTGTAAAAGAAATTACAGAGCGAGAGAATCCCATCATAAACCCAATTTCGTTTGTGATAGGATTCTGGTACTAACTCAGCTAATCCTAATATTAATAAACACAAGGCAGTTGATCGATGGAATGGAGATCAGCTACTTTTTAAGAAAACTTAATTGATTGATAGTTGAATGCATAAACCTATAACAAACTAAGCATATATATACAGAACGTAATAAACTGTAAATAAGAAAACAAATAACTAATTCCAAAAATAACTATAGTTGGTGTCGGTGTCCCAACATCCCACCCGTCTTCAGATGAAGCTTGTCCTCAAGATGCAAAGGCAGGAAAATGGCTAATGAATTCTTCAACATCTTCCCATGTAGCCTCTTCCACGGAACGATTTTTCCACTTAATCAACCAACGAGTTACCGCAACATTGCGTTGCTTAAACATTCCTTGATCCAATATTTTCTCAGGTTCCCATTCAAACTGGTCTAGTGTTGTAGGTAAATTGGATTCAATTATATCATGTGCTCCTAATTACAACTTCAATGTTGACACATGAAAAACTGGGTGTATGCGACTTGTTGGAGGCATGCGTAGCTTATACGCAACAGGTCCAATTTTCTCTTCGACACGAAAATGTCCATAAAAACATGGAGAGAGCTTGGAATACGATTGATTTGCAACCGTAGTTTGCCTATAGGGTTGTAAACGAAGATAAACAAAGTCACCTACCTCAAAGCTTCTTTCAATTCTATGAGCATCGACGTAGGACTTTATTCGATCTTGAGCATTTTGAAGATGCACCTTGAGGATCTGTAAGGTACGATCACGAGACCGCAACGAAGTATCCACAACATGGACAGCAGTAAAGCCGGGAACATAAGTCGCAATAGTTGGTGGTGGATGACTATACACACTTCAAATGGAGTAATTTTAATGTTTGAGTGATAAGTGGTGTTATTCCACCATTCCGCCCACAGTAACCAACTATTACAACTGTGTTGTTTGTCACTAGCAAAACAACAGAGATAGCACTCTAAAGTGCGATTTGTCACCTCAGTTTGGCCATCCGTTTGTGGATGGTAAGCGGAGCTCCGACATAGTTTCGTATCTTGAAGCGAAAAGAAATCTTCCCAGAAATTACTTAAAAATATAGGATCACGATCACTTACAATTGTCCGGGGAATCCCATGAAGATGTACAACTTCACGAACAAAAACATCTGCTACAGTAGCGGCAGTATAAGGATGTGAAATTTCACAAAAATGAGCATATTTTAAAGGCTATCAACTATCACCATTATAGAATTTTTACGACCGGAATTAGGCAAGCCATCGATAAAATCCATTGATATATCGAGCCACACATCATCGGGAACGGGCAGTGGTTGAAGGGACCTAGGGTAGAGATGGATTCTAACTTGTTTCTCTGGAATACATCACACTCCGTAATATAACACTTAATTGTTTTCTTCATACCTTTCCAATAAAATTTTTCCTTCAACCTCTTATACGTTTGTAAGAATCCAGAGTGTCCAGCAGATGGGGTACCATGAAACTCATGTAAGAGCTTAACACACCAAGGTGAATTAGAGGCAACCACAATACGTCCCTTGTAACGCAGAATATTATCCACATAAGAATAGTGTGCCTTATGGCTTGGATCCCTACGCAACCCTTCAATAAGTAAGCTCAACTCATTATCATTATGGAATTCATGGATTATTTCATTAACCCCAGAAAATATTGGTGTTGTAATGTACATTAAACGAGGGATTTCAACTCGAGATAATGCATTAGATGCATTGTTTTCAGATCCAAGCTTCTAAACTATCTCATAGTCGTAGCCAAGAAGTTTAGTTACCCATTTATGTTGTTCTAACGAAGATAAGCGTTGCTCCAAAAAATACTTTAAACTGCGGTGAACCGTACATATTTTAAAATGTCAACCAAGTAAATAGGGACGCCACTTCTGGACAGCAAAAATAATAGCTAGCATTTCTTTATCATAAACAGAGAGGTTCAAATTTTTCCCTGAAAGCGACTTGCTATGATAAGCGATGGTCTTACCTTCCTGCATAAGGACAGCTCCCCACCCATTTCCTGAAGCATCACACTCTACGATAAATTCCTTTGAGAAATCAGGCCATTGAAGAACTGGTGTAGTTGTTAATGCTGTCTGTAGCTTTTTAAAAGCAACCGTAGCATCATTGGACCAATTAAATGCATCATTTTTAAGCAATACAGTTAAAGGTGCACTAATCTTTCCGTAATCCTTGACAAACTTACTGTAATATCTTGTCAATCCTAAAAATCTACGGAGATCTTTTACCAACGACGGAATAGGCCAATTTAAAATACTTGTAATTTTGTCGTCTTCTACCGATACTCCCTCCGCTGAAATTTTATGCCCGAGATAACCTACTGAAGACTTCGCAAATTCACATTTCTATTCCTTTACAAAGAGATGATTATCCCATTAAAATATCGAAAATAATCAAAAGATGGTGAATATGCTCTTCAATTGACTTTCTATAAATCAAAATATCGTCAAAAAATACCAAGAAAAATCGACGTAAATGGGGTCGAAAAAGGTCTTTCATCAAGCTTTGGATAGTCGCCGGAGCATTGGAAAGGCCAAAAGTCATTACCAAAAACTCATAATGACCATCATGCGTCCGAAACACAGTTTTTGGTATATCTGGTTCATGGCGTCGAATTTGGTGATAACCCCATCGTAGATCAAGTTTTGTAAAAATTATTGCTCCCTTCCATTCATCTAATAACTCATCCACCACTGGAATTGGGTATCGATCCTTAATAGTGATGTTATTTAGAGCACGGTAGTCTACGCACATGCGCCACGAGCCATCTTTCTTACGAACTAAAAAAACCGGTGAAGAGCAAGGACTTAAGCTAGGACGAATGAAACCGGCCTCTTTGAGTTCAGCAACCACCCTTTCAATCACTTCTTTCTGGAAATATGGATATCGATAGGGACGCACATTCACCGAAGAAGAATCTGGAACCACTGGAATGTGGTGATCATGAGAACGCTTGGGTGGAAAGGATGTAGGAGACTCAAAAATATCAGAAAATTGCAATATTAGCTCTCTTATTGTAGGAGGTATTACTGATTTACTTGAATCTATTTCATTTGCAACACTTGTGAATTGTAATAAAATACCTTGCTTCTCACGGCATATAACTCGCTGCATAGGATTAGTATCTAAAGCATAACCGTTGGAGAGTTGTCACCAATTAGGGAGAATTCTCTACCAAGTTTAGAAAACTTCATAATTAGCTTATTGAAATCCCAAGTGAACGTACCTAAAATACGTATCCATTGAACACCAAGAACAACATCACAACCATTGACTGCTAACAGATAAAAGTCGGTGTCAAATTCATAATCCTGTAACTTAATAGGTACATTAGGACATGAACCAGTAGTATTTATAAATCCACCATTTCCTATCATAACTTGCATAGCAGTGTCACTGTACGTAACCTTATAACCACATTGCCTTGCGATCTTAGGATGGAGAAAATTATGAGTGGATCCGGAGTCAATAAGTATCGTGACCGGATGTCCTTTAATATATCCTATGATGCGCATTGTTTTTGGAAAAGGAGAGCCCATGAATGCATGAAAGGAAATTTCAGGCGTCAAATTAATATCTTTTTCTGTTTCTGTCAACACATCTTCATGAATGTCTTCACTGTTATCTTGTTGCAGCTCCGTGATAGACATATCGTTAGCACCTTCAAGGAACAATAACCTGGACTTTGCACATAAATGACCTTGCCTATACGGATCATCACAGTTAAAGCAAAGCCCTTTCGCATGATATTCTTTTTGCTCTTCCCATGTCAACCGTTTAGTGCCAGATGGTACAACATTCCATTGTGGTAGAGATGGGTTTACAGATGCGAATGGTTTTGATGGCACATTACGTATCAAAGGCTTGACATGCTCTGATGATTTGAAAACATCTTCTTGGAATAAAGCGTACTCAAAAGTTTCCGAAAGACTTTATGGTCGAAATAAACGAACACTAGCACCAATATCCTTACGAAGACCCGAAAGAAAAATACTGATTTGGTGTTCCTCAGGCATGCCAACCAGAAAATTCAATAATTTTTCAAATTCAATGATGAATTCACGAATAGTACCTTTTTGCTCCAACTTGGAGAGGTCACTACACGCGTCGATGTGCTTACGAATACCGAATCGAGAACGTAGGGCACGAGAGAACTGTTGCCAAGTTAATTCTCCAAAATTCCCAAAAGACTCTTTGATCCATCTAAACCATGAATTGGAATCTTTATCAAGATGCGCAGCAGCCACCGGTACCTTTTTATTTTCAGTCACTCCATGAAGAGAAAAGAACTGCTCAGCTTTAAAAATCCACCCTCCTGGATCATTACCATCAAATATAGGAAACTTTAGAGTAATATGGCTTCCTCGGATCAATGGACCAACCCCACCATCACCTGGCATGCGGAGATTGTGATTTTTAGTACGCTCATCATGACCATCTTGCTGCAGGCGAAGAAGAGCCGCAATGTTGCGATTCATTGTCTGCAGTTTTGTAAGAAAGATTTTTTGAGTGGTCTGTAGAGTAGTTTGCGCGTCACGGAAGGTGTCAAGTTTTTCATTACACGTTGTTCGTTCAATCCGCATCTCTTCAATCATATCCTGCAAAGAGGTATTCACAGTTTTAAGGCGCTCATTCAAGTGTGCGTTGGTTACACCCGTCATTTGTAAAACTTATAAGAACTTGGATAAATACGTGAGTGAAGCCTTTCGATAGATAACGTCAGAAACAATCGCGTGGGATAAATACGTGAGTGAAGCTTTTCGATAGGAAACGTCAGCAACAATCGCGTGAGCAACCTGTGTATTAAATAATATAGATGATCTAAACCTAGGTGATACCAGATGATAGGATTCTGGTACTAACTCAGTTAATCCTAATATGAATAAACATAAGGCAGTTGATCGATGGAATGGAGATGAGCCACTTTTTAAGAAAACTTAATTGATTGATAGTTGAATGCATAACCCTATAAAAAACTAAGCATATATATAGAGAACGTAATAAACTGTAAATAAGGAAACATATAACTAATTCCTAAAATAACTATAGTTGGTGTCGGTGTCCCAACAGTTTGATACCAGAAAACCCCAAATCCGTTCCTTGTCTTCACTGTCCTGCGAATCAGATTCAAAACATCACCAAAACAATTACTACTACCATTAACGCAACTGATTCAACCACACCCGGTCTTGGCTTCGCTCAAACATGACTGAAATCTTCACAGATTTGAACCCCTGAATAAATTCCACGTCTCCTTGCTGAAATTCATCTCATTGACAGTCGTAGCTTGAAGAACAAATGAAACCCATATCCCCTTTTCCCATGATGAAATGAGAACCATGAACTTTTGTTAAGAAATGAACTTTCCTTCTATTTTTCTAAGAACGAAGATATGGTCTTGAGTTGGCCACGTCTCACTTTTCTTCCTTGCCTAAGCCACGGGTGGCATTGACACGCTTGAATACACAAAAGAAATTCCCTTGGTTCCTTGCCTTGCTGTGTAGCCGTGAATGGCTAGTGGTGCGGCAAGATGGATTGATGGCTTGCCAGTCCATTAGCTCATTTATGTTAAGCTCTGGCTCCTCTGGTATTGTGAGTTGCAAACTCCATTTAACTCATTTAGCCGTTTATTCTTTAGATGAACGGATTTCACTTGTAATTCCTATAAAAGGCTTAAAACAGCATTATTAGACAATAAATGAGACCTAGATAGTATAAATGTGGGTATAAAAGTATCGCACTTGAGTGCTTATCAAATTCCACCACACTTACATTTTGGTAGTCCCGAGCAAAACAAAAATTAGACTCGCTCCACAGCTGATCATACACAAAACTTCAAGACCCGCTCAACAGCTGGTCATCATGATTTTTATCTTTTTAGAGACCCGCTCCACAGCTGGTCATAATATGATAAGAAAACTAAAAAAAATAGACCCGCTCCACAGATAGTCATGAAATGCAATAGGCTCAAATAAACCACTTTTTTTTAAGACCCTCTCCACATCTGGTCATAATATGAAAGTGAATAACCTAAAATAGACCCGCTCTACAGCTGTTCATAACATGAAAGTGAATGACTTACAAAAATCTAAAGTGTTAACCGCTCCCCTACACTTAAACTTTATATTATCCTCAATGTAATTGAGTCATCCAATGCAGAGTTAAGGTGGGAAATTCAAAAATGCGATATGCAATAGGCATACAAAAATAGAAGATAGTGTAGGACCAGAATATCACTACAGCATTATTCCTGCGATATTAACGACGTTTCTGCGAGCGTCACTGTCAATTCTTTAGCAACGTCTCACGAGCGTCACAGAATACCCAAAAAACACTGACGATCAAAGGAATAAAATAAAAATATGTTGGTCCTATAATGATCATCATACTTGCGATGGAGAACATTGTAGAGATCGCGATGAGATCGCAGAATAGATACGAAATAAGAGGAAAACTTAGCTGTCACCCATTATGTAAATCCCTATATAAAGGGCATGATAGATCCAGAAAAGGATGATGCATTTTTTAGAGTTGAAAGAGTCTTTGAGGAGAGAGAAACTTTAAGAGAGTATTTGTAATCTTGATTTCTTCCAATTCTATAAACATTTTCTGGAATTTGAATAATAAATTGTCAATTAATCTTTAAAGTTTATTTGATTTCTAGTAGATTTCTATAGAATCTTAACAAGGGTGTAGTGTGGGAATTCCTGCAACTACATTTTGGCGCCCGAAACATGGATTGATTAGCAAAAATTGAAGAAAAGGTGAAGAAAAAGATAAAAATTGCTCAAGATCAAGGAAATCATTAAGTAAATCGGTGAGATAATTGAAGGAAGAATGATTAGAATCAAAAAGGATTGTAGAAAATTGGAAGGTGATATGGTAACAAGAGCGATGGTTGATAGATTTCATGAAAACATTAAGGGGAAGATACATAAACGAGATTTTGAAGGAAGGAAGATTATGACAGTGGAGAAGATGTCATCATTAAAAGATTGGGAAAAGAAGGAGATCACATTCACAGCAACAGAAATACCAGAAGAAAATCTAAGTCATACATCTTCTTTAGTAATTACGATATCCTCTATACCAGTGAGAAAGGGAGAATCAATAAAATTTGAAGAAGAATGGGCTATGAATAGAACTTTGGTAGATGCAGGAAGTTTTGTGGATATAATATTCTATCATAATTTCAAGAAAATGGGATACAAGAATGAAGAAATGTTAAATTCAACATATCATATTCATGGCTTTGGAAAATCGTTAACCAAACCTAAAGGCGAAATAGTGGTACGAATTCCACTAGGAGAAATTGAAACGCAAATATCATTATGCGTGGTAGATGTGGAATCACCGTACAATATGATACTGGGAAGACCATGGATACATGCAATCAAGGCTGTAGCATCAACGTTGCATCAGTGCATTAAATTTCCTATGCCCAGTAGAATTGGATAAATTAGAGGAGACACAGATTTTGCGAAATTGTGTTACCAAATTGAAGTAAAAAATTGTGAAAACCGTCCAAAGTTGCGAAAAGCTCGCAGAAAACTGGCGAGAGAATTGAAGAAGGAAGAAGAATTTAAAGTTTACATGATAAGAGCAAAGGAGGGAAAAGGAGTACCTAGTGAAATTTCGCGAGAGGGAGATGAATTCACGAGAATTATGAAAACACCAACACCAATGGGAGAACCTGAAGCCAGTTACACTGCTGCGGAACCAACAAAAGAAGTAAATATTGGGAGTAAAGAAGAGCCTAAAATGCTAAAAATTGGGACTAAAATGGAGTCAGGTGAGGAAGAAAGAACTATAAATCTCTTGCGAGAATATAAAGATATCTTTGCATGGAATATGGATGAAATTCCGGGAATAGATCCATCAATAGCATGCCATAAATTAGAAATAAACAAAAATGTAAGACCATTCAAGCAAAGAATAAGGAAAATCGCAACAACATACCATTCTCAAATAGAGGAAGAATTACAGAAAATGCTCGATGCAGGAATTATAAGGCAAGCAAAATATCCAGAATGGATTGCAAATATGGTGGTGGTCCCAAAGAAGAACAAAGGAAAAAGAATTTGCATAGATTTTACTGATTTAAACAAGGCTTGTCCAAAAGATAGTTTTCCATTACCAGATATTCCACAAATGGTTGAATCAGCAGCAGGAAATGGAAGAATATCATCGCTAGATGGATATAAAGGATATAACCAAATTCCTCTCGCTGAAGAAGATCAAGATCATACTGCATTTTTTGCTCCAAGAGGGTTGTATTGTTACACAAAGATGCCATTTGGTTTGCGAAATGCTGGAGAAACATATCAAAGAATGGTGGAGAAGGTGTTTGCAAAGTGGATTCACAAAACATTAGAAGTGTATGTAGATGATATGCTAATCAAAAGTAAAGAAGCTGAAAATCATGTGCAAGATTTGAAAGAAATTTTTGATCAAATGCGACAATTTAATATCAAAGTAAATCCTGATAAGTGTACCTTTGGAGTAACCTCAGGAAATTTTTTGGGGTACATTGTATCAAAAGAAAGAATACAAGTTGATCCAGAAAAGGTGCAAGAAATTGGCGATATGCCAACACCAGCGACAGTAAAAGATGTACAAAAATTGAATGGACTCCTAGCCTCGCTAGGGAGATTCATTTCGCGATCTTCAGATAAATGCAAACATTTTTTCGACATATTGAAGAAGGGAACTAAATTCAAGTGAACAGATGAATGTGAAAAGGCTTTTCAAGGAATCAAAGAGTATTTAATGAACATATCCATTTTACAAAAGGCTGAACCAGGAGAAGAATTATTGATCTACCTCGCGACGACCACATACGCGCTAAGTGCAGTATTGTTGCGAGTAGATGCGGGGGTAGAAAAACCAATCTACTATATCAGCAAAACATTCAATTCTGAAGAGAGAAATTATTCCAAGATTGAGAAACTAATTCTAGCATTGGTACATGCAACTTTCAAACTTCGTATCTATTTTCAAGCACATAAGATCAAAGTGTTAACAAAAGTGCCAATTGAATCAGTAATGAAAAATTCCAAGAGATCAGGCAGAGTTGAGAGATGGAATGCACAAGTAGGACACTTTGATATCCAATATAAAATTTTATCCTCGCCAAAATCACATGTCATCGCAGAATTCTTAGCTGAATTTCCTTTAGAAGATGATGAAGCTGTAGAAGAAGAATGTGGATATCCAAAAGAGCTATTAACAGAACCCAACAGATGGGAAATATTAGTAGATGGATCATCCAATGGAGAAGGAAATGGAATTGGAGTTGTTTTCATATCGCCAGAAGGAGAAAAACGCTTTTCATTTAGACTTGAATTTGCATCAACTAATAATGAGACAGAGTATGAAGCTGTGATCCATGCTTTAAAATTTGCGATAGAAATGAATTTGGAAAATGCCAGAATCACCAGCGATTCACAATTGGTTATTCGTCAGATAAAAGGAGAATACACAACAAATGAACCATCCCTGAGGAAATAAAAAATACTCGTTGAAGAGTTATCTGCGAGAATCCCAAAAATAAAATGGAGACACATATCAAGGAAAGATAACAGGCTCGCAGATGCTTTCACTTTCATATCTAGTATGATGACAAATCCATTGGCGAGGTGCATAAAAATTCAAATACTTACATTTCCATCGATAAACAAAGAAGAAGAAGAGACAGATGTAATGATGGTAGAAGCTGGCGAGGGAGAACCCACGGGCAATATCATGGATTGGCGAGCAGATCTTCATGCATATTTGGCGAGAGGAAAAATTCCAATAAATCGATTATAGGCACATAAGTTGAAAAGTAGGGCAACTAATTATGAGCTAAGAGGTGGAGTGTTATATCGCAGATCTTTTAATGGACCATCGCTAAGATGTTTGACGAGAGAAGAAGGACAAAAAATATTAAAGATGTTACATAGTGGTGACGCTGGTAACCACAGTGGAGGAAGATCTTTAGCATATAGAACAAGAATGCAGGGTTATTACTGTCCGTATATGCATGAGGATGTAAAGAAACTCGCAAGACATTGCGAGGATTGCCAGCGATACGGAAAAAATATACATACACCTGGAGCACCATTATCATCTTCAACAAGTGTATGGCCTTTCGGGAAATGGGGGTTAAATATTGTGGGACCATTTGTACCTGGTTCTGGACAAAGAAGATATCTGATTGTCGCAACAGATTATTTCACAAAATAGAGAGAAGTAAAGGCAATACAACATATTCGCGATAAAGATATTTTTACATTCATCTTTGAAAATATAATCTGCAGATTTAGGATTCCAGCACAATTATAATCTGATAATGGAAATCAGTTTGAGGGACAGAATATAGAATTGTTACTCAACGCATTTAAGATAAAATGTGGAAAATCTACTCCTTTATACCCACAAACAAATGGTCAGGCTGAGGCAACTAATAAAACAATCGCAGACATCTTGAAAAAGAAGTTAGAAGGATACCACAGAGCATGGTGCGAGCAAGTACATAATGCAATATGGGCTTATAACACAACTAGACGAGAAGCAACTGTAATGTCACCATTTTGTTTGACATATGGGGTAGAAGTTGTATTACCAACATAAGTTGTTATTCCTACAACAAAAAGAGAAGCATGGGAAATAAATTTAAGTGCCGGTATGATACTGAATAGGTTGGATGAATTAGAAGAAAAAAGAGAACAAACTCTACAACATATGGAGAATTATCAACGCAGATTAGCTCGCGAGTACAACAAACATGTTAAGAAGCGCGAATTCCAACCTGGTGATTTAGTACTACGAGAAACGCCTAGTTATCAGCGAGAAAGTGGTGGAAAATTGGCGAGAAAATGGGATGGACCATACATTATTAAAGAGATAGTTGGAACAGGGGCATACAAACTAATGGATCCTGAAGGAAAAGATGTTGGTCAAAGACTCGATAGACCGTCGAATAGATTATTTCTGAATAGGTATTATCAATGACATCTTCCGTGAGGTAAGAAATACTGGTATGTTGTATGATGATACAGATAATAAATTCTTATCTCTCTTACAATTGAAAAATTCTTCTGATAACAAATCACAACAATAACAGCGATCATCATCGCAAGAAAAGCGAATAAAATTTCGCAGAGATTAAAGAATGGGCGAACCTTTATGGCGTGCACCCTAGTTCGCGAATAAAATTTCTTAAGAGGCAAATGTAAGACCTACGATCACGTCATAGGAGGAGGTATCTCTTGACATGATTCAGGGGTAAGGTTATACCGCTTCTGGATCCCGAGTCATGCAGATGTTGAGGTTAAAGAAAACCTATCCGGGAAAGAGATCTTGGATTTCCAACTATATATGGTTATACCCTGGTTGGACGACCGATAATCTCTTCCAAGAAGTGCAAAGTATGACCAAGGCGCCGAGGTACACGGTTGAGCCAAGGGTGCCAAGGGCGTACGAAACTCCCTTGCCATTCTTGGTAATTCTTGGCTATGATGCACTTGGCCTGAATAAAACCCCACTTAGGGTGCAGTCTTGTAACTATAAGCCATATAGGCATAAAGGACAAGAGGCTGCGAAAACAGCTGGTTGTTGGTAAATCTGGATGGGAGGATCTAGTCTTGTATGTCCGATGTGCCCTCCTTGAAGGGGCAACCAGGGGGAAGATAAGGGCGGCACCCTCCATTAGGGATCTGATAAGTGTCTTAAGACGGCAATGTCATGGGGCTTTGTGATCGCAAGAACATTTATGCCTGTCATATTGTCGCGTAACGTAAATTATACATAGGCAACAAGCCAAAAGTTAAGATGAGATCAATGGGTTTTTACATGAAAGTGTAAAGACGTCCTGCGATTTCATCGCAAGACGACAATGTCATAAGGTTAAATTCTTGAGAGAGAGTTTATACTTATCATATTATCGCAAAGATTTTGAAAGAACGTGGATAAGACAAGATCAAAGGGTCTTTACATGCAAATGTTAAGAAATCCTGCGATTTTGTCGCAGAAAGAAAAAGTTTGGCAAAATAAGACCTTTAACTAGGAAGGCAAAATAAGACCAAAAGAATAATATTACCAATTAACTATTCTCTATTTAAAGTTGCAGGAAATATACATTCATCGCAGAATTATATATACAAAGGCAAATTCTTAACAGTGCAGATTCCTTTAGAATTTTTCAGAATATCGCAACACTATTCATTATATCGCAGATGTATTCATATTTTCAGGAAAAATGCAACAACACAATTTCTTAAGGAAGATACAGAAAATGATTCACCATTTCAAGAAAGATAATGAAGGGCAAGAAGGGGAATAGAGAAGTAAGATTTCATTATCTTCCTTGGAAATATTCGAAGTAAGATAAATTGAAAATTAAATTTTAAAAGTCTCAAAGGTTACATCACTCGCAAGAAAGAAGACGAAAAATAAAGCAAAGATAACATTCAAGTTTCAGCGATAACTTCGCCAGATTTATTCTTCTTGATCGTCAGGTTCATTATTTTTTCCAGAGTTATCAGCTTCATCAGCATCCTTTTCATCATGAGTCTCTCCTTCTTTTAACTCTTCATCAGCATTTACTTCGCCACCCGTGGATTCTTCTTTGGGAGGACTTCTTTATTCTTCTTCTTCTTCACCATCTTCTTGAGTGGTATTCTCTTCATCATTGGTAAACTCTAAATCTTCATCCATAGGAAGAGGGATTTCATCATCATCAACCTTTAGAGGAGGAACAGATACAGGAGGAAGAGAATTGGAGAGCAGAATCTCATTCACAAGAACTTCAGTGTTGAGGTGGACCTTGCGAAGGAAACCTCTATCACGATTCCTAATCTCTATATTTTTGAAATACTCAAGATAATCAAGTCTTTTTTCTGCCTTGTTGCGAACATTTAATAAATTGGAAAGAAGAGTCTTGTTTTCTTTGCGAACACTATCTAACTTAGTGGACAGATCAGCAATGGTGGAATGAATATTTCTTTCGGATTCTGCGAGCAACAAAATCAGTTAGACAAAAATCTCACAAGGAATATAATACAAAATTTTATGAGAAGATCAACAAGAGAGGCAGTCAATTGACTACCTTCTTTTTGCGAGGTTAAGTTTTGGATTAATGCAAATAAACAATTCTCCCATTGATTCATGGCGTCATCGAATTTATCTCCAACCATACCCTTCAGACGAGATTTCATGCTTTCTTCTTTGTTGCGAAGATATGAGTTTTCCTTTGCTAGTAAAGAATGAGATTCCTTTAATTGAGAGTATTGATCTCGAAGTTCACTGACTCTTAAACTAAGAGTTAGTCTACCCTTGATAAGTTTATCCTTCTCGGCAGCAGATGATTCAGTTAATTCCTTGAATTCATTCTCGAAAGAACGAAGAGATTTCTCTTGATTATTACATGTGCTTTGAAGATTAGTTAATTGCTGCGAGGAAATCGCCATCAAGCTTGAAAATCTATGTTTTTATTGGGATAAGGTTTTATTCTCATCTGATAAAGATTCCATCGCTAAATTAGCCTTAAAAAACAAATATGAGAGGCGATCAACCTCGCCACTTAATAAATTCTGACTTTGCAATAACTGATTATTCTCATTAGTAAGATTATTTATGCGATCAATTGAATAAGTGTAAAGGTTGTCTAGTCTAGTATGTTGATCCATCCAAGAATCTCTTTCAACGCGAGCTTCTTCAGCGATAGATTCAAATTTGAGTCTTTCTATGAAACGAGTCCGATTTGAAACTAACATATAAATCAAGAATTTAAGAAGAAAGCTTGAGTACAGAAAATATGAAAATAAAACAGAAGAACAAGGAAGTAGAGGAAAGAAAAATGCACCTTTCATCTCGTCATTTTTTCTGCAAAGGTTCTCGCAGTCCATAGAAGAGTTGAGTAGCATGTGATTCAAAGTATCACACTCAGCAGTTTTAGCTTGAAGACTTTTCCTCAGAGCCTCAATCTCATTTTCCAAAGATGCTCACGAAGCATTATCGTCAGAGCCAAAGTATTTGAGTAGAGTCTCGCAAGCTCCATGCTGGAGAGGGTCAGTGGAAGACTTTCTAGCATTGTCTAAAATGTTAGAAAAAATTTTAAAAGCAACATCAACACTTGAAAAAGTTTCGTTTGATGAAGAAAGAGGTGTAGAAGATGAAGTAGTAATGAGAGCAAGTTGACGATCATTTGTGACGGTTGAGTTGTCGGGAGGAGTATGTGGAAAAACAACAGTTGAAGGCCGTAAAGGACTATAAGGAGTCTCATTCACAGCAATTTTAGAAGCCTGATCTATTATAGGGTTAGGAGAAGTAGAAGTATGGGTAGCGATATTCTCGCAAAAAGAAGTAGAAAGATTTGATTGCGATGGTGTGGGAGCAATCTTCACGGATGTTAATGTGGGCATAATGAGATCTTCCCCAATTGTCTTAAAGTGGCGAGATCTTTTGGGAGGCTTAAATGGGTTCTCGTCATTCTGCGAACAATAACTCAGATAAGAAACAGAGGCAACAATATTATTATTTGGAAATAGAATATGTTTCTTACTACCTTATCATTCGCAGAACTCCTCTTCTTCTTCTTTGCTAATCTTTTGCGAGTATTAGGGTTTTGAGCCTTGGATTGTGCGTTAAAGATAGTTCCGCTGAAGAGAAGACATAACATGGAAGTTATGAAGAATCAAATAAGAAAAACTGGAGAATAAAAGTAAAAATTAGTTCAAATAAATGTTATAAGTCAATAAACATACCTTGATGATTCCATTAGAGCAGTAGCAGAATAATATGAAGAAGAACAAAAGTTGCAGACAGAAGACGAAGTAGACGAATGAAGAAGATGAAGAAACGGAAGAATAAAATTAGTTTTGGAATTTGATTATACCTTTTATAGACAAAAAGGGGTGGGCCAATGGAGCAGAGACGTGTCAGTAAACGAAGGAATTCACAACACGTGTAAGAAAGGATAGATTAACGGAATCTTTTCGAGAAGAAAGTATAAAAGAGAAGGAAGTTGCGAGGGCAATAAAAAATATTGGTTCTCATGATCTTCTCTTCCTCTCAGAAAAGACATGAGAAGAGGCAAGATGTAGGACCAGAATATCGCTACAGCATTATTCCTGCGATATTAACGACGTTTCTGCGAGCGTCACTGTCAATTCTTTAGAAACGTCTCACGAGCGTCACAGAATACCCAAAAAAGACTGACGATGAAAGGAATAAAAGAAGAATATGTTGGTCCTGCGATGATCATCATACTTGCGATAGAGAACATTATAGAGATCGCGATGAGATCGCATAGTAGATCCGAAATAAGAGGAAAACTTAGCTGTCACCCATTATGTAAATCCCTATATAAAGGGCATGATAGATCCAGAAAAGGATGATGCATTTTTTATAGTTGAAAGAGTCTTTGAGGAGAGAGAAACTTTAAGAGAGTATTTGTAATCTTGATTTCTTCCAATTCTGTAAACATTTTCTGAAATTTGAATAGTAAAGTGTCGTTTAATCTTTAAAGTTTATTTGATTTCTAGTAGATTTATATAGAATCTTAACAAGGGTGTAGTGTGGGAATTCCTGCAACTACAGATAGAGTAAAGGAAACAAAACTGATGGGTTGACTCCCAAGAAACGAATGATATTTTTTCCCTTCTTGTGCGCGACAAGTAATCTCAAATAAAGTGAAGGTGAAACACCACAGCAATCTGCCAAGCATATAAATAAAGTCTGAAAAGTTGGGAATTAACCCAACATATCAGGTTAGCTGCACATAATAACATGTGAAGACTATAATCAGCAAAAAAATGTGAAAATCCATTCCATGTACCAAACAGTATGTAATAATCAAATCATACTTTGTCGGGACAAGTAAATTCACACAAAAAGGTACACATTGTTCAGCAACGTTTATTCGAAGTGCAAACCCTAAATCGGGTTCAAGATCAGATGACATTTCAATGGACAAACTATCTTCACTAGATATCGGAGGAAGCAATGCACTATAACTTACAATAGGCATCGGAGCATCACACTCAACAAAATGATCTAAGCATAGATCTAACGACCCATGTTCATCAAAAGCAATAACCCCTAAATTTGGTGTTAGGTCAGCAGAAATAATATCTGTTGTTAAGTTACCTAAATCACCCATCGAAGAATCAAATGCATTGACAATGTCAATTAGCATAGGGTCATCGGAGTCTGCAAAATGGACTAAACAAGTGGATAGTGGTTCAAAATGAGCAGTCCAATTCAACCGACCTATATCAATTGGTTCCATATTAATACATGCATCTAGATAACTATTAGACGCATCAATGGAAGATGGACTTAATGCAGCAACAATTTCATGCATAATGGAAATTTTAGAATCAGCAAAATGAGTTACACACACATCTAACAATTCAGTTTCAGTCATATCGTTACTCCCTGCAGTGTTTTCAATTTTTTTCCGAGGTCCTCTAAATAACAATCACCGTAAGAGTCAATCATACATTCAATCATGCTAACAGATTCGCAGGCATCAAAAATCAAGGATTAAATGGATTAAATACATTTATTTCCATTTTCATGTTACCAAAAGAAAGCTCCATAACCCCATTACGACAATTGATAATAGCATTCGAAGTGTCCAATAAAGGCCTACCTAATATAACTGTAATCTGTCCACTAGGATTAGAAACATGCTGCGTATCTAAGACAATAAAGTCGACATTAAAGTAAAACTTCTCAACCAGTATCAACACATCTTTGATAATCCCCCTAGGTACTTTTACGGACTTATCCACAAGCTGAAGTGTAACACTAGTGGGTTTAAGATCACCTAACCCAAGATGCTTATACACACAATATGGAAGAAGATTCACACTTGCACCTAAATCTAACTATGCATGCTTAATGGTATGGTCGCCAATAACACAAGATATGGTAGGTCAACCAGGATATATATACTTTGGTGGTGTATTATGTGTGATAATGGAACTGACCTGTTCAGTGAGAAAAGCTTTCTTTTTCACATTCAATTTGCGTTTCACAGTGCAAAGATCTTTTAAAACTCTGGCATAAGATGGAATCTGTCTAATGGCATCAAGCAAAGGAATGTTAACTTTAACTTGCTTAAACACTTCTAGAATCTCATTGTTGTGAGTTTCTTTTGTTTTAGGTAACAATATTTGAGGAAAAGGAGCACGAGGAATGTACGAAACCTCATGCTCATCATTATCGTTCAAACTTGTTTCATTATTGTTAGAAGGAGTAGCCTGGGAAGTTGAGGACGAGTTCCTAACTTGCTCATTTTCTTCAAGATTCAGATCCTGGTTACCTATTAATCTTCCACTTCTCAAAGTGGTAATGGCCTGGACATTACCGAAGGTGTAACTCCATATTGTTTCACCTCAAATGTTCCTTTAGCATTTGGACGAGGCTGATTAGGGAAGGTTCCCTTATCCCTCGCATTCAGCTGGCTAGACAGCTACCCTAATTGATGCTCCAAATTTGTTATCGACCTTTAGGTAGTCTGCTGGAAGTGAGAGGCACTTTGCTGGTATTGAGCAAATTGCCTCATGTCTTGACCAAGTTGTAGAGTATTCTGTGTCAACAACTTTAAACTTTCTACCAAACTAGGGTATGTTTGTGTGGAACTTGACGACATGTTGCTACTTGGCTGGTCTTGATATTGACCCTTGGACCATGAAAAGTTAGGGTGTCTCGACCACCCTAGGTTATATGCGTTTGAGTAAGGGTCAAATCTCTGGAGTCTGTCCTGATAGAGAGCATTGGATTTCTCTCTGACATTATCATCAAAGGGGTGTTCTACAAACGGTCTAGAACTAAACTGACTTTTTTTCTAACGACACGATTCGCCTTTCCATAGCAGCAATTTTGGCATCAGAGTCAAACTTGATATCAACTCTGTGCACACAACTCTTATTAGGTACAGATTTCCTAATGGGTTCCTTAGCATCCCATTCCTAAGTTTTTTCAGCTACCTCATGAAAAATTTAAACCCCTCATTAGCACTCTTGTCCTGAAAATTACCCCCGCATAATGCTTCTACCATGGCCATAGTTTTGTGATCTAATCCTTCATAGAGAATCATAGTGAGTCTCACGATATCAAACCCATGGTGCGGACATTGCAAAAAGATATCATGGAACCTATCTAAGTAATCATAGAGAGTCTCTCCTTCTTTCTGCGAGAAACTATTAAGACATTGACGTAAAGCTGTGGTTTTATGCCTAGGGAAAAATTTATGCAAAAATAACTTCGTCAACGCATCCCAAGTGTGGATGGAAGAAGACGGTAATGCATCAATCCATAATTTTGCTTTATCTTTCAAAGAGAATGGGAATAATCTCAATCGCAAATACTCATCGGTCAAGTCTTTAATTTTCACAGGACCACTTAGTTCCTCAAAGTCCCTAATGTGGTAATAAGGGTTCTCATTTTCTCTGTCGTAGAAGTTCGGCAAGGCCTGGATTGTATTAATCCTAATCTCAAAATGCGCCCTAGTGTTTGGAAAAACAATACATGAGGGTTGGATAACCCTAGTAGGGTATATGTATTCTCTTAAGGTCTTAGCGGGAGGGTCTACCTCCTCATCATCAGTTCCAAGCATATCTCAATGTTCTATTGATCCCAACCAGTAGTGGGATTCTCTAGCAAACTAGGCAGGAATGCACAAATCCTAGCTTGGAAAACAAATGCAATGCACAATAAGAAAACAAACAAGTAGATAATACTATCTTTACCAATTTACTTACTTGCACACACCACAATAATAAGAAAATTCAGCACACACAAAATTTGCAAGTAACTTACTCGCGACGCTCCTATATTAACACTTTAGTTCACAGAACTTGTGTGGCTAAGAAACTTTAGCTCTTAAGGTACCTGAAAATCAAACAAACTAAAGAGATAAAAAGGATCTAAAAAGAAGTCTAAAACCAAATTCTATACAAAATAAATCTACAATCATAAATTCAAAAGTATCAACTAGAGTAGTTAGCAGCCACTCCCCGGCGGCGGCGCCAAAAACTTGATGGGTCGGTAGATGATCGAATTTTGAATAGTGGTAAGTAGAGTTGTCGTTCACTACTTTGTTGAGATTGATTCTAGGCTTAAATATGAAAAAATACTAAGAATAAGAAAATATATACAAAATATGTCACGAGATGAAGAATTAACTAGGACTCGAGATTTCGCTGTATTTCATATTCAAGTGGTTCAAAAATTAATCCTAGGCAATTATAGCTTAAAACAAAAGAAATATTAACTCTATTCTTTGCCAAAATAGATTTCGTAAAACATCAATTGTAAATTACAAGCATAGTGTATCAAAAGTACCTAAGACTAAGCATACACAATCAAACAAGATGACAATTGATTAATAAAAATCATAAATCATTTAAAATCGGTGCAAAAAGTAAATAAAAGAACTAATCAAATTACCACATTAATGAAATCCAGCTTCCTCCATTGTCCCAATGTTGGGTTTAGCTTCTCATGTTATAGACACGCTCAAAATGGTTTTTCATTGCTCAAAATGTGTTTACAAAGAAGAAAATATAACAAAACTGATATTTGCAACGCTGCAGTGGCGTAACAATATACTATTATAGAGATCGATACAAATTATGTGTGGCTGTTATTGTTCAACAGTCGCGGAGAACTATTGTAAAACCGGGAATAAACCACGGTTATTAACGACAGTCTTCTGCGGTTTAATGTTCTTAATGTTCTTCCCAGCAGCAGTAGCAATGAAATCTCTGCAACTCTATCAATCTTGCTTTGTATTACTCCCCAAACTCTCCATCCCCCCTATAATACATCCTAGGGCCTTTCTATACCTCAACAACACCAAATCTTCCGCAATAATTCCGTATAATTCTCCCTTGAATTTTCTGCAGATACAGGAATATATGTCTTTCCTATTTTTCTTCTCTTCACGCGTTCTCTTACGCTGGCACACTGCAGATTAGTTGGAACATGAATCGTGATTAAGAAAAACTCGGTCATTCCACAAGCCTACCTTCCAAATATAATAAATCCCTCAAAATTCTCTAACAAAATCTTCCCAAATTTACTCTCAGAAACCCGTGAATATTTCCTCTTTTGTGCTGTTGCAAATCAATAAGAATCTTCTCCCTTTACGTTTTTAAGACTATTACCAACCCTGTTTGAATTAAACAGATGTATCCCAATCCATAACAACAAAAAAATCCCGAGAAAATCTCTTCAACATTTCAATTCAAAGATACGCAGGTGAAGGTGGACTTTCCCGCCAAAATTCTCTTTTGTATGTGAGGAAGTAGAAGGTGCCCCTTAACCAAATCCGTGGGTTCCGAATAACCAGTGGAGTGTCAATAGTAGAAAAGGTGACCCTTATCAGTTGAGGTGACCCTTAGTAATTGAGTTGCCCCTTATCCAAAGATGGGGTCCTTTTAGCAGCTGTCCTTCGGTACAAATAACACTTTTTTGAGCAACTTTTTCCACACAAGTGTATTTCTCCAAAAACACCTACACAAACATAAAAACACCATAATAAGTACAAAATCAAGCACTAACAATAGAGACACCGAGGATAATTCAGACACAAAAATGTGTCTATCAATAGACCGACTTTGTTTTACCGCAAGTGCACGGTGTCTAAATTATAGCCAACAGCAAATGTGGTTCGTTCCCACGAGGAGTGTTCTAAATTCCTTCTAGATAATACAATAAACTTCTTAACCAAAATCAATTCAAGAGAGTTTTCGGAATCTTATACTAAGCAATAAACAAATAAATTGGATGCAGTATTAAAGTGACAAGCAAGGTGAGAAAAGGTTAAGGATCCGGGAATCCATTGCAAGTTATGATTACTTGTGTTTTATCATGAGAGTCTCGATATTAGTCATGTAAAGCAGTAACACACAGTGACTAATACATGGAAGAAAGATATGTCGTTAAGAACTATTGATTATAATCGAAGAAAGATTGTTTGATCTCGACCTAAAAGTAGAACCCCTAATCACTATGTATACATGGCATACAAAGTAGAAGAGTATTCATAAATCTAATGTGAATCAGGTCTCAATGGAATTGTCAATAACTTACCTATGTAGTATACTTGGCATAAAACATGAAAAGATTTATAAGAACAATCCACAAATATGAGATACTCAAACAGAAAATTAAGATTTTGATTTAAAGAAACTCTTGTTCATAAACACAAATGATCTATCCTACAAGTTCATCCTTTCACCCTAACAATGGTTTAGCAAATCATATAAAAAAGAAAACAATAACACCAAACCCATATTTTCTCTATGTAGACGGCCCCCTCCCATTATTTTTTTTGTTTTGGCCCCCTCCCATTGGCTTCTGCCTTTAGGTACATATATAGGGTATATTAATTATATGTCCCTACTTTTAACTCCCTACAAATATATCCTTATCCAACAATAAATATGTCCCTACTTTTTTATAACCTTATCCATTTAATATTAGATTACCTTAATACCCTCACTCATATAATATTTTTCTTTATTTCAAAATATAACAAATTTCTTCCTCTACCACTTCACCACCACCACTAGCACCACCACCACCAACATTCAACTACCATTCCACCACCACCACCGTTCAACAACCACTACCTACCAACCGCCACCACCACTAATATTCCACCACCACTCCTTCACCGCCACCACCACAAATTCGTCGCCGCCGCCACCACCACCGTCACCACCACCATCGACACCACCACTGTCACCGTCGCCGCCGCCACCATCGTCACCACCGCCGCCACCACCACCATCACCGCCGCCGCCACTGGTTCAAATTTTTTTGTATCAACAAAAAGTAGTTGATCCATTTCAGTTGGATCAAACAATGGATGTTTATACATTGCAGTTGGATCAACAGTAGAAATTTATCCATTGCAGTTGGATCAACAATGGATGTTTATCCATGCTGATGGAAAAATGCTACCACTTCATCAGCTGCAGTTTCAGATCCACCAACAAAACCATCAACAGGAAAAGTTTATCTAGTTTATCCAAGAAAAAAGGATCAACAGTAGAAGTTGATCCAATTTTAGTGGATCAACAATGGAAGTTGATCCATGTAAAATTGGATCAATAATGATAGTTTATCCATGTAAAATGGAGTGAACTTGGCGTGAGTCGAACACGCATCATCTGACATGGAGTCAGTCATGCTACCATTGCACCACAAGTTCAACATTAGAAAAAATTTACATGATTTAAACTACAAAACATGAGTTCAAAGGATCAACAACAGTAGTTGATCCCATATAGATGGATCAACAACCATAGTTGATCCAAAATATATGGATCAACAACCATAGTTGATCCAATATCACTACCTGCTTCAACCCATATAACCACCATATTTCATTACTTGTAGCTTCATAAACACCAACAACTCCAAGACCAGCTTCAAAACCAATCTCAGTTGAATCAACAACGGATGTTTATCCATTTCAGTTGGATCAACAGTGGATGTTTATCCATTGCAGTTGGATCAACAACCATAGTTGATCCAAAATATATGGATTAACATCCATAGTTGATCCAAAATATAAAAAGGTATCGAAGGTGGTTATTGGCTGCTTACGGTTTCCGGTAAATATTCCCAAGGTGATCGATCTGTTGACCTCTTTTGGGGAATATGCAGTTGAGTAGATTATGGCTGCACACAACCAAATAATAAATATGAACATAGCAGCATATTAGACAACCACATACGTTATACACTTGCAAACATACAATCGTGAAGAGTCATCCATTATTACCTAAGTAATATCCAAAGATTAGAGCAGGCGTACTGGCTGCAAAAGATAGTAGCAGCAAGTCTTTTCGTCGACATTGATCACACTGTATTGTTAATAATAGATTAAACTCGATTAATTTCTCAAATCTACTAAATAAAATCAAATCAAAGGGATAATTTGTAAATTTCTTTCAGAGACATCAGTTAAAAGTTGTCAAATTCTCTAAAAGAAAATAAATCTAAGTAATCAAATTCGGGAGAGAGAGATCTATACGGGTATATTAATTCCAGATTTTCACGGGTTGTCGAAAGGAACCTGCTACTATTCTTTGCCCAAACCAAGTCCGTCGTGAGATTGTCGTAACGGGTAACAACTTGTGATTCTGTCGATGAAGTTGGGATTTGAAGAAGATTATAAGGCCATGTTTCTCGATCTGGTTGTGGTTTAAAGGTTTCCGATTTGTGAAGAAACTGGCACACAGTTAACGTTTCTTGACCATTTGGGATATGGGTATAAAGATGGAGATGTAGATGGTGACTAAGGAGGTGGTGGTGGTGGTTATGGTTACGATGGAGATGTTGCTGGTGGTGGTGGAGCGATGGAGATGTTACTGGCGATGGTGGAGCGATGGAAATGGAGGAAAAATTTCGAGATGTCGCTGCTAATAAGAAGAGAAGAAGAAGAAGTTAGTAGGTAGATAGATAGATAGATCTGTTGCTAATAGCGATGGACGTGGTGGTGGCGGCGGCGGGCGGCGGAGCTGGTGGTGTTTGTTGCAGAGCTGTTGGTGGTTCTTGAAAGAGAAATATGAGAAGAAGAAAAAAACGAATTTTTGAGAAATTAAAAAGAAGATAACACACAAGGGGGTATATTTGGAAGTTAATAATTTGTTATTGGGCCCCTGATGGGCTTTTAGATAAAGAGGGACAAAATTATTATGTGATAAGGATATTTGTGTAGACCATCAAAAGTAGGGACAAAAGTTCAATTACCACATATATATATGCCTCTGACTTCTCCTTTGTAACTGGTACAAGTACATCTCCAAGGCCCAATCCAGTCGCAAACACCTACTAGTTCAGGACCTTAAGAAACCTAGGCCACAACACCAATTACCAAATTAAACTCTACAGGTCACAGACTCACAGCATCACATTCCATTTCCCGAACCTCTAAATCTTGGCCACCAATTGTAACCAGCACCAATCAATCAACTCAAATGCTCTCTCGAGATTTCATCCAAAGCATACAACACACAGCGTTTTCACTTCTTAGCCTCCAACATCATAACCATCGAATGAACACAGCCACCAGACCCCAACTTCGATGTCATCTTCTCCATGTATACACAGCCAGCACAAGTGATAAAAAATTGAGCTATTCTGCGACTTCAGCAATCACTCAAAACATCACTGCTTGCCTTCAATCGAGCAACACAAATTGAATCCAAAGCCCAACAACCTGTTTCTCCTTCATTCTTGTTCTGAGTCAAACGGATTTCATCTCCATTTACGCCTAAAACACTGCCCAAACAGCCGCGACAACCATCATCAGTTCGAAAATCCAAACCCATCTTGATTTCTTCTTCAGTTGGCTGGAAAACTCGAAGAGCTGAAATCAATTAAACCCTTCATTGCTACTGTGAAATCCTGAACTGCAGCCACCATTTCTTTGCTCTTCTAGACGTCAAATGCACCACCAACTACAATTATTCAACCATTTGCTCAAGCTACAGATCCGTCGTCGCTTCTGTAGTAAGAGGTCTTCAAAATCATTGATTGTAAAAGAAATTACAGAGCGAGAGAATCCCATCAGAAACCCAATTTCGTTTGATACCAGAAACCCCCAAATCTGATTCTGTTCCTCGTCTTCACTGTCCTGCGAATCAGATTCAAAACATCACCAAAACAATTACTCCTACCATTAACGCCACTGATTCAACCACACCCGGTCTTGGCTTCGCTCAAACATGACTGAAATCTTTATCGATTTGAACCCCTGAATAAATTCCACGTCTCCTTGCTGAAATTCATCTCGTTGACAGCCGTAGCTTGAAGAAGAAATGAAACCCAGATCCCCTTTTCCCATGATGAAATGAGAACCATGAACTTTTGTTAAGAAATGAACTTTCCTTCTGTTTTGTTAAGAACGAAGATATCAGGATTGATATAGGCTGATACCAAATTGCTAGGGGCTGATACCATTTCATATAGGACAAAAAGGTCTTAAGCAATCCTGGCCATTGGATCAGCTGAATGGTATCAACCCCAGTAATTCCGATATCAGCCCTTATCAATCATGCGAAGATATGGTCCTGAGTTGGCCACGTCTCACTTTTCTTCCTTGCCTAAGCCACAGGTGGGATTGACACGCTTGAATACACAAAGGAAATTCCCTTGATTCCTTGCCTTGCTCTGTAGACATGAATGGCTAGTGGTGCGGCAAGATGACTTGCCAGTCCACTAGCTCATTTATGTTAAGATCTGGATCCTCTGGTATTGTGAGTCACAAACTCCATTTAACACATTTAGCCGTTTATTCTTTGGATGAACGGATTTCACTTGTAATTCCTGTAAAAGGCTTAAAATAGTATTATTAGCCAATAAAGGAGACCTAGTTAGTATAAATGTGGGTATAAAAGTATTGCACTTGAGTACTTATCAGTTACAATGTTGAAGTCTCGCGTCAACCAGCGTACTGTCAAACTCGACATCCTTCAAGTGAACAGTGGTTAGGAGTCCCCAGTTCCAGCTATCAATTGTGCTTTTCAGGAGAGGTTGGGGGTTTGGGAATGACTTCCCTGGATGGAGACAGCTGCTTTCCTGATGTAGTGCGGTTTGGAGTTGCAAATATATCTTGACGCTTCCTTGGAGAAATACAGAATCTCACATAAATATTTTTATCATAGACTACATGATTTGTCGATGGAGTCCCCAGAAATTATGCAGCTCATGATGGGAAGAGGGTCTCTGTGAAACTAAGAGGGTTGCCGATTTTCTTTGCCTCGATTTTGGAGAAGTCGTTCCTGATCTTTACATGTGATGAAATCAGATTTCTGATTCTTTTCTACCGGGCATTTAGGAGAAACACGAGCCTCTTCATCTATAAAGGTGCATCCTATTGAAGTGCTTGCGCCGGATGTTAAAAGTATTCCTTGTCAACTCCATCTGGGGTTGACGTGACTCTTGCGGTATCCGCTCGTTAGTGTCTTGAGGAAAATAATTATGTCCTTCTGAGTTGTAGCCATGTCTGTCTGAGCCCTACGAGAAACTTTTGTCTTTCCATCATATCAACAATGGTAAGGGGAGGTTGGATTCCTATGGATCCTCCAGCCTCTCATCCCAGTGATAGAGTATCAACGGCTCTGGTGATGGTTGGAGGTGTCAGACTAGTAGAAATGTTGGGAGAGGCGATAGCGGCTCTGGCGATCAGTGTTATAACACCTGAAGGAGCATTTTCGGCGGTAGAGGCTATGGTCCTGGTAACCAAATGTGTAACGCCTGAAGGAACATTATCCATGCTGCTGGTGTTGACAGGTGGTGTATTAACACCACTAGAAGGAACATTAACACCAAGAATAATTTCAGTGCCACTGTTCTTAGGGTTTGTTGCTGATTCTGATCTGAGTTCTACCATCTTGAGATCGTGTTGAAGAACGAAATTGGAAATTGGAAATTGATATTGTAACCAAGATATTAATCTCCCACCGTGGTCGCTAATTGTTTGAGGTTTTACACCTGCTAATCCATGGCCACGCCAAGCCCTAATTCTTCAAAGGAGAATTCTTCCAAGGGGAATTCTTCCATGGCGCCTTGGCCTCGCCAAACCCTAATTCTTCCAAGGAGAATTCTTCCAAGACGCCTTGGCCACGCCAAGCCCCAAAATCCTAACTTGGTCGTGCAATTCGTAAAAACTGTTTCTGCTGATTTTGGTAATTTTGGGTGTGTGGGTGAGAAACAAATCTAAACCCTAAACAATGTACTGCACGGGAATAATTTTGATTCGAGAGATCAATATGTACAATCCTGGCCTAAACCAAGAAATGGCCATTCCAGGCTTGCTTCGGTCACAAAGTGAATGAGAAGGGTTTGTCTTGGGGGGGGGGGGGGAAGCGAAGAAAGTGTTGAGACCAGAATAATTGATTCTGGAAGTGTGGGAATTTTATGAATTGTGTAAGAAAGTAGAACTGGTAAGCAGGATGGAAATCTACCAGGTAATTTCTGGATATTGTGTGTTGCCGACCAAAACTTATTTTTTTGTGGAAATAGGCAAAGCCTATTTATACAAGTCATAGTGAAACGTACCCTGGTCTCGTAGGAAGTGAAAACGATTGAGTGGTGGAAGAAAAGAGTAACGTGTAACTGCCAGACGTTATGCTTCCATGATGAAGGAAGTGAATTCGTGTACCCGTTAGTCATTACTCTTCCATGATGAAGGAAATGAATTTCTTACACCGTTACTTCTTACCATCACTAATTATTCTACTTCATGATACTTTATTGTAACGGATGCATTGCACACCGTACGCTGTAAACCACCAGACCAATACCCTGATGAGCATCCCACAATTTGTGACATGTTTTGATGTCTCGAGTGTTTTTGTGTAGCATGTTGCTATTACTTGGCAAGTTAATCTTTAGAAGCTTGCCGGATTGGTGGTGACCTTCGACGGTCGAGATTTTACATCTTGAGAGGAAAGGTAGTTGTTGATTGTTGCAACCTTCCGTTTAGCGGCTAGTGGAATGGAGACGTGGCCATCATGGTCTTGGCATGATTTTAGGTACGGCCAAGTTAGGATTTTGGCATAGTTTGGGCACACCCACAATTAGGGTTTGGCGCCGTGGCTAAAGAATTAGCACCGTAGCCAAGTTAAAGTCGTGACCAAAAGTTGCCACAAGTTTGGTGGCGAACTTCTACGGCTAAGATCTGCATCTCATGAAGAAAGATGGCCATTAATTATGGTCACATCTTGTTGTATAGTGAAGTGGTGTTGTCCACATGCTAATAGCATGCCGGTGGCGTAGCCATGGCGTGAAGGCGTGCGAGTAGCCGAGGCATAGTGGTATGCCGGAGACGTTGCGGCATGGCCAAAGCTAAAAATTGGCTCCGTAGCCAAAATTAGGGTTTGGTGCCATTGGAAAGATTTGGTGTGGTTGGAAAGGTTTGGCGTGGCCAAATCTTGGTGCCTTGGAATGATTTTCTGTGGTTGGAAAGATTTGGTGTGGCCAAATATTGGCATCTTGGAAGGATTTGGCGTGGCCAAGTTTTTGCGTTGTTGAAAGAATTCTCCTTGGAAGAATTAGGGCTTTGTGTGGCCAAGGCACCGTGGAAGAATTCCCCCTGGAAGAATTAGGGCTTGACGTGGCCAATTCTCCTTGGAAGTGGGGACGGCTTTGTTCGGAATGCGTGTGGCTTATTTAGGGCAACCTGATTGGTCAATGGGAAGTGGGGCCGGCGAGCTGGGGCATGGCCATACTTCCAGTGCGCTATGGTGGATTTAAAGCGACCTGATTGGTCGAGAAAAATAGGTCCGGTTTAGGATGGGGTGTGGCCAATGGCAAGTGGCGCCAGCTGGCCTAAGGCATGGACATGCCTCCCTTTGCTGATGAGGCTCCCTGTTATTTCTGATTCTGTGCGAGGTTTTGTACCTGCTAATCCATAGAGGATTAATTACCTAGTTTTCCTAGGGTTAACTTTGACAAGAAGGGTCTAGTATGATGCGCGAGGCGCGAAACCCTAACTTCTGAAAGTTAGTCAGGTTGATTGAATTTTATGTGTCGACACAGATCTCTTTTAAGTTCATTGCCAGAGAGCAACATGCTTTTATGATTGAATACCTTATGTAAAGATCTTATTCTTGATAATTGGATATTCATTCTCCTCTTCTACGAGTGAACCCGAATCGTCATGCAATATCAACATTAAGAGTTCATACGGAGAACATAGCATAGAAGGCATTCAGAGGAACTTATATTAATTGAATATGCATGAAGCGCCGAATTTTACAGAACATCTGGGATTCGCTAGTCTGGATAAATTTCATGTAAGTATATTGAGCGGCTCAATAAGTTTGCCAGTGGAGAGGTTAACACACGTGGCTCTGCTTCCTTGCAGAGTGGCGTCACATCATATGCAAGGTTTTACGATTTTGACCCTAAGCTAAAAACCACCATCAACATTAAGTCCCCTGCTTAGCACGTAACAGTGGCGTTGTTGCTGGGTAAGCATAAGATGGTAACAGACAAGTGCAAAATCGAAGAGGGAAAGGCGTGAAGAGTTTTCCAGGAAAATTTAACTAACCTTTAGCGGAAGGCATGAGGAATCCGTGATCCTTGTATTGACGACTTGGCGCCTTTCCAGCTTGACCTGGAGTTGTCAGCGTAGATTTTTGCTTCCCGGAACATTGGTGCCAATTTGGGACATGGGGTGGTGAAGATAACGCTTCCATCTTGGGAATGGAGGACGACGCTGATTTGAATGGTGGAGATTGCGTTGTCTTGAACGGCGAAGATGGTACTTCAATCTTGGCCGAGCAGAGATAATGCTGCGGAATGGCAAATAGCGTGACTAGCTTGGAAAGGCCGATGGTACGGCTAGCTCGACATGGAGGATGGCGAAGCAAGCTTGGCATGCCGGATGGCGCAGCTAGCTTGGAAGGCCAATGGAGCGTTGGCTTGCTTGGAAGGCCAATGGAGCGGTGAAGGTGGAGCCACGGAGCATTGCCTTGGGACGTGGATAGGATGGCGCTGGTTAGGGCTCGGCTGCAACGTGGAGATGGTGCTGGCTAGGAGCGGACTCTTGGTGCTTGAACGCAGACTGTTGGCGTTGTCTTGGCCGCGGACTGGTGGCACCATGGAGCATTGCCTTCGCGGGCCCGACTGCCTTTTTTCGTGCATAGCTTAAACGAGAAACCTTCCTCCACTTTAATTCCAAAAGTGTTGTGCTTATAAAAGGCTCTACCCATCTTCTCTATCTTGTTCTATTGGTCTCGTATCCATGCCTTGGTGTCGGTGGAAAATCAGCAGCAATAGAGCAGGAAGGCGCATTCCAGGTATGTATTCCAGCGTTCCTTATTTTGCTTGCTGTTCTGTGTTGGTGTATACTGGTTTTCGTCGTGGAAACTGGCTTAAGTCCGTGAAATAATGAATATATGGTGCTGGAACTTTGGCTACTAAACGGTGATGGTGGAAATTGCACTTGAAAGGCTTACTGGATGGATCACAGAATGTTGGTATCGGTTTGGAAGGGATCCGTCAGCATTGGTCGGCTTGGAATGGAGCCGTCAGCATTGGTTGGCTTGGAATGGAGTCGCTTGTGTTGCGCGGCTTGGAGTGGAGCTATCTTGAGTTCCTCGGAAGGATGATGACTGGCATCAATTCCGTGGAAGGATGACGAACGGATTCAGTTCCATGGAATGATGGAAACTTTGTCTAAATTAGGGTTTGGCATGTCGAAACCCTAATTAGCGCCCTTTACTAGAATCGCTGTAGAATTCTCGTACGGACTCGGATTTTGACGGTTCACCCCTCCATTTGTTCGAGAGGTGAAAACAGCTCGACAATAAAACTCAGGAAGAATTCATGAGGAATGTTGCGGGCCCGAGGTGGCATAGTCGCGCCCAGTCACATATTCCCGTTCATGGAGCAAGAAGGAATCTTCATTCTGTTCAAACTCTAGAAACTCCGTCTGCATGAAAAGAGGTATCGACCCTCTTTTATTGCTCGTCAGGATCTGTGCTTTCGTCTGCAGTGTCTCTCCAGTGGATTCCAAAATTTACCAAAACTGCACTGCATTCTTGGGATGGATGGATGAAATATATGCTCGGCAACGATCATGTCAGGGCTAATCTTGGAGATTTTTATTGCGTTTTCGGTCCATCCTTGACTTTAGGTTGTTCAGTGTCTGGACCTTTTGATCGCGATGATTATTATGTTGTGGATGCTTGTATGGTCGAAATATTCCGAAGATACATGATGAAATAGATGAGTTGGGAGATATTTTGTTGCCGATGTGCTTCTATTAAGTCTTCAAGGACTTTGTTCCAATAGACATCCTTTGAACCAACTTCTGAATCTTGGACTATCGTATGGAACGGGATGCGGTGAGCAGTACCCAGTTATACTTATATTAGATCCTATGGTGTGGACGGATATGTGAATGTATCTCTGTGGCGTACTTTTGGGGTTTTTGATGCACATGTATGGATTCATGTTGAGAAATTCCCGCGGCTCGTAAAACTTCGGCAGAGATGATGTTAAAATCAGAAATAACCAGGTTGAGGGGAGTAAGCGTCTCATGATGGTAATACCCATGTGTAGCCTACTTTTATCACATCTCCTTGAATCCATGTCCACGGGATTTGATCAAGGCTTATTGTATTCTTCTGGATGTGATGTTGGGATGCACATGAACGAAATATTTTGGATAGCGAAGAGGCAGGAATGAGAGAGTTATGTTGTTTATCGTGGCTCCCTCTGTTTCTTCAAGAAAATTTTTCATCCGCATCTCTGGAGTTATCTCATGAGTCTTTGATGGTCGTCAGGATGGACTGCAATGAGCAGTCCCCAATCGCATTTTTATTTAGTTTCTGAAGTTGTTTTCCTCTGAGCAGGATTGGGATCCGCCGCGGCCTCGTAAAGTGATTTTGTTGCTTCTTCCACGTGAAACTAAAATATGGAGGAATATGGGTTACCTTTCTAGTGATTGCTATTGCGGTGAAGCTCTGGCTGGTATCAACAAGCGAGCAGCAATGGTTCTTAGCAGTAGCTGTGATCAGAAGAGACTACATTGTCGTGGGAACCAAAATAGGTTAGCTGGAATTGCATGGGCGTCTATGGAAGCAAAAGGATCGGCTGGATGCATAAGCGAGTAAACTGTCCACGACCACGAGGTTTGGCTAGATGGATCAAAAAGTGGCCACAACTATGATCCATGGCTAGCTGTGATCACGATCCTTTACAGGGAGGAGTGTGGTGGCTACGGGCACGAACCTTGGAAGGAAGGAGCGGCGTTGAAGCGGCCTCGGCTCTTGGAAAAGACGTTGAAGCTTATGTAACAAAATGTTGAAGCTCCAGATTTGGATCCTAGAGCAGCTTATGGAGAGAATGATGAAGCGGAGCGACTTCTGGCTCTGGAAGCGGAGCATCTTCCGAGAGAATGTTGAAGCATTTTCCAGAGAGAAACATTAAAGTGGAGCGGCTTCCCGAGAGAATGTTGAAGCGGTTTCCAGAGCGAAACATTGAAGTGGAGCGGTTTCTGGCTATGGAAGCGGAATGGCTTCCCGAGAGAATGTTGAAGCGGTTTCCATAGCGAAACATTGAAGCGGAGCAGCTTCTAGATATGGAAGCGGAGCGGTTACAATATCAATTTTCAATTCTCAGTTTTTAGAAGATGGTCGGTCTTAGAGCTGAGTCCACGATCTAAAATTCCGCTCAGGCTCCAGAGAATGGAATTGCTCCCTCTCCTAACACGACACCTAATGGCGCAACCGAGGGAGAAAATCCAAAGTTTGCCGAATTTGCACGGGTTCAGGAGATCCACACAACAAACATAGACCTGATAAAGGAAGAGATCAACATCATACTCAACTTTCTTATCATCCTGACACCGGATCTGAGTGATTCGCCCATCCCGGAAACTCCAAGACTGGGGACTGACATCCCTGATGATTGCTCTCAAATTAACAACTTCACCACCAATCATAAACCGGTAGATCAGGAGGCATCCACGTTGGTGGAAATCTTATGCGAACTTCTACACATTTCTAGGGAGGAGCGAGCATAAACATTTGCTGCTACCAATTAAATATTCCTAGACGCATGTTTTGTTCCCTTACGATCAGAGAATCCGAGAATATCAGAGATGTCCGTCAATAATATTACATTTACCGAGGACGACATGATAGCAGAAGAAGGGCATAACCGGGCCCTACACGTCACTTCTCGCATCAAAGATTTGAAGTTCAAAAGGGACCTCATCGACATAGGGGAGTCCTATAACGTTATTACCCTCAGAACTCTCAGGATAGCCAAGGTGCAGCCAAGAAAAATCATACGACAGTCTACCATGATGACAAACTTCGAAGGCAACCTAACCAGCATGTATGGATACATCAACCTGAATCTGTCGGTAGGACCAATCCAGTCGAAATTAAAATTCGAGGTAATCGAAAAGAAGCCAGACTACCACATGATACTGGGAGACCATGGCTCCACGATAATAGGATCATTCCTTCAACATATCATCAATGCCTAAAGACCACTATGAATGGAAAAATTATTGGTATTACCGTATCATTATCTCCTTATACACCAATCTACGGTATAAAGATGTTCGAACTAAAGGAAGACTCGCAGGACCCGTCGGGCAAGTTTTGCTGCACTCCATTCCCGATATGGACATCAATCGAAGAATATGATAGGCTCACATCGCTGCACCAAGAGACCCAATCTCATGTTCTCTATCTGAAAGAAAAGCACGCCAATCTCCCCACATCAAACGAAAATGAAACTCACACTCATACCAAGCGGGAGCGGTCTTTTGTTGCAAGTCGGCGCCACTGTTAGAAATTAGCAGGGGAGGCTACCACCCAGTCTCTCCGCCCAATGGAATGCAATCACAACAGTGAGTCGCAAGAGGAAGTGCCAGATGCACCACGACAACTACATGATGGAACCAACTCCACCACGGATGAACTCGAAGTTGTCAACATCGGAAGTGAAGAATCTCCGCGGCCTGTCTCCATTAGCTCAACTCTATGTGCTAACGAACATGAAAATCTTATGGACCTTCTTAATGAATATTAAGATGTATTCGCATGGATATATGAGGAAATTCCTATCCTGGATGAGAAACTGGTCACTCAACATCTACATGTAATAAATGGATCCAAACCGGTCAAGAAATCCCTAAGACAATTCAGACACGATGTAGAAGAATAGATCAAGATTGAAATTCAAAAATTACTAGCCGCTGGTTTCATCAAACCCATTCACCATCCCACCTAGTTGGATAATGTGGTTCCAGTAAAGAAGAAGAACGGCCAAATCAGGTGTTGTGTTGATTTTAGGGATCTGAACAAATGCTTCCCCAAGGACGATTTTCCTCTCTCTAATATCGATATAATGGTAGATGCCACCAGTGGACACCGCATGTTCTATTTCATGGACGGATACAACGACTACAACCAAATATAGATGTACGAGCACGACGCAAGTAAGATAACTTTTCGTACTCCCCTCAGAAACTTTTACTATACCGTGATGCCTTTCGGCTTGAAAAATGCTGGCGCCACCTACCGGCGTGCCATGATTGAAATTTTCCATGATATGATGCATAAAAAAGTTGAATACTACGTGGATGACATAGTGGTTAAATCCAAAACCCGGGTGGCCCATACAGAATTACTATGACAGGTGTTTGAAAGGTGTTGTGAATATAAGCTAAAGATGAATCCTTTGAAATGTGCCTTTGGAGTCTCTTCGAGTTAATTTATAGGTTTCCAAGTGACTGCCGAAGGAATCAAAGTTGACCCAGCTAAAACCCAAGCCATCCTCACGATGCCACCTCCATGGACTATGAAAGAACTCCAGAGATTCATGGGTAGGGTAAACTACATTCGGCATTTCATACCAGGTTTAGCCCAGCTGGTTGCCTGGTTCACCCCCTTGCTGAAGAAAGAGGCAAGTTTTGTTTGGACGCCGCTGCAACAATTGGCTTTTCGGAAGATTCAACAGATACTGTCATCTCTAGCCGTCATGAAATCTCTTGTACAAGGAAGGTCGTTGTGTCTCTACACCGCTTTTAGTGATACTGCTGTCGGAGCCCTTCTCGCCCAAGAAGATGATGAAGGAATTGAGCACCCTATATACTACTTCAGTTGAACTTTGAGGGATGCTGAACTCAGATACCCTAAAGCAGAAAAAGTGTGCCTAGATTTGATTCATTCCATTCAGAAGTTCAGGAATTATTTTCCTTCAAACAAAGTCGTGTTGATATCCAGGTCCGATCCTATGAAGTTCTTGATTTAAAAACTGGCCCTGATAGGAAGGCCAGCCAAATGTCTCCTCCAAATGTCATAATTTGATATAAAGTGCACTTCCCCAAAAGTTATCAAAGGACAAGCGGTCGCAGATTTACTCGCAGCTTTCCCAGGAGAGGGTACCACAGAACTGCACGAAGACCTTCCTGGAGAGTTTCCGGAAATCTCTTTTGTCAAAGAAGATGCGTGGCTACTATTCTTTGATGGCTCCGCCACCCCTAGCAATAATACCGGAGGAGTGGGCATGGTTCTAGTATCCCCAGCTGGTGAAGTTTTCGCGTATTCTTTCAAGATGGACTTTCACTGCACCAACAATTCAGCAGAATATGAAGCTTTTCTCATAGGGTTATCATTAGCCAAGCAAGTTGGAGCAACGCATTTTGAAATAAGGGGTGATTCGAAGTTGCTGATTAACCAGATAAATGGAGTATATGCGCTGAAATAGGTAACAATGTCCCCATATAGATCTGAAGCGCAAAAGATGTTAAACAACTTCGCGGATGCAACCATAACGCACGTTGGCCGTAGCAACAACAGACATACTGACTGCTTAGCCATATTAGCATCAAAGCTGCAGTTTGAGGGTTTGGAAGAAACCTTGATAGTGAAAATACGAACCATGGAATTAACATGGATTTCGCGATACAAGGAGACCGAGGCCAATGAATGGAGAACACTGATTATCCAAGAACTTAACAACTCGCTTTTTCAAGGGAATATCAGTCTCAAAATCTTACACAATTTCTTCATGCTTCACAGGATGTTATGCCACCGAAACCCAGTTGATTCCCTGTTAATGTGCCTCGGAGTTGAAGAGGCACAACAGAAACTTAACCATATCCATAACAAAGTCTGCGGGCAAACGTTTGTGGTAAGACTTTACCGTCATCTGCAGCGCCTTTGATACTACTGGCCAGAAATGGATACTCAATCTCGTTTGCTACAAGGATCTTGTTCCAATTTCCAAGCACTACCGTATCAACTAGAAGTTTTCAATATTAACGACGTTAGGGACTGGCAGAAGCAATATATCAGTTATCTTCGCGACGGCGTACTTCCAACCAGCAAGAGAGATGCAACCAGGGTAAAGCAAAGATCCAAATGATTCATACTACACGAAGGAATCCTGTATCGTAAAATTTTTGGGGGAGACTTATTACAATGCCTGGGCGAGGCAGAAATCCCAATCATGCTGAAGGAAATGCACGAAGGCGAGCACCAAGGGAAAAGGAAGTTGTTTCTCCTAATACATGAGTGATACTACTGGCAGACCATGGAAGACGACGCGGCTGCTTTTGTTCAAAGATGCCACAAAATGTCAAATTCATGGAAATTTTATTCACGCACCCTCTACTACACTGCATTCGGTAAGTAGTCTGTGGCCGTTTTATAGCTGGGGACTCGACATCACCGGGTAGATCAACCCGTCATCATCAAAACAACACGAGTATATAATAATTGCAATAGAATATTTTACCAAATGTGTCGACGCCATTCCTTTACGAGGGACTACTGGAGCCACAATTACAGCGTCCATCAAGGAATACATCATTTTCCGTTTTGGTGTGCCTAAACACATCATCACCGACAACGGCACTCCTTTCACCAACAAACAAGTATGGGAGTTACTTCAAGAATATGGAATTAAACAAGTTTTCTCCACCATTTACTACCCCCAAGGGAATGGGCAGGCCGAAAGCACCAACAAGACTCTGATTCGAATTCTCAGCCGGACAGTACACGATAACCCCCGAATATGGCATGAACAGTTGCCCATGGCGCTTTGGGCATATCGGATATCACCAAGGAGCTCTACTGGGGCCTCCCCTTACTGTTTCGTCTACGGCGCGGATGCCATTCTACTAGCAGAAATTAAAATCCCGTCAACCAGGATTACCGAGGCAAGTAGAGTCCAATGGAATGAAGCCGAAGCATCGAATGCCAGGGTAGCGGAGCAAGACACTTTGGATTCCATAAGGACTAAAGCAGAGGATCACGCGCAATCATACAAAAATTGAATTTCCCGAGCATATGACAAAGCGGTGAAAACTGGAGTTTTTCAAGTAGGAGATCTGGTGTTGAAGATTGCCAAACACATTCAACAAGACATGTCAGCGCCAAAATTATGCCCAAAATGGGAAGGGCCTTATGTGGTAACCAAAGTGTACAACAGTGGGTACTACAAGGAAGATAGAGGAAAATTGGAAATAGTCATCAAAAGAAAATGGCTCAAGGCATACTACCCCTAACTATTACCTCACCGCTCGCCGTCTGATAGCACAGCTATCCTGGCATTTTTCTGTTTCCTTCACATCTCAGTTATCAAATTTCATTTAATCGAAGCACATTAATGAAAATTCTCTTATTTCCCCAAAACCAATAAAAAAAAAAGGTTCAAAACTCGAAAGGAAAACAGGGTGTTTCACAATTGCATAACTCAGAAAAGACCATCCAATAGATTGTAATTCCTTGAAAGCATCATCTTCAACCTATTTTTATATCTTTCGGTCATCTTTTCAAGTCCTGGATCGCCTTTTCCATCTTTTGGGATTCCAAAATCAGAGCCTTCTCCTATGCTAAAATAGATTTTGAGGCAGGAACAACGTTTGCAAGGATACCTGCTCTATCAACCTTCAAGATGTTAATACGATGCCGCAACCAACTTATGTTGAACTCATGGAATTCATAGGTAGACACCATTTTTTCCCACTTTTCAATAGTTGATTCTGTGACATCGTGGATGGATGTGCCTTTTATTTTAAAAATCAAGGGTAGGAGATAGTTCACTGTGGTAACCAAAGCATATGAGCAATGCTTCACCACGTTCCTGTTGGCGATGTGGCCGTATCTTCTCCATATTCCAGTGTACAGAGTCACGAATTCCTTTCGCACTAGGAATTTACCAATGCTTCGATAGCTAGAAGATAAACACTTCATATGGACTTCGAATGACAAACATGCATTGGGATTGTTGATGGTGGATTTTCATTTAAGGCTAAAATTGTAAAAGCCAAAAAATTATGCGCTAACATCTTGTAAAAGATAAGGCCATTAATAAGTGATGGATACTTCTTCACTTTACTAATTCACTTAGAATGGAGCATGTGACAACAATCTCATTCTGTGAATTAAATACACGAAATTCATCCAGGCTGGAACATGTAGCAACAATCCCATATACCTGTGAATTTATAGCATTATTAATTAATATGTAACTAGCCTTGTATTTCCTGTACTTATTATCAGTGCGGCATGACGACTGAGTGTTTCTCTCAGAAGAGCAACACGAATCTCCAATCATTATAATGAAAGCATGTACGAAATACCCGTACAGGCTGCATCTCTCGTTGTGTTATACTATCCCGATTGAGCAACTCTCGGTGTGCTATACTAGCCCGATTGAGCATCTGGACTGTCCGTATCAGTATGGAAATAATCACAACTATCCAACTTGACCAGCATGATTGGATGGCCCAGATCGATTCCATAACCCCCAAGCAGGTATGGGATATTCGATGCCAAACCAACGCGGGCCCCGCATGGTCGGCCTTCCCAAAATATTGGCATAGCTTGCCAAAAAACGTCCAAGCCAGAACATCATGGACGGAAAACCCTAAATTTGGGTTTGCGGTACATTACATGTGTCGCAAAACTGTCTCAACCATCCATCTTTGCAGGTATAGACGGAGGGTGTAGATGTAGATTCAAAGGGCCCAGAGCATGTCAACACAATCACTGTGGGCCTGCCTACATACCTGATCGATCAGTCAGGACCAACCATGGTTGGTCATACCGATTCGTACCCCCGAATAGAGCATGATGCACGGCCGTGAAACCCAAAATTAGGGATTTTTGAGCATCACGAGGGTCCATCTTCTCCGGCATGAATGAAGGGTCCAAGATTAGATTAAGCAGGTCCGGTCATACCAACATGACCACCGTGGACCCATCTATCCCCTCACCTGATCGGCCAAGGCATACCATGCCTGGTTATCCCAAATCGTCCTCCCAAACTAGCGTGGTCACACTTCCCGATTGCAAACTAATCTCGACCACTCAACTTTGCCGGATAATTTGAGTGGCTTAGATCACGTTTTCATAGGACAGTCAGGTATAGGCGTGAACACCATCCTACCACCTACATGCCAGACCAATCGGACAAGATCGACCAAGATTGGTCGTCTCGGAACGCGCGCCCGAAGTATTGGCATGATGTGCGGCTTTTGTGGCACTAGTTTTCTGTCGCAAATTGATCTCGACCACTCAACTTAGTCGGACGAATTGAGTAGCCCAAATCACACTTTCATAAAACAATGAGGTATGGGCGCTTACACTGTCATGTCGTCTACACGCATGTATGATCGGCCTGGCCAAAATCGTATCCCAAGCTTGGATTCGACCAGGCCAAAGAGGGATGCTTGCGCACCTCTTCTAAAACCCTAATTTCATTAACGGTCGCATATGAATGTCTCAAAGATCATCTCGTCCATCCAACTTCACCATCTTGGTTATACATCCCTGGTCAGGAGTTAATTGGTCAGTGCGGCGTCATGATGATCACCATCCGTCACTCTACCACACCATGTGGTCGGTCAAGGGAGGATTTGCTTGTGCAACTTCCAAACCATCACATGAAGTAGGCTAGATATGAGGTTTTGAGATGATCAAACAACGGTGCTTCATACATGCTAAATATACTCGATGCAGTACTTGGATAGAATACACACGATACTTCACAAGTATCGACTTTCTAAATAACATAGTTATTTAATATAGCATTACATGCTACTTTATGTGGGTCCTATGATCCACACACTCGAGACATCTATCATGTCACAAACTGGGGGATACATACTGGGGGATTGGTATGGCGGTTTACAGCGTGCAACGCACAACGTGCCATCATAAGAACGTGTTAGGAAGTCATGGACGGTTAGTGATGATCGGAGAAGTGGGAAAGACTGGTCGCGTGACACTAACACATTACTCCACTACTCCATCACTCCACTTTCTCCACTTCCCACGAGATACGAGGGTTAGGCTAAAAGGTTTGTATAAATAGGTTCTCCATCCTATTTTTCATGACAAGACAAGACAATAGAGGAAAGTGTCGATACAATCATATTCAAACACCGGAACTAATAGCTTACATCCTGCAAGCCAGTTCATCTTTCTGATACAAGTCATACATAGCCAACACCTTCATAATCTCAACACCTTCTTCACTTCCCTCCCTAAGATCAACCCCATCTCCTTCACTTTGTGACCGAAACAAGTCTGGAACAGCCATTTCTTGGTTTAGGCCAGACTTGCACAGATTGATCTCCTGAATCTACAAGCACTCACCGCGCAGTGCATTTGTTTAGGGTTTAGATTCATTCCTCATCCACACACCCCAAATTACCAAAACCGGCAGGAGTATTTTTCACCCATAAACAGGGATATTCATCACGAGAAATACGCAAATCATCATTTCACAGATCTGCAGCGGTTGGTGTACATGGATTCGAATAAAGAGGGGAGGTCAAATCATCATCATCGACAACGGTCACACATGTTCTGGACGGATATCTCTACACAAAAAGGAACTCTCGTCTCATTCATTGATGATAACAAATAAATGTCTATTGGTCAATAAAAATGTACCGGTATGATCTTCTTAACTCGAATGATCCGTACGGGGGAGTTGTCGTCAGAATCAGGCCACTTGCGTTTGACTGAAGAATCTACCTGGATCGAAGATGATTCACTGCTGCTCGACATGATGAGAAAGACAAAATTGAACCATGGGAAGAAACACGAGACAATACCTATAGAGAAGATGGACGCAAACTTTATGATGATCTATATGAGCGAAGGGTTCAAGATCACCTCTTATATTCAGCAGAAAATCTTTTACCAGCGTGAATCAAGGCCTCACATGCGCAATACCAGCTGGATTAGATATTTGTTTATACGAAGTAATTAGGGTTTGGTATCCAATTAATTCTGTGACTTAACCAGCGCCATCTTTCCACTCCGAGCTAGCAGCATCGACGGCGCCACGTCCTGGCCAACACCCACATCTCGTATTCTCCCAAGCACTAGCTTCTCTTCTCGATGGCCGATGCACCAATAACGTCATCCGTTATTCCAAGCTAGCCGCGTCCATTCTCCACTCCAAGCTAGCTGCTCCGTCGGCCTTCCAAGCTAGTCGCGTCCATCCGCCACTCCAAGCTAGCTGCTCCGTCGGCCTTCCCAGCAAGCTAACGCTCCGTCGGCCTTCCAAGCAAGCCAATGCTCTATCAGTCTTCCCAAGCCAACGATCCATTGGTTTTTCCAAGCCAGCGCACCAATGGATTTTCCAAGATAGCGATCCATTGGACTTTCCAAGCCAGCGCTCCATTATCCCTTCTGAAGCCAACGCTCCATTGGCCTTTCCAAAGCCAACGCTCCATTGGTTTTCCAAGCTAGACACGTTCATCTGCCACTCCAAGCTAGTTGCGCCAACCGCCATGCCAAGCTAACTGCACCATCCGCTACTCCAAGTCACCCGTACCAGGCCTGTGATAGAAATCCATGCTCAAGCTAGTAGCGTTATTTCGAACTAAACGCACCATCGGCTTTTCTAAGCTAGTCGCGTTATTCGCCATTCCGCAGCATCATCTCCGCTCGGCCAAGATTAAAGCACCATCTTCGCGGTTCAAGACAACGCAATCTCCACCGTTTAAAGTAGTGCATCCGCCATTCCCAGACTGGAAGCGCCATCTTCACCACCCCGTGGCCCAAATTGGTGCCAACATTCCGGGAAGCCTGACTCTACGCCAACACTCCCTAGTCAAGCTGAAATTATGCCAAGTTGTCAATACAAAGATCACAGATTCCTCATGCCTTCCGCTAAAGGTTAGTTGAGTTTCCCTGGTAAACTCTTCACGTCTTACCCCTCTTCAATTTTGGTCTTGTCTGTTACCATGTCATGCTTACCCATCAACAGAGCCAGGGTCAAATCGTAAAACCTTGTATCTGGTATGTCGTCACTCTGTAAGAAAACAGAGCCATGTGTGCTAACTCTCCACTGGCAAATTTATTGAGCCGCTCAATATACTTACATGAAATTTATCCAGACTGGCGAATCCCAGATGTTCTGTAAATTTAGGCGCCTCGCGCATATTCACTTAATATAATTTCCTCTGAACGCCTTATATGCTATGTTCTCCGACTGAACTCTTAATGTTGATATGGCATGATGATTCGGGTTCACTCGCAGTAGAGTAGCACGAATTTCCAAGTATCAAGAATAAGATCTTTTGCATAAGGTATTCAATCAGAAAAGCATGTTTCTCTCTGGAAATGGACTTAAAAGAACTATGTGTCAATACATAGAATTCAATCAACCTTATTAACTTGCAGAAGTTAGGGTTTCGCGCCTCGCGCATCATACTAGACCTTGCTTGTAAAAATTAAGCCTAGGAAAACTATGTAATTAATCCGCCATGGATTAACAGGTACAAAACCTCGCACAGAATTAGAAATAACAGGGAGCCGCATCAGCAAAGGGAGGCGTGGCCATGCCTTAGGCCAGCTGGTGCCACTTTCCATTGGCCACGACCTATCCTAAATAAGCCTTATTTCCCTCGACCAATCAGGTCGCTTTAAATCCGCCGCAGCGTACTGGAAGTGTAGCCACGCCCTATCATGCCATCCCCACTTCCCATTGACCAATCAGGTCGCCCTAAATGTGCCACATACATTTCGAATGAGGCCGGCCCAATTTTGCTTACTGTCCCCTAATTCGTCCAATGATAATTCTCCCATGTAGAATTCTTCCAAGATGCCTTGGCCACGCTAAACCCCAAATTCTTCCAAGGATAATTCTTCCAAGGGGAATTCTTCCAAGATGCCTTGTCCACGCCAAGACCTAATTCTTCCAAGGGGAATTCTTCCACGGGACCTTGGCCTCGCCAAGCCCTAATTCTTCCAAGGAGAATTATTCTAAGGGGAATTCTTCCAAGACGCCTTGGCCACGCCAAGCCCTAATTCTTTCAAGGAGAATTATTCCAAGGGGAATTTTTCCACGACGTCTTGGCCTCGCCAAACCCTAATTATTCTAAGGAGAATTCTTCCAAGATGCCTTGGCCACGCCAAGCCCCAATTATTCCAAGGAGAATTCTTCCAACGGTGCCAAGACTTGGCCACGCCAAATTCTTCCACGACGCCAAGATTTGGCCACGCCAAAATATTTCCAAACGATGCCAAACCCTAATTTTGGATGCGGAGCCAATTTCTAGCTTTGGGCATGCCGCAACGTCTACGGCATACCACTATGTCGCGGATACTTGCATGCCTCCATGCCATGGCTACGCCACCGACATGCTATTAGAATGTGGCCGACGCCACTTCACTATACAACAAGATATGGCCATAATCAATGTCCATCCTTCTTCATGAGATGCAGATCTCAGCCATACAAGTTTGCCACCAAAATTGAGGAAACTTTTGGTCACGACACCAACTTGGCTACGATGCCAACTCTTTGGCCACGACGCCAAACCCTAATTTTGTTCGTGCCCAAACTATGACAAAATCCTAACTTGGCCGCACCTAAAGCATACCAAGGCCATGCCGACCACGTCTCCATGCCACTGGCTGCTAAGCGGAAGGTTGCAATAATCAACGGCTACCTTTCCTCTCAGAATGCAAAATCTCGACCGTCGAAGGTCACCACCGAGCCGGCAAGCTTCCCAAGTTTAACTTTCCAAGCAATAACAATACGTTATACATGAACACTCGAGAAATCAAAACATGTCACAAGATGGGGGATGTTCATCAAGGTATTGGTTTGGCGGTTTACAGCGTGCGGCGTGCAATACGCCCGTTACAAGAAAGTATCATAAAAGTGAGGCGGTTAGTAATGGAAAGAAATAATGGTGAAACGTATCTTTAATTATGGAAACATCAATCCCAGGCGTTACTCGTTACCATTCTCCTCCATTAATTACTCAAGTCGTTCCCACTTTTACGAGACCATGGTACTTTTTATTAAGACTTGTATAAATAGGTCTCACTTATTTCCACCAAGAGGAGGTTTTTTGGTCGGCAACACACAATATCTAGAAATCACCTAGTAGCTTTCCATCCTGCACACCAATTCTACTTTCTAATACAAGTCATAAAATGCCCACACTTCCAGAATCAACTATTCTGGTCTCAACACTTTCTTTGCTTCCCTCCCTAATACCAACATTCTCCTTCACTTTGTGACCGAAGCGAGCTAGGAACGGCCATTTCTTGGTTTAGGCCAGGATTGTACAGATTGATCTCTTGAATCAAAAGTACTCCTGTGCAGTACATTGTTTAGGGTTTAGATTTGTTTCTCACCCACACAACACACGAAATTACCGAAAATCAGCAGAAACGATTTTTACCCTCTAATGTTGATAGTGGTTTTTAGCTTAGGGTCAAAATCATAAAAACTTAGATCTAATGTGGCGTCTGTTAGAGCATTGCTCGGTCGAACTCGCATACTTTGCTATCTCAAGCATTTTTTTTTAATGTTAGTGATCAAAACTATAAAGTCTTGATTTATAGTATACTATAGCTAAGGTCTCGGACTAGGATAGAAAGTGTAGTTGAGCTCAAGAATGCCATGGCGATCATCATACAAGACAAAGGACTACTCAAAAAACCAGTGGATCTTCATCGACTAAAGGTATGTGGAGACTTGAACTTATCTATCACTCAAAAGTTTATCTACTCTCTCTCCTATCTTGAGACAAAAGTCGTATTACTATATAGACTAAGATTATACACATATGTCCTTTCGAGCTGAGTATATCTTGCTTATCTATTTCTCGAAATGTGTGTTGGTAAAGCTTTCGCTTTAGCCAAGTTCATCTTTACCTAGTGACGAAAGTCATGTTATGTTTCAATCATTTTGGAAATTTCTCTGACGAAAAATAGTTTGTGAATAACAACTATATAACGTCCTCTGAGAATGTTTCAATGATTGAAATGAGAGTTTAGACAATATAACCATCGGAGGATATAAACATTATTGAGGTAACACATATATGTATAAGTCCTTATTGCTTGAACCTAAGTTTGCGAACTTTGTTGATCAAGTGAAACCGGAACGTGAGCCATCAACTCAGTCCGCGAACTGGCGTAGTTCTCTAACATGAGAATTTCTGCTAGAGTTATAGACCAGTTTCAGTCCACGAACTGACGGAAGTTCTCGACCCGAGAATTTCTGCTGGAGTTTGTAAACTCCAAACCGGTTGACTTGAGTCCGCGAATCCAGTCCACGAACTTGAGTAGGTTATGTCTAAAAACGATGTTTGTGAACTTATCATAATTAACTAAGGAATTCTATTGCAAACCATGGATTTATAGTTCATGAATTAATTCGAGTGAATCAATCACATTATTTTTGCTTCAATTGTGTCTTGTGTAGTACATAAAGATCTAATCAATTGAACAACTCTCTAACTAGTTCATTTGAGTCATTTGGACTAGTTATAGTGAAGAATAATATGGTTGATATGAAACATAGTTCATTTGAGTCATTCGGTTGGTTCAACACTAGTTAACCAAATGGTTAGCCAAATGATTTTATTGATTGGTTCCTTTTCACTTTGATTTATCAAAATACGGAACAAAACTCATAGGTTTATTCGTGGGAGACGAATTTATCTATCTTGTAGACTTTTCTATGTGAGACAGATTTGTTTACTAAAGTCTTCGACTTTGGGTCATAACAACTCTTGGTTGTGGGTGAGATCATCTAAGGGAATCAAGTGCACAGTATCCTGATAGGATCATAGGCGTAGGAGCATAACTTGTAGGATTAGAATATCGCCACAGCAGTGCTCTTGCGAAATTTATAAACAACGTTTCTGCGAGCTCTTTAACAACACTCTGCGAGCCTCGCAGACTGACTCAAAGAATGACATAATGGATGACGGTAGCAGAAACACGGGAAGAGCATGATGATCCTGCGAAGATTATGACATCTGCAAGAATAAGCATTACAACTGATGTGAGAATATCGCGAGTCGGATCCGAAATTAAAGGACAGCTTTGCGGTCATCCACTATGTAACTACCTTATATAAAGAGAACTAATATACCCAGAAAGGGGAGAACAATTTTTGAGTGTTGAGAAAGTTTTGAGGAGAGAGAAAGTTCTTGTGAGCGGTTGTATTCTTGATTTCCTCCATTTCCTGTAACATTTCTGAGAATTAATCAATAAAAGTTGTAGTTGCAGGAAATCCTACACTACACCCTTGATAAGATCTTACAGTAATTAACACATATTTGATGATTAAAACGACACTTTATTATTTGATTTTTAGAAATGTTTACAAGTAAAGGAAGAAGATCAAGAATACAACCGCTCTCTTGAATTTTCTCTCTCCTCAATACTTTCTCAACACTCAAAAAATACATCCTTCTCTCTCTGGACATACTGGGTCTCCATATATATGGTAGTTACATAATGGATGACAGCTAAGCTCCCCTTTAATTTCGGATTTTATTTGCGATCTTATCGCAACAGTTATAATACGAAATCTCGCAAGTATTGTAACCATCGCGGATCAATCATGCTTTTCTCATGTTTCTTCAATCGTCAGCTATTACGTCATTATTTGAATCATTCTTTAAGTTATTCTGTGATGCTCGCAGAGTGTTGTTAATCTCGCAAGAATACTGTTGTAGCGATATTCTGGTCCTACATCTTGCGTCTTCTCATGTCTTCTTCGCGAAGTGGAGGGGATATGAGAATCTCCAACTTTTCATAATGCTCGCAGCCTCCTATCTTTCCATATTTTCTTCTCAACAAAACTCCGTGAATTTAGCTTAACCGCCTATACGTGTTGTAAATTCCTCTTTTTACCGGCACGTCACTCCTCAACAGGTCATATCCTTTTGCTTATAAAAGGTAGAATTTGGTTACAGAATTAATTTTCTTCTTTCACTCTTCTATCATCTTCGTTTCTTCGTCCTCTGCAAATTTTTCCGATCTGCAATTTTTCTTCTTCTTCATATCTACCTGCTACTGTTTTAATAAAGTCTTCAAGGTATGTGTTTTTATGATGTTACTAAATTCCGTTTTTCTCACTTGAATCATGTTTATTCATATTTTATTAATATTTTCTATTTAATTCTTCATAATTCCCCTATTATATCTTCTCTTCAGCGGAACTCCCCCTAACACCTAGTCTGCAACCCAAAACCCTAATCTTCTCAAAAAAATTAACTCACAAGAGAAGGAATCATGCGAGTCATAAGGTAGTAAGAAACATTTACTTCTTCTTAATAACAATATTGTTTCCTTTATTTCTTATCTAAGTTATTATTCGCATGATGACGAAAGTATTTCTAATCCTCGCAAACGATCTCGCCAAGTTAAAAATCTTGAGGCTAACATTACTATTCCCAAGCTGACATCTACGAGAGTTATTCCCATAACCTTGCAAATGGAACCTCCTTCTTCTTTTTGCAAGACTATCTCCACTAATATCCCCGAAGTTTTTGTCAATGAAACTCCTTCCAGCCCTTTATTACCTTCAATTGTTACCTTTACAAACACTCCTCCTTCTGACGATGCGATCATTGCGAATAGTAAAAACCTTCATCTTTCTACTGCCATTATTTCACCATATGCACCTTCTTCTTCTTCTAAGGAAACTTTTATAGGAGTAGATGTTGCTTTTAAAGTCTTGTCTGATGTTTTGGATGAGGCTAAGAGGTCTTCTACTGATCCTGTCAAGAAGGACGTCTGTGAGGTTTTATGTAAGTATCTTGGTTCTAACCAAATGGCTTGACAAGCAGATTTATAAAGTGAAGTTGAATCGCTTAAAAGAAATCTCCAAGCTAAGACTTCAGAATGTGACATTCTCTATCAAAAGCTTTGCAATTCTTCACTTGACTGCGAGAATCATCGCAACAAGAATAATGAGTTAAAAGGTATACTTTTCCTGCCTCTGTCTCTGGTTTTTCTGTTCTAACAAATTTTCATTTTCTCTGTACTCAAACTTCCTTCTTAAATTCTTGGTTCGTATATTTAGTTTTAAATCAGAATCGATTCATGGATAGACTTAAATTTGAGTCTATCGCTGAAGAAGCTCGTGTTGAAAAAGATTCTTGGATGGACCAGTATAATAGATTAGATAATCTCTACACATATTCGATAGATCAAATAGATAATCTTACTAATGAAAATAATCAATTATCGCAAAGCAAAATTTATTAAATAGCGAGGTTACTCGCCTCTCATATTTGTTAATCAAGGCTAATTTGGCGACAGAATCTTTATCAGATGAAAATAGAACTTTATCTCAAGAAAAACATAGTTTTTCAAGCTTGATGGCGATTTCCTCACAACAATTGAGTAATCTTCAAATAATATGTGATAATCAAGAGCAATCTCTTCGTTCTCATAAGGATGAGCTCAAGGAAGTAACTGAATCATCTGCCGCTGGGAAGGATAAACTTATCAAGGGTATATTAACTCTTAGTTTAAAGGCCAGCAAGCTTCAAGATCAATACTCCCAATTAGAAGAATCTTATTCTTTATTAGCAAAGGAAAATTCGTATCTCCTCTCCAAAGAATAAAATATAAAATCTCGCCTGAAGGGTATAGTTGGGGACAAATTTGACGATGCCATGAGAATTGTTGCTTATCTTTAATTCAAAACTTAAATTCTCAAAAAGAATGTAGTCATTTTGACTATCTTGACTATCAATTTTTCTATTTAATTTCTTCACTATACTTCTTGCGAGATTTTCATCTGAATATTTTCTTGTCATTTTTGTTTCTCGCAAAATCTGAAAGAAGCCTTCACTCTACCATTTCTGATCTGACTGATAAATTGGCTAAGGTTCGCAAAGCAAATGGATCTCTGTTTTTTCGTTATGCTAAATCTCGCGATCAAGCAGAGATAAGATATAACTATCTTGAGTATTTTAAGAACTTGGAGATTAGAAATCGGGATAAAGGTTTCCTTCGCAAAATTCATCTTAGTGCTGAAGTCCTTGTGAATGATATTCTAATATCTCAGTCTCTTCCCCCTGTATCTATTCCTCCTTTAGAAGTAGATGATGATGAAATTCCGCTTCCTATGGATAAGGATCTAGAATATGCAAGTGAGGAAGAAAATATTTCTCAAGAAGACCAAACAGAAGAAAAAAAAAGTCCTCCTAGAGAAGTAACCACTGGTGGTGAAGCAACTGTTTGCGAAGAAGAAGAATCTCAAATCAATCGTAATGAGAAGAATGTTGGCGAGGTTGATAATACTAACAAAGATGATGAATCTGGCGATATCAATACTGAAGCCTGAGTTTTATTTTTGTTTTCTCTCTGTTTTCTCTTTTTTCCTCTTTCTTGCGAGTAATGTAACTTTATGCAACTTTTGAATTAAACTTTTACTTATGTTATTTCGAATATTCTCAAGGAAGATAATGAGATTTTATTTATCAATTCCCCTACTTGCCCTTCATTATCTTACTTGTAATGGTTAATTATTTCCTGTATCTTCTTTTTGCGAGCTGTGTTGCTATATTTTTCCGAAATTAGAAATAGGTCTGTGGTTTGATGAATACTACTGGGATATTTTATTCTAATAATCCCGCTCTGCGATGTTGAATAATGTTTGTGAAGAACTCTGAAGGATTTTTGTTTCTCATCATTTCTCCTGCGATGAACAAATCTTTCATGCACTCTTAAGAGAAAATAGTTAACGTTTGGGATTATTCTGTTGGTCTTATTTTGCCTTCCTAGTTAAAGGTCTTATTTTGCCAACTTTTCTGTCTGCGACAAAATCGCAGGACGTCTTTACATTTGTTTGCAAAAACCCATTGATCTTGCCTTATCTGTATTTTGTCAACTTCTCTGTGACAATATGACAAGTCTAAGTTCATCTTGTGAGAACAAAGCCTCATGACATTGTCGTCTTGCGATGAAACCGCAAGACGTCTTTATACTTTCATATAAAAACCTATTGATCTCATCTTAACTTTCTCTTATGGATTGTTGCATCTGTATAATATTTGTCACATGACAATATAAAAGTCCTAAATGCTCTTGCGAGCATAAAGCCCCATGACATTGCCGTCTTTAGACACTTATCATCTCCCTAATAGAGGGTGCCACCCTTATGTTCTCCCTGGTTGCCCCTTCAAGGAGGGCACATCGTCCATTGATGTGATTTTAATTGTTGTAGAAAAAGTGGTAAGAAAGATGTCGTTCCTATCAGACTTGTAAAGGATGATTTTTAGATTCAAATTAAACTGGAAAACTCAAAGAAGGTTATATCAAGATTTTAGAGAGAAATGAGACTATGGATTCCACTATTTTCCAATTTTTCATGTGATTCAATATTAAAACTTATCATGCAATTCTAGACAATATTGCTCCAAAAGAAATTGTGATTCTAATATATTGTCAATGGTAGATTTTCAAAATACTAGTTGTTAATATCAAGCATGGAACATCAAGAGCCCTAATCTAAGCATGCACCATCAAGTGAAAACACAACAAGTCAATAAAAATCATTATTACAATTTTGGTTCAATGCAAATAATCTTAAAAAGAATTGCATAAATTTACAAAATAATTGTTACCACATGATTGTTGGAAAAATAGCTTCCTCTGTCGCCTCAGCTAAGGGGTTTAGCTCCTCATGTTATTCACGTGCTCAAAGTAGGTGTTCATAGCTCAAAAGGGTGAAAAACAAGAGAAAACTACAAAGCAGCGACTTTGTAACAGATATAATTGTTACAGAAGCCACCGTTACAGAGAAACCTTTAACAGAACTGTTGCGAACCCTATTAATTGTTACAAGAATTGTGACAAAAGGTATGGAATTTCAAACTAAAGGCCACGGATTCTGCGACTTTCTTTTTCTGCTGTTCTGTGTTCTTCTTCCTCGCTCTGCTGGTGATGAAGAACTTCTCTGCAACTTTGATTTCTCGGCTATGTGTACTTCCAAACTCTACCCTAGGTCTCCACACTCTCCCGATGACTTCCCAGACCTCTTTATATATCCATCAAACCCAAATAACTCGGCTTTTTCGTCTCCTCTCTTTCCCTTTTCTTTCACGGCAATTCCCGTGTTTATTTCTCTTAACCTTCTCTACATGCCTTTTTCCGGGTCTCTGATTTGATGGAAACTCTTTCAATATATATAATCAAATCCAAGATCGATTTAAACTTTCCCAAGACTCTCACAGACTTCCATATATGCAACAGAAATACCAATAATATTGCCGACCATTGTTCACTCCAAACAAATAATCAGGACTTATTTACTCTAGTCCAACACCCATATTAACTCTTTTAGTCCATAAAAGGTCTAACCCAAAAGAAATGCGCAGTTAAATCTCTCCCAATCTGCCGAGAAATCCAACTCCAAATTTGCTTCGTTGCTACCATGAATTCCCGCCAAAAGCAAAATTCAAATGTAGAAGATGATGCCCCTTATCCTGCTGTTGGGTGACTTTAACACTTGGGGTGTCCTGGGGTGCCCCTTAGTAATTGAGATGCCCATTATCCAAATGAGGAGTGCCTTTAGTGATTTTCTCCCATGAGCGCAAATACCACTTTTCGAGCAAATTTTTCCACACATGTTTATTTCTCCAAAAATACCTACAAAGACACAAAAACCATAATAAATACGAAATCCAGCACTAACAATATATACAATTGAGATCATATTAGACACATAAATGTGTCGATCAAATACCCCCTATTGTTTGCTAGTCCTCGAGCAAAGTTAAAATAGAAAATAAAATCCTAACTCACTGTCGCAGGCATCGTCGATTGCATTTAGCGTATGCAATAAGCCTTTAAACCCCTAGGTGACCCTAGAGGTCGAGTTATAGTCTCGGGAGGGATTAATAGAGATATACCCACAAAACCTTTATACTCCAGACCCTAGCTATCTACGCAGAACCTTGGAAGGCACTAAAGAATCTCCTTGGTTGGCATACTTATTGATTTCAAGAGGAAGTACCCTGATGCGAAATTCCAATTGATGTACACGAGTTTGCACTCAAGCATACTAAAATTCATATATAAGTGACAGAGCTCTACTCAGATAGTCGCACTATGTACATCAATATCCGGAGTCAACAAATCACATGGATAGATTAAGAGGTGGATATAGAAACATAGATGGTTTTGATATTGACTAGGTGAACAGTGTTTCTCATATCTGTCTGAAGGCCACTGCCAAAATGAACCTATCCTAATGGACTAAGATACTGGTCTGACTAATATCAACACAATTTTCATATACAAGGGAACCAGTGGTCGATAATCCTAATTCTAGATCAACTCGTCTAGAATATACAAGGGAACCAGCGGTCAATTTATTGCACAATAATAAACTTTTCATTTTTCAAAATTTTTTTTCAACTGCATGATTTGATCTTTTGGATCTAAGCGCATGCTTCTTGTCAGAAGATTACATGGTAATTCCCGTGGATCCTGCGTTCCACGCTTGTTTAGGCGACGGAGATAGGGAAAACACACACATATTGCTATTCCCAAGTGTTAATTTTTAATTTTTTTTTTTTTTTAGTAACTCAATCACTCTATTTCACCCTAGCAGTGGTAACAACTTTAATCGTGAGCCCCACCTAATCACTTAGAGAAAAATAGTTTAAAACCAAAATAAAATAAAAACAGAAGTGAAAAGGACTCGACGAGATATGGCGAAACTATCATGTTATTTCTAACACCTGAGTTATGTGCTTTTATGAATAGACTCTTTAGATGTTTCCATCTAATCAGATTGGTTCCTCAGCTCCTACAACCAAAATGCTTCCATCCACTTAGATTTGTTAGTTCCATCCTTAATAAACATAAATTTCTAGGCTCTGGAGTTTATTTATTGCAACTAACAGAAAGTTTCTCCCATACCCCCAAACTTAAATCTAACATTGTCCTCAATGTTTTAAAGATAAAATTAAATGCATGAACAAGGAGAAACTGTTACCATTTGAAGCAAAAGAGTTAAGGAAAGATATTACAGTGTTGCATGAGAATGGGTTACCTCCCAAGAAGTGCTAAGTTTAAAGTCTTCAGCCAGACGTCATATACCACAAAATGGATAATCACCTTTCAAATCATATATCAATAGTCGAAACAACTGTGGGTCAACAAAACCAAATAAAATTGCCACAATTATGAGACAAATGCACCGGATTAGAAAAATGAACAAACATTGCACAACCTGATCTAAAAATTCTTGCAAGATAACTGGATTTTTCTGCGATGCCCAATTGGTCTTAATATGAGTGTCTTGATAGACAAAATCTTCTGAACTATGGGTTTCTAAGTTCTGGATTTTCTCTTGGACAGTATCAGGAGGATCAAGTTGGGGAGTCGGAAGAGACTCAAGTAATATCTCAGGCACACTAGGATCGAATCCCAAGTTAGGGACTTCTAATGGGAGTACTTGACGATCACTACCCCCAAACTTAGAATTTAGGATGTCTCTAGATAGACTAGTCACAATATTCCTAATTTTTAAATCATCAGGTTCCTGAAAAAGGTCAATTGCTTTCTCTGAGTTATAGTCAGGTGGTTCATCTTCTAAATGGATTTGATGCACACAAACTATATGACTTGTGTCCTTAAGATCCTTTATGATCCACCCTAAAGTTTCCTTATTGTCTTGAAGCACGATTTCTGGGCTAATGTCCTGATCAGAAGCTATAATCACAGGCAAAGTCTCAGATGGGCCTAAAAATGCATAATTAGGGTCTAACTTAGGAGGCTCTTCAGTCTCTTCTAAATACGGGATTAAGGTAGATCCAGAATCTAGTAATGGTTCGAACCTAGCTTTACATTTATCAGTATCTAACATAGGAATAGAATCCAACAGAGCATTTACTTGTTCAATATTGCTATCTTCGTCGAAATCCATGTTAAAGTGGGTTAGAAAACTCTCTAATGGATCTTCCGATATGATGTTTAGTAATGACTCCTGAATTAAGGTTCCTATCATGTTAACCTCTTCAATGCATGTGTCATCTAGCTCAGAATGTAGCTTATTGACATTAAAAATATTCAACTCAATAGTCATGTTACCAAAAGATATATTCATTATACCATTTCGACAGTTTATGATCGCATTAGATGTAGCTAAAAATGGGCGACCTAAAATCACAGGTATCTGGTTCTATGGGTCAGGGACAGGTTGGGTATCTAAGACTATGAAATCTACATGATAAATAAACTTGTCGACCTCAATAAGAACATCTTCTATCACACCACGAGGAATTTTAACCGACCTATCAGCTAACTGCAGTGTTATCTTGGTAGGTGTCAATTCTCTAAGTCCTAGTTGTAAGTACACATGGTATGGTAGTAAGTTCATACTAGCTCCTAAGTCAAGTAAAGCTTTATCTACCCGATGTTTTCCTATCGTGCAGGTAATGGTAGGGGCACCTGGGTTTTTATACTTAGGATTTGTGGGGTTCTGAATGATCGAACTTACATGACTGGCTAAAAAGGATTTCTTAGGGACACTAAGATTGTGCTTTCACGTACACATATCCTTGAGGAACTTGGCATAAGCCGGCAGCTGCCTAATAGCTTCTAACAACGGAAGGTTTATGGTAACTTTCTTAAAAACCTCCATTATGTCATTAAAATTGGATTCACTCTTTGTTGGTACTAATAGATGTGGAAATGGGGCTCTAGGCATAAAATAGGGCCTCTCAAGAACCTAATTGGCATCATAAGAAATTTTATCAGTCTCCTCAGCTATGGATGGTCCTGAGGGGTGTACTACAGTATGCTCACTATCGGGCATGGTTACCTTATTGTCTACAACTCTACCACTCCTAAGGGTGCTAATAGCATTCAGCTGATGTGATGGTTTTGCACCTACTTCATGAACTCCTCTAGGGTTAGGTTGTGTTTGACTAGGAAACCTACCATTTTCTCTCAAGGACTCATTTATCAGACTAACCTGCGTTTTTAACTTGGCAATAGCCTGAGAATTATCCTGGACCATCTTTTTATTTTCATCTAAACCTTATATCATCGATTGGTGAAACATTGCAGTTTGTTGGGTTAACAAGGTGAGAGATTCCTCTAGATTTAAAATTTTCTTATCGCACTGATTTTGAAACTGAGCGGGTCCTGAAGTATTCTTAGTATAGCCAAAACCTGGGGGAGTATTAGAATTACTAAACTGACCTTGACTATGGCTTTTGGACCAATAAAGGTTTGGATGGTTTCTCCAACCAGGATTGTAGGTTTCCGAATATGGATCAGGCTTTTGATGGTTATCTAATCTAGTGTTGTTATAGAGAGCATTGTCTTGCTCTTCAATAATCTGGCCTTCCCAAAAAGGCTCCACTCGACCACTAGTGTGACCCAATTCTAAAGCTTCTAACCTTTTGGCTATTGCTGCAATTTTAGCATCTGATTCAAAATTTCCTTCTACCCTATTAACGTTTCCTCTAGTTATAAGAATTATTTTCGGGGGTTCCTTGCTATTTTAACATTGCTGGGTTTTCTCGGTGATTTGATTCAAAAATGTCATCGCCTCATCAACCGTTTGGTTTTCAAACCCACATGTACATATAGATTCTACTGTGGTTGTAGTGGAATAGTCTAAACCCTCATAAAGGATCTGAACTAACCTAACCTTTTCTAAACCATGATGAGGACATTGGGCTAATAAATCATTGAACCTTTCCAAATACCTATATAAAGATTCTCCCTCCTGTTGAGAAAACGTGCAGATTTGCGTCCTAATAGACGATGTTTTGTGCCTAGGGAAAAACTTGTTCAAAAATGCAGATGTAAGTTGTTCATATGTTTGAATTGACCCGGAAGCTAAACTATATAGCCATGATTTTTCTTTATCTTTCAGGGAAAAGGGGAATAACCTAAGTTTCAAAGCATTATCATCAAGATTTCTAATTTTTAGGGTACTACAAATTTCCTCAAAGTCCCTAACATGGAAATATGGGTTTTCATTTTCTTTCCCTAAAAAGATTGGGAGCATCTGTATATTCCCAGGTCTAATTTCATAATTTGCTTTCGTTTCATCTAACCTGAAACACGAGGGACGAGTAGTCCTAGTCGGATTCAACAAGGTCTTCAAAGTTGCCATTTCTAGCTCTACCTGAGTAATAGGGATTCTCTCCTCAGTAAAAGATGAATGTTCAAAACTAGACTTTCCAAAATCGGAGGTCTCTAGATTAAGGTAATCAAGATCCTTGTTTACTAAAATAGAACCACTAGGTTTTTCTCTAACAAACCGACCTAGAGCGTCTCTTTTACGTTCAGGCATACAAGACTTCAACCAAAAATTGTGCACATGCAAATGCTGGGCTCACTAATTTAGGTAAGTTTGGGTTACCATAGCAAAATATACCCAAAGGTACGAGGCTGAGGCTTGTGGTGTTTCGTATGATAACGCCCAAAGGGTTCACCGTACTAAACCACGTGTCTTCCTAAAATCGGTGTCGGACGAAGATGCAATTGGTGTGTGCAAGTGTGTTTTTTTTTTAATAAATAAAATACTAAAAATAAACACAAACAAATAAAATAAAATTACAAGTCCAAAATAAGAAATAAAGAAACTAACAAAAATAAAAGTCCAAACAAAATAATATCTTCAGTTTTCTCCTTTTATGGCAAGTCCAACTTTTCACCATTCGTTTCAAGCAAAACCTGCACAACAAAAACAAAAATACCAAAGACATAAAATATAACCAAAAAAATTTAAAAATAAAAATACAAAACCTAAAATAAAAATAAAAATAAACCTAAAACCTAAACCTAAATACAAGTCCCCGGCAACGGCGCCAAAAATTGATGTGATTTTAATTGTTGTAGAAAAAGTGGTAAGAAAGATGTCGTTCCTCTCAGACTTATAAAGGATGATTTTTAGATTCAAATTAAACTGGAAAACTCAAAGAAGGTTGTATCAAGATTTTAGAGAGAACTGAGACTATGGATTCCACTATTTTCCAATTTTTCATGTGATTCAATATTAAAACTTATCATGCAATTCTAGACAATATTTCTCCAAAAGAAATTGTGATTCTAATATATTGCCAATGGTAGATTTTCAAAATACTAGTTGTTAATCTCAAGCATGGAACATCAAGAACCCTAAGCTAAGTATGCACCATCAAGTGAAAACACAACAAGTCAATAAAAATCATTATTTCAATTTTGCTTCAATGCAAATAATCTTAAAAAGAATTGCAGAAATTAACAAAATAATTGTTACCACATGATTGTTGGAAAAATAGATTCCTCTGTCGCCTCAGCTAAGGAGTTTAGCTCCTCATGTTATTACGTGCTCAAAGTAGGTGTTCATAGCTCAAAAGGGTGAAAAACAAGAGAAAACTACTAAATCAGCGACTTTGTAACAGATATAATTATTACAGAAGCCACCGTTACAGAGAAACCTTTAACAGAACTGTTGCAAACTCTATTAATTGTTACAAGAATTGTGACAAAAGGTATGGAATTTGAAACTAAAGGCCACGAATTCTGCGAATTTCTTTTTCTGCTGTTCTGTGTTCTTCTTCCTCGTTCTACTGGTGATGAAGAACTTCTCTGCAACTTTGATTTCTCGGCTATGTGTACTTCCAAACTCTACCCTAGGTCTCCACACTCTCCCGATGACTTCCCAGACCTCTGTATATATCCAACAGACCCAAATAAATCGCCTTTTTCTTCCCCGTGTATATTTCTCTTAACCTTATTTGCACGCCTTTTTTCCGGGTCTCTGATTTGATGGAAACTCTTTCAATATATAGAATCAAATCCAAGATCGATTAAAACTTTCCCAAGACTCTCACAGACTTCCATATATGCAACAGAAATACCAATAATATTGCCGACCACTGTTCACTCCAAACCAATAATCAGGCCTTATTTACTAGAGTCCAACACCCATATTATATCTGTTATTCCATAAAAGGTCCAACCCAAAAGAAATGCGCAGTTAAATCTCTCGCAATCTGCTGAGAAATCCAACTCCAAATTTGCTTCGTTGCTGCCATGAATTCCTGCCAAAAAGAAAAATTCAAATATAGAAGATGATGCCCCTTATCCTGCTACTGAGTGCATTTAACACTTGGGGTTTCCTGGGGTGTCCCTTAGTAATTGAGGTGCCCCTTATCCAAATGAGGAGTGCCTTTAGTGATTTTCTCCCATGAGCGCAAATACCACTTTTTGAGCAAATTTTTCCACACATGTTTATTTCTCCAAAAATACCTACAAAGACACAAAAACCATAATAAATACGAAATCCAGCACTAACAATATATACAATTGAGATCATATTAGACACATAAATGTGTCCATCAGCCATACAAGACTAGCTCCTCCCATCCAGATTTTCCAACAACCAGTTGTTTTCGCAGCCTCTTGTCCTTTATGCCTATATGGCTTATAGTTACAAGACTGCACCCTAAATGGGGTTTTCTTCAGGTCGAGTGCATCATAGCCAAGACTTAACAAGAATGGCCAGGGTAGGTTCGTCCGTCCCGGGCATCCTTGGCTCAACCGTGTACCTCGACGCTTTAGTCATACTCTGCACTCCTTAAAAGAGACCCTCGGTCGTCCAACCAGGGTATAACCTTATATAGTTGGAAATCCAAGGTACCTCTCCCGGATAGGTTTTCCTTAACCCCAACATCTTCATGACTCAGATTCCAACAGCGGTATAACCTTATCCCCGAGTCACGCAAAGAGATACCCCCTAATATGACGTACTTTAGGTCTTACATTTGCCTCTTGCGAAATTGTATTCGCGAACTAGGGTGTACGCCATAAAGGTTCGTCTCGTTCTATGTTTCTTTTGCGTATATCGCTATCTTTCATTCTTTATTTAATCTTGAATAATCTTGCGAACAAACTCGCAGCTGTAAAAATTTGTTTTACCCATTTTTTATTAAAAATTTGTTACTGATAATATATTTTTAAAAATAATCTGTTCTATGGCCTACCAAGTCTTTGACCAACATCTCTGCCCTCTGGGTCTACCAGCCTATATGCCCCTGTTCCAACTATCTCCTTAATGATATATGGTCCATCCCATTTTCTCGCCAACTTTCTACCACGTTCTCGCTGGTACTCCGGTGTTTCTCGCAAAACTAAATCGCCTGGTTGAAACTCACGTTTCTTAACTCATTTGTTATATTCGCGAGCCAAACTTCGCTGGTAATTTTCCATATGTTGTAATGCTTTTTCTCTCTTCTATTCTAATTCATAAAGTTCTCTTAGAATCATACTAGAATTAAGATTATTCTCCCAAACCTCTCTTTTTGTTGTAGGAATAGCAACTTCTGTTGGTAGTACTGCTTCAACACCGTATGTTAAACAAAAAGGTGACATTCCAGTTTCCTCTCTCCTGGTTGTGTTGTAAGCCCAGAATGCATTATGTACCTGTTCACACCACGCTCTATGGTACCCTTCTAATTTCTTTTTTAAGATATCTACGATTGTCTTATTAGTTGCTTCAGCCTGACCATTAGCTTGTGGGTATAAAGGAGTAGATTTTCCACATCTTATGTTAAATGCATTGAGTAACAATTCTATATTTTTTCCTTCAAATTGTTTTCCATTATCAGAAACCAACTGTGCTGGAATTCCAAATCTGCAGATGATATTTTTAAAGATGAATGTAAATATATCCTTATCGCGAATGTGTTGTACTGCTTTTACCTCTGCCCATTTTGTGAAGTAATCTGTCGCGACAATTAAGTATCTCTTCTGCCCTGAACCTGGCACAAAGGGTCCCACAATATCTAAGCCCCATTTTCCAAAAGGCCGCACACTTTTTGAAGATGATAATGGTGCCCCTGGTGCATGTATCCTCTTTCCATATCGCTGGCAATCTTCACGACATTTTGATAATTGTTTTGCATCTTCATGCATATATGGAAAATAATAGCCTTGCATTTTTGTTCTATAAGCCAAAGATCTTCCTCCGCTATGATTACCAGCATCACCACTATGCAACATTTTTAATATTTTTTCTCCTTCTTCCCATGTCAAACATCTAAGTAATGGCCCATTAAAAGATTTTCGATACAATACCCCATCCCTTAATTCATAATTTGTTGCACGACTTTTTAACTTGTGCGCCTCCAATCTATTTCTTGGTGTTTTCCCTGTCGCTGGCTGATTCTCCTGTGTCATTTTCTATTATCATTACATCTGCTTTTTCTTCTTCTTCTTTATTAATTGAAGGTGATATAAGTGTCTGAATTCTTATGCATCTCGCAGTTGGGTTTGTCATCATACTTGATATGAACGCAAAAGCATCTGCGAGTCTATTATCTTTTCTTGATATATGTCTCCATTTTATTTTTGGAATTCTCGCAGACAATTCTTCAACAAGTTTCTTGTATTTATTCAGAGATGGTTCATTCATTGTGTATTCTCCTTTTATCTGGTGAATAACCAATTGCGAGTCACTGGTAATCCTTGCATTCTCCAACTTCATCTCTACGGAGAACTTTAGAGGATGCAGTACAGCTTCATATTCTGTCTCATTATAAGTGGATGTGAAATCCAAATGAAATGAGAAAGCCATTTTTTCTCCTTCTGGCGAGATAAATACCACTCCAATTCCATTTCCTTCCCCATTTGATGATCCATCCACCAATATTTCCCACATGTTCGGTTCCTTTAATAGATCTTTTCGATCTCCATGTTCTTCTTCTATGTCCATCATTTCTTCCACAGCTTCATCATCTTCTAGAAGGAATTCTGCTAAAAAATCTGCCACAACTTGTGATTTTGGTGAGGATAGGAATTCATATTTGATTTCAAAGTGCCCTACTTGTGCATTCCATCTTTCAACTCTGCTTGACCTTTTTGAGTTCTTCATTACTGATTCAATGGGCACCTTTGTTAACACCTTTATTTTATGTGCTGGAAAATATATGCGAAGTTTAAAGGTTGCGTAAACCAATGCCATAATTAGCTTCTCAATTTTTGAATAATTTTTCTCTGCAGAATTAAATGTTTTGCTGATTTAGTAAATTGGTTTTTCTACCCCTGCATCTATTTGCAATAACACTGCGCTTAAGGCATGCGATGTTGTCGCAAGATAAATCAATAATTCTTCTCCCGACTTTGCTTTTTGTAAAATAGATATGTTCATTAGATAGTCTTTAATTCCTTGAAAAGCCTTCTCACATTCATCTGTCCACTTGAATTTTGTACCCTTCCTGAGTATACTGAAAAAATGCTTGCATTTATCTGAAGATCACGAGATAAATCTTCCTAGCGATGCTAAGAGCCCATTCAACTTCTCTGTACATCTTTCAATGTTGTTGGCGTCGGCATATCGCGAGTTGCCTGTACTTTCTCTGGATTAACTTGAATTCATTCTTTTAATACAATATAACCTAAAAAATTCCCTGATGCTACTCCAAAAATGTATTTCTCAGGATTCACCTTGATGTTAAAGAGTCGCATTTGATCAAAAATCTCCTTCAAATCTTGTACATGGTTCTTAACTTCTTTACTCTTTATTAACATGTCATCTACGTACACCTTTAATGTTTTGTGTATCCATTTTGCGAACACCTTCTCCATCATTCTTTGATACGTTGCGCCAGTATTTCGTAATCCAAATGGCATTTTTGTGTAACAATATAATCCTCTTGGAGCAAAAAATGCAGTGTGCTCTTGATCTTCTTCAGCAAGAGGGATCTGATTATATCCTTTATACCCATCCAATGAAGATATTCTATCATTTCCTGCTGCTGATTCGACCATTTGAGGAATATCTGGTAGTGGAAAGCTATCTTTAGGACAAGCTTTGTTTAAGTCAATAAAATCTATGCAAATTCTTATCCCTTTATTATTATTTGGAACTACTACCATATTCATTCCGGGTATTTTGCTTTCCTTATAATTCCCGCATCGAGCATCTTCTGTAATTCTACTTCAATTTTTGAGTGATAAGTTGTCGCGATTTTCCTTATCCTTTGCTTGAATGGTCTCACATCTTTGTTAATATCTAGCTTATGACATGCAACTGATGGATCTATTCCAGGCATTTCATCCATACTTCACGCGAAAATATCCTTATATTCTCGTAAGAGATTTATGGTTTGTTCTTCTTTATCTGCACCCATCTTAGTTCAATTTTCAGTATTTTAGGTTCTTCTTCACTTCCAACATTTAATTCCTTTGTTGGTTATGCTGCGGTGTAGCTGGCCTCAGGTTCTCCCATTGGCGTTGGTGTTTCCATGATTCTCGTGGGTTCATCATCTTCTTGCGAGATTTCGCTGGGTATTCCTTTTCCTTCTCTTGCTCTTATCATGTAAACTTTAAATTCTTGTTCCTTCTTTGCCTCTTTTGCCAATTTTCTGCGAGCTTTTCGCAATTTTGGACGCTCTTCATAGTTTCTCACTTCAATTCGATAACACAGTTTCGCAAGATCGGTATCTCCTCCAATTTCTCCAATTCCACTAGGCATATGAAATTTAATGCATTGATGTAATGTTGATGATACAGCTTTGATTGCATGTATCCATGATCTCCCCAATATCATGTTATATGGTGCCTCCATATCCACCACACATAATGTTACTTGTGTTTCAATCTCTCCTAGCGGAATGCGTACCATTATTTCTCCTTTAGGTTTTGTTAGAGATTTTCCAAAACCATGAATGTGATAATTTGAACAAGACATCTCTTCATCCTTATATCCAATCTTCTTAAATGTATGATAGAATATAATATCCACAGAACTTCCTGTGTCCACCAAAGTTCTATTCAAAGCCCATTCTTCTCCAGACCTTGTTGATTTCTTCTTCTTCACTCGCATAGTAGGTACCGTGATTACCAATGGAAATGTATGATTCAAATTTTCTTTTGGTATTTCTGCTGCTGTGAATGTGATTTATTGCTTTTCCCAATCTTTCAGAGGTGATATTTTCTCAACTGTCATAATTCTTTTTCCTTCAAAATCTCGTTTATGAATCTTTCCTCTAATATCTTCATGGAATTGGTTAATCATTGTTTTTGTTATCGTATTGCACTCCAACTTCCTGTAATCCTCCTTTGCTTTAATTTTTTCTTCAACTGCTTCACCAATTTGTTCAATCATCTTCTTAATTCGAATATTGATCTTTTATCTTGCTTTTCCCTATAATTTTCAACTTTCAATCCCTGTTTCGGGCGCCAAAATGTAGTTGCAGGAAATCCTACACTACACCCTTGATAAGATCTTACAGTAATTAACACATATTTGATGTTTAAAACGACACTTTATTATTTGATTTTTAGAAATGTTTACAAGTAAAGGAAGAAGATCAAGAATACAACCGCTCTCTTGAATTTTATCTCTCCTCAAGACTTTCTCAACACTCAAAAAATACATCATTCTCTCTCTGGACATACTGGGTCTCTATATATAAGGTAATTACATAATGGATGACAGCTAAGCTCCCCTTTAATTTCGGATTTGATTTGCGATCTTATCGCAACAGTTATAATATGAAATCTCGCAAGTATTGTAACCATCGCGGATCAATCATGCTTTTCTCATGTTTCTTCAATCGTCAGCTATTACGTCATTCTTTGAATCATTCTTTAAGTTATTCTGTTACGCACGCAGAGTGTTGTAAATCTCGCAAGAATACTGTTGTAGCGATATTCTGGTCCTACAAAAGTGTTTTTCTTAATCTTCAAATATGTGTTGATTATTATGAATTCTTGTGAGGGGTGTAGTGTAGGAATTCCTGCAACTACATAATGGCGCTAGAAACAGGGAATTGAAAGTTGAAAATTGTAGAAAAAGCAAGATTAAAGATCAGCATTCAAGTTAAGAAGAGGATCGATTAGGTCGGTGAAATAGTTGAAGGAAAAATTATTAAAGCCAAGGAGAATTACAGGAAGTTGGAGTGTAATACGATAACAAAAATGATGATCAACCAATTCCATGAAAATATTAAAGGAAGGATTCATAAACGAGATTTTGAAGGAAAGAAAATTATGATGGTGGAGAAAGTATCATCTCTGAAAGATTGGGAAAAGCAGAAAACCACATTCACAGTAGAAGAAATACCAAGAGAAAATTTGAATCATACATCTTGTCACACCCCGCGAATTATGGGGCTAGAACCTAGCCCAGAATCCCGGAATGCGACTATCGTAGGTCCAGATTTTTCCTTTTAAAATAAGAATAATGTAGAACTACGAAAGAAATTCCAATAAATATTTTGAATAATTAAAATACTTACAAAACAATTTTAAGTAATTACAATCCATAATTCAAATGGACGAACAATTCAGTAAACAACAAATTCGACAATTCTGAAATATCGATGCCCAAATCCCCGTGATAAATAAATTTCTTTACTTCCGCAAGTGTCTCTGTACTCTGTAGGAAGAGAGGAAAAAGGGGTGAGCAATCACATCCCAGTAGGAAATTTCCAAAAATAATATAGTGCAGCGGAAAAACAAACCAAACAATACATCAAAGGCAATAATTAAACAAGTATAGTCTTTAAATCATTTACTGAATTTTATTTCAAACTTTTACTCAATCACACTCCCAATTATTTAAGTAATTAACTTCTTAAATTATTTTAGAACATTTTATTATTTTTCGTTCAACCAAATATTACTTAGCAATTTCTTTATGTGCGTTTCAAACTTCGTAACTTTTTAATTAAGATGTTTCTCGCTTCATTGTCTTAACTAGACTTTTTCGAAAAATCCTTATTAGATACTTTAGACTTACAACCACTGCCTACCGCGACACACACTATTTGAATAGTTGTGGCCCTAAACTCGGCAAACTCTAAATTTATACATGGACCGCAACCTAAATCATAATCAACAACTATTGCCCACCGGTGCTCACAAAGTATTTCTTTCTATTGTGGCCCTGATCTCTTGGCTCTAACACTATCTACTTCCCACCGGTGCACACAAACTATTTGAGTAGTCGAGGCCCCAATCTCTTAGCAAGTAGATCACCCAAATTCACGATACAATCGACCGACTAGTATTTCTCGAACCCAAAACTATCAAACAATAGTTTTCTTATGTTTGCCGTGAACAACATTTTGTACCACGTAATATCTAGTTGTTTACATTTCTTAATATGTTAATCAAGGTGAATCGTTTATAAATTATATTTGCGCATTAATGTTTCTGTTAATTAAACATTAGTGCACCCAAATTATCAGGACTTGCTGCAAGTAGTTTTTAGCACTTGAACATTATGTTTGTGGTGTAGTCAGCACAAATCAATCAAGTTAACCATTCATACCTTTACATTAATTAATTAGTCATTAGTTTACACGACAAAGGTAACAACATAAGCTCATTACTTCTCTTTTAGTTTCCTTTTAAAAGAAGTCCAAGGCTCAAACCATGTAAACGATAATTTTACTACCAATATTTTCCAGTAAAAACGTGAAACGAGTTCTTTGTCACAGAGAAGACTTAATAAAAAGGAAAAGACAAAACATCTATTGTATCACAAGTTTATAGACTTAAAACCAGTTTTGAAGACTCAGCCACAACTCACAAGTACGTTCAACAGAGATTCGCAAACCGAAACAGTCCAATGGAATTACACGGACAGATAATCATTATGTATTGAAGTCACGAGATCAAACTACAGATTAAAGTAACACGATTTACCAATCAAGTGTGATTATGTATATATATAAAATTGCGTAAGTACCAAAACTTCATCAAACGAAGAAATACGATGCAAACAAAAACCATGCTAAAATAGTTTAATTTTTAATATTATGTAGAAATCCCTACCTTAATCGCTTATAAATCCAAACACGGTAGTCAAATCCATCAATAGTAAGAAAAGTCTTCATTATCTCCATGCGTACTGCATCTCCCGGAAACGAAGACGATAGAAAATGGAAGGGAGGTGATATAAGTGGGTGGCTAGGTTAAGCTTTAAGGTTTCTTAGCTAGGTTTTGCTCGTGTCAAAACTCAAAACAGAATATCTCCACTCCTTTAAAAGACTAAGTCATGTAAGCCCTCACGTCGCACGGTGAGTATGACACCCCCTTCAAATTAAATTAGATAAAAGCTTTCAACAGAGCAATTCTGGAGAGGACAAGTGTCGGAACTCTATTGGTTGAGACATTAAAAATCGTATTACACTCTGTTTACACCTTATATTTAACTGGCCGTTTGTAACACCGTTAGCGAAAACGTGGGTATACAACACTTCTGTGAAGATTTACACCTAACTAATTACTTACACTTGATTTACACCAAATACTTAACTGGACGTTATTCACGTCCGTTAGGTGTACAATACATTTGTTTCTGATCTTAGCGAATGCTAACTGGATCGATCCTACTAGCTCCTAAGTTTTCTTCTCAGTTCCCGACTTACAACTCCTCTGTTTCCATCTTCAACACCAGGAACCGAAATCCAGCAGATACTTATCGGAAACTTTAGGGTATTTTTGGTGAACTTTTTTGGTGATGACCATGGCTAAGTACCAAGATTCAAAACGATTGACTGGTGATGGTGCTGAGATATGGTATTCCTTCTTTTTGAATATAGAGTTATTGCAAAGGGATTTTAGACATGTATGTTAGGGTTTGAGATTTTGGTGTTTTTAGATTTTATTGATCTGTTTCAAAAAAGTAATTTGTTCAATTTGTTTGATTTCGAATTGTGATTCCTATATGCTATCTTATGTTCAATCTGTTCATATGAAATTTTAATATAATTCCATTCCAGTTAGGGTTTTTGAAATTCCAATTGTGAAACGAAAATTCCAATTCTTTTTATTCAGCAGTTTGATTATGGAGAATTGAATGGAAACCCTAATTTTATTTTCCTCTTCTTCGAACTATCATTACCAGTAATTTAAATGGAAGCTTGGGTGTGATTCGAATTTGGTTTTGGCAGCTAGATGATACAAGTTAATATGATGTTGGACATAATTTTTGTCTGTCGTAGAAAGTCCTGGATACAAGGTGACGTATATGAATATTTCATGTGTTAGGAGATTTGGATTTTTGCAGGAATTGAATAAATTGTAGAGAAGGAGATCTGGAATGGATTATAAATCAACAGTATTGTAGTATAAAAGAATGCTTACAAGATGTTTGTAGAAAGTCCCGAGAGAGTTTTTAGTGTTAGCTTAATTTCTAGAGACCACTTTTAGTTTTAAAAGAATGTTTAGCTACTCTGGAAACTACAACTTCTATTACTCATGCTCTGAGTTCCACAAATATGTATAGCCTGAACCAAAAATCAAAAGAGAAACTGAAGTGTACAAATTTACGGAGCCTCTATAAAATCCAAGTTAGAGCCATTTTTTCTTATAGCAAAATCAACAAACAACTAAGATTTACAAATTTTAGAAATACAATTTACATTTAGAAATAAAATTCACAAATATAATGGGTTCACCGAAAGCAAATGACGTTAGAAAATCTACTTCTCCAGCCAAGATGGTTTGCAAATGTTATGGAAGGAGTTGATGGGGAACTCTTTTTGAGGTAACAAATGTTGATGATATCTCAGTTCTTTTTTTTTTTTACGCAAATGTTGATGATATCTCAGCTTACTTTTGTCAACTACCCTGGAGGTCAAGAAAGGAGACTGCCATTTTTCTTCGCTAATCGTCTTTTTTTTTTCCCTAGGTCTATTCGGCTGGTGTAGGAAATTATCTCAAGCACCAGGGTTTGTAAGCATATAATCTCTTTACAAATGTATCATTGATTTATAGCCTAGATTAATGGTTTGCGAGACAGATAAAGTGAATTTCTGAACTTAATATATGCATGTTGACTGCTTATAGTGGCATGGAAAGAATTTGTTGGTTTCTAAGCTACTTACTCTTTAGCTGATTGGTTTCTAAGCTATTACTGATAATAATATACTATATAATATTGATATTGGCAAACAAGTGGGATTACATATCATCTTTATCTATTTATCTTCTTATGCCAGAAGTTTTTGGTTGTTATGAACTTAGCCTGGAGCAGGTTTATTATTTTAGTTCTTTTAATTTTTCTTAATTCTCTTTGGTAATCTAATAATGGATGTATTCAGGAGAACATCATCTTCAGTATCAGAGCTATCAGAGAAATCGCCTAAAAAGCCAAGATACTCAGGTACAACAAGAAATAACAAAGAGAGAGGAACTGCCCCGTCTCATGTAACATGTTTCGGCACCAAAAACTACATAAACCAACCTAATCAAACTTACAAGTACCTGCATGTTAAAACAACATAGAAATTGAATTTAACGTACAGGCGTACATCTCATCGGTAAACGCTGGCTTTATCTCATTCTACAGCCATGTAAATGTCGATCGTGACTCCCAGCACGTATATGTTATTGAATCTGTTTGATTTTCTATCATTTTTGCAGTGGATGCTCTTTTTTATTCTTTTACAGTAAGATCCATCCTCGGCCCTTTTAACAAAACTTTGGCGTTGGACTGAAGTCTACAGTGGGATTGTGCAGTCCGTTTGTATATGTTACTGCCGCTGTACCATCTCCTTCAGCCATCGTTGATGCCTAATTAGAATCAGAAGAAATAAATGCTTTGATTTGGCCTGTCATGATGGTTTATACCATATGTGATCTATGTGTCGGACTTAATATTTCATATTGAATAACATAGGCAATGAATCTTACAAAGTCTTGAACCTTTAGGTAGTGTATCTACATTTTGGAACACATTTTCGGGTGTTTTTTCTATTCACCATGACCTGATATTATCTATCCCAAGTCTTGAATATTAGATGTTGAGATTGGCTGATCAAGTTCTTCATTCATAAACTATTTTGATTTGTGTTTGTTAATTGTTAAATTTTTTTTGATTTAAATTTATGTTTGAATTGATTTTGATTTGTGCTTGTTAATCATTTGATGAGAATCGATATATAGTTTATAAATCTAAACCCTTTTAGAAATGCAATCAAAGTTTAATGCATTACGTCGGGGTGGGGCGGGGCGAATCACGCCAAACCAAATCAAATACTCGATGCATCGCGATGAGGGCTCGGTGAAGCCACATTAAAAAAATTGTAAGAGAAGGCTTTGAAATTTTCTTAAAATTTTGTAAGAGAACTGTATGCCTAAGCATTCGTAAAACGGGCGAAATTTGGTTGCTGGAAGGCATGGGGATTGGAAGTATCACAATGTAAATTTCGTGATAAATTTGTTGAGTGTTGATAGACCGACCGAGATTTTGTACCGCTATTTGCACTGAGTGCAATCGGATGGACAGAGTTGATCGTGCTATGCATTGGGATGGTGGTGGGGCAGGAGTGGGCCCCACCACCCACTCACACAAAACTCTCGGGTACTCTCTTTCTTCGGCCGATTAATCATTTCTGAAATTTGTTTTACTTTTATTTTTATTAGCAAATGAATAAATGAGACCAAGGGAACCGACTGAAGGGAAAGCATAGACCGTGCTACTGGTAGCATTGATACGGGGCGGGGCGGGGAGAAGCTGAGCCATACCAAATCAAAAATCGTAAGCATACAATGTTGGGTGGATAGGCAAAGCCAAGCCAAACCAAATCAAATCAAAAATCCTTAAGCATGCATCGGGTCGAGGCGAAGCCGAGCCAAACATGCATTGGGACGAGGCGAGACGAGACTGAGCCAGAGCAAATTAGAAATCCTAAACATGTGTCGGGACTAGGCGAGGCGAAGTCGAGCCACACCAAATCACACCAAACCAAAAATATGATTAAAAATTAAAAAAATGATGATGGATGATTTTAGAGTCCGCCCGGTGCGTAGCACGGGAAAATAATCTAGTGGGAAAAGAATCAAGAGAAGTCGTTAATCTAAACAAGTATTCTAGGCTCCTTATTATGAACAACCACCTCACATATTCGTTTAGGTCAAGATGGACACCTGCATGGCTTGGCAGCCAAAACGTGGGGATAAAATGGTGGTAGGTTCGACCAAAAGTGACCCTAAAGATAATAGCACTAATAAATTTTGGTATCTTATTATTTTTAGTTAAACCATCTTATTTATGTACCCCAAAACTGTATCTTCCACCTCTTAGAGAGTCGGTTTTGGCGAAATACACATTTTAAAAAGACGGATTGTGACACATCTCCTTTGGTAATCACAGTATCCATTATACGAATGAACATGGAAAAATCAACAAGATCTGCGAAATAATGGGCTGTGAATAGAACTTTGGTGGATGCAGGAAGTTCTGTAGATATAATATTTTATCATGCATTTACGAAGATGGGATACAAAGATGAAGACATGTCTTGTTCAACTTATCATATTCATGGCTTTGGAAAATCTTTAACAAAACCTAAAGGCGAAATAACGGTACGAATTCCGTTAGGAGAGATTGAAACACAAGTAACATTATGTGTGGTAGATGTGGAATCACCATATAACATGCTATTGGGGTGACCATGGATACACACAATCAAGGATGTAGAATCAACATTGCATCAATGCATCAAATTTCCTATGCTCAGTGGAGTTGGAGGAATTAGAGGAGATACTGATCATGCGAAACTGTGTTATCAAATCGAAGTGAGAAATTATGAAGGGCGTGCAAAGCTGCGAAAATCTCGCAGAAAAATGGCGAAAGAGACAAAGAATGAAGAAGAATTTAAAGTTGACATGATAAAAGCAAAAGAAAGAAAAAGAATACCCAGCGAAATTTCGCAAGAAGGAGATAAACCTGCGAAAGTTATGAAAACATCAACACCAATGGGGGAACCTGAGGACAGATACACCGCAATAGAACCAACAAAGGAAGTAAATATTGGAAGTGAAGAAGAACCTAAAATGCTGAAAATTGGAACTAAAATGGATGCAGATGAGGAAGAGCGAAACGTAAACCTTTTGCGAGAATCTAAATACATTTTCGCGTGGAGTATGAATGGGATGCCTGGAATAGATCCGTCAGTTGCATGTTATAAGTTAGAAATTAACAAGGATGTAAGACCATTTAAACAAAGGATAAGAAAAATCACGACAACATACCATTCCCAAATAGAAGAATAATTACAGAAGATGATTGACGCAGGAATTATAAAGCAAGAAAAATACCCGGAATGGATTGCAAATATGGTGGTGGTTCCAAAGAAGAATAAAGGGATAAGAATTTGCATAGGTTTTATTGACTTAAACAAGGCTTGTCCTAAAGATAGTTTTCCATTACCAGACATTCCTCAAATGGTCGAATCAGCAGCGGGAAATGATAGAATATCTTTGTTAGATGGGTATAAAGGATATAATCAGATTTCTCTCGCTGAAGAAGATCAGGAACATACTGCATTATTCGCTCCAAGAGGGTTATATTGCTACACAAAGATGCCCTTCAGTTTGCGAAATGTTGGTGCAACATATCAAAGAATGGTGGAGAAAGTGTTTGCGAGGTGGATCCATAGAATATTAGAGGTGTATGTAGATGACATGTTAATTAAAAGTAAGGAAGCTAAAAACCATGTGCAGGATTTGAAGGATATTTTTGACCAAATGCGACACTTTAACATCAAGGTGAATCCCGATAAGTGTACTTTTGGAGTGGCTTCAGGAATTTTTTTAGGATATATTGTGTCAAAAGAAGGAATACAAGTTGATCCAGAGAAAGTACAAGCAATTAGCGACATGCCAACACCAGCAACAGTAAAAGATGTGCAGAAGTTGAATGGGCTCTTGGCTGCGCTAGGAAGATTTATCTCGCGATCATCAGACAAATGCAAGCATTTCTTCAATATACTCAAGAAGGGAACAAAATTCAATTGGACAGATGAATGTGAAAAGGCTTTTCAAGGAATTAAAGAACATTTAATGAACATATCTATCTTACAGAAACCAGAGCCAGGAGAAGAGTTATTGATCTATCTTGCGACAACTTCGCACGCATTATGTGCAATGTTACTGCGAGTGGACACAGGAATAGAAAAACCAATTTATTACATTAGCAAAACATTTAATGCTGCAGAGAAAAATTACTCAAAGATCGAGAAGTTAATTCTGGCATTGGTTTATGCAACTTTTAAACTTCGCATCTATTTTCAAGCACATAAAATAAAACTATTAACAAATGTGTCAATTGAGTCAGTAATGAAGAATTCAAAAAGATCAGGCAGAGTTGAGAGATGGAATGCACAAGTAGGACACTTCGAAATCAAATATGAAATTATATCTTCGCCAAAATCACAAGTTGTAACAGATTTCTTAGCAGAGTTTCCTCTAGAAGATGACGAAGTTGTAGAAGAGATGATAGATGTAGAAGAAGAACATGTAGACCCAAGAGATCTGTTAACAGAACCCAATAGGTGGGAAATATTGGTGGATGGGTCATGAAGTAGGGAAGGTAATGGAGTTGGAGTTATCTTTATCTCGCCAGAAGAAGAAAAAATGGTTTTTTCATTTAGATTGGAATTTGCATCCACTAACAATGAGACGGAATATGAAGCTGTAATACATGCTCTAAAATTCGCAATAGATATGAAGTTGGAGAATGCTAGAATTACCAGTGATTCGCAATTGGTTATTCGTCAAATAAAAGGAGAATACACAACAAATGAACCATCTTTGAAGAAATACAAGAAACTTGTTTAAGAACTGTCAGCACAAATTCCAAAAATAAAATGGAGACATATATCAAGAAAAGATAACAGACTCGCAGATGCTTTTGCTTTCATATACAGCATGATGATAAATCCAGCTGCGATATGCATAAAAATTCAGACACTTATATCACCTTCAATCAATAAAGAAGAAGAAGAAGAAGAGGCAGATGTGATGATGATAGAAGGTGGCGAAGAAGAACCAAGAGGCAATATTGTAGATTGGCGAGCAGAACTTCATGCATATTTGGCGAGAGGAGAAACACCAAGAAATAGATTAGAAGCACATAAGTTAAAAAGCCGAGCAACAAATTATGAATTAAGAGATGGAGTATTATATCGCAAATATTTTAATGGACCATCACTAAGATGCTTGACACGGGAAGAAGGACAAAAGGTGTTAAAAATGTTGCATAGTGGAGACGTTGTTAATTATAGTGGAGGAAGATCTTTGGAATATAGAACAAAAATGCAAGGCTATTACTGGCCATACATGCATGAGGATGCAAAGAAACTTTCAAGATGTTACGAAGATTTTCAGCGATATGGAAAGAAGATACATGCACCAGGGGCACTATTGTCATCTTCCACAAGTATATGGACTTTTGGAAAATGGGGTTGGATATTGTGGGACCATTTGTACCCGGTTCTGGACAAAGAAGATATTTTATTGTCGCTACAGATTATTTCACAAACGGGGAGAAGTAAAATCCGTACAACACATTCGCGATAAATATATTTTTACATTCATATTTGAAAATATAATTTGCAGATTTGGAATCCCAGCACAGTTGGTATCTGATAATGGAAAGCAATTTGAAGGACAAAATATAAAAATGTTACTTAATGCATTTAGGTCAAATGTGGAAAATCAACACCTCTTTATCCACATGCCAATGGGCAGGCAGAGGAAACCAATAAGACAATCGCAGATATACTGAATAAAAAATTAGAGGGACACCATAGGGCATGGTGTGAACAAGTGCATAATGCAATATGGGCCTACAATACAACTAAGAGAGAATCAACTGGGATGCCACCTTTTTGTCTAACATATGGTGTTGAAGCAGTACTGCCAACAGAAGTTGCTATCCCTACAACAAAAATAGAGGCTTGGGAAAAGAATATGAGTGCTGGTATGATTCTAAGTAAATTTGATGAGTTAGAATAGAAGAGAGAAAAATCTTTACAACATTTGGAAAATTATCAGCGAAGATTGGCTCGCGAATACAACAAACGTGTCAAAATACGTGAATTCCAACCAGGTGATTTAGTGCTGCGAGAAACACCAGGTTATCAGCGAGAAAATGGTGGAAAGTTGGCAAGAAAATGGGATGGACCATATATTATTAAAGAGATAGTTGGAACAGGGGCATATAAATTGATGGATCCAGAAGGTAGAAATGTTGGTCAGAGACTTGGTAGACCATGGAACAGACTATATCTAAAAAGATAGTACCAGTTACAAATTCGAAGAAAGGCTGGGTGATGATATAATATATGATGAAACAAAGAAAAAAATAATAAATAAATTTTTTGACACAGCTGCGAGATTATTTGTAAGAAATAATATAAAAATAAGAAATGGCGATATTCGCAAGAGAAATATAAGAATGGGACGAACCTTTATGGCGTACACCCTAGTTCGCGGATAAAATTTCGCAAGAGGAAAATGTAAGACCTAACGTGCGTCATATAAGGGGTATCTCTTTGCATGGATCAGGGATAAGGTTATGCCGCTGCTGGAACCTGAGTCATGGAGATTTGGGGTTAATAAATCCCATCCGGGGGAGGTACTTTGGATTTTCAACCTGAACTTATGATTTAGGTTGGACGACTGAGGGTCTTTTCCAAGGAGTGTAGAGTATGATCAAGGCGCCGAGGTACACGGTTGAGCCAAGGGTGCCCGAGGAGTATGAAACTACCCTAGCCATTCTTGGCAAGTCTTGACTATGATGCACTCGGCCCGAAGAAAACCCCACCTAGGGTGCAGTCTCGTAACCACAATCCATATAGGCGAACTGGACAAGAGACTGCGAAAATAACTGGTTGTTGTTAAGACCGGATGGGAGGAGCTTGTCTTGTATGGCCGATGTACGCCTCCTTGAAGGGGCAACCAGGGGGAAGATAAGGGCGGCACCCTCCATTAGGGATCTGATAAGTGTCTTAAGACGCAAATATCATAAGGATTTTTACTCACGGGAGTATTAAGGCTTGTCATATTTGGGCAACAAATATACAGAGGAAAAAATCCAAGAGAAAAATATAAGATGAGATCAATGGGTTTTTACATAAAAGTGTAAAGACGTCCTGCGATTTCATTGCAAGACGGCAATGTCATGGGGCTTTTCTTTCGCCAGAAAACTTAGGCCTGTCATATTTTCGCAACAAAATTGATACAGTGCGGATGAGGCAAGATCAATGGGTTCTTACATGCGATAAGAACGTCCTGCGATTTTGTCGCAGAAACAAAATTTGGCAAAATAAGACCTTTAACTAGGAAGGAAAAATAAGACCAGAAGCATAATCATAAACATTAACTATTTTGTTCAAATGAAGATAAACTTTGTTCATCGCAAGAAAGATATTGAGGGGCAATTATGGGAATCGATAAACAGAGCATCAACATCTTTCTCGCAAGAACATTATTATCTTTCTCGCAAGCACAACTGAATTCAAGAAATAGTGTAAAGTATATCATTCACAAGAAAAGGAAGAGATAACTCAAGAAAATGTCAAAGTTCTTACAGAAGAAATAACTCAAGAAAATAATATTTTTTTTTTCCATAGTTCAATGTTATCTTCGCCGGCTCCATTGTCTTTACCAGAGTTATTATCTTCACCAACATTCCTTTCATTCTGATTAATTCTAGCTTCTTCTTCGCCGGCTCCATTGTATTTACCATAGTTATTATCTTCGCCAACATTCCTTTCATTCTGATTAATTCTAGCTTCTTTTCATCAGACTTGTCACCAGCAGTTGTTCTATCATCAGTAGCAGCTTTTTCTGGAGGGATTTCTTCCTTATCCACCTGGTCTTCTTGAAAACGATCTTCTTCGCCACTTTCACAATCAAAATCACTGACAGCAGGATGAGGAACTTCATCATCACCAACTTCTATAGGTTTTATTGACACAAGAGGAAGAGAGTTGGACAACAAGATATCATTCACTAGAACTTGTGCAAAAAGATGAACTTGACGAAGAAAAGCTTTATCACGGTTTCTAATATCCATATCTTTAAAATATCCAAGGTAGTCATATTTCCTTTCTGATAGATTTCGAGAATAAGAAAGATGATTAGTAAGAACACCATTCTCTTTGCGAACCTTAGCCAGATCAGCACTCATAGCAGAAATAGTAGAATGAAGCTTTTCCTCAGATGCTGTGAACAACAACAATGAAAATAATGATTATTCTGTTAAAAATTTCGCAAGAAATTCAACAAAATAAAAATAATCAAGGCATCCAAAATGACTACCTTCCTTTTGTGAATTTAATTTTTCAATTAGTGACAGGCAAGAATTCTCCCAAAGGTCCATGGCGGCATCGAATTTATCTCCAACTATGCCTTTTAGGCGAGATTTTATACTTTATTCTTTAGAAAGGAGATAAGTATTTTCCTTCGCTAATGAAGAGTTGGATTCTTCTAATTTGGAGTATTCTTCTTTAAGTTGGCTTATCTTTATACTTAAATCTATTCTATCTTGGATGAGCGCATTTTTCTCAGTGATAGAAGATTCAGTTACTTCTTTAAGTTCATCTTTTAGCGAATGAAAAGATCGTTCTTGGTTATCATACATTTTTTGAAGAGTACTTAGTTGCTGCGAGAAGATCGCCACTTTATTTGAAAGATCCCGCTTCTCTTGAGAATAAATCTTATTTTCATCTGATAAAGTTTCCATTGCTAAATTAGCATTGGTTAACAAATAAGAGATGCGAGATATTTCATTACATAATAAATCTTGTTTCTGTGCTAATTGTATGTTCTCTTTGGAAAGGTTCTCTACTTGATCAAGGGAGTACGTATAAATATTATCTAATCGTTATATTGGTTCATCCAAGAATCTCTATTAACACGAATCTCTTCAGCAATGGATTCATCTTTGAATATCCCCATTAATCGATTCTGATTTAAGGCTTAATGTGCGAACAAAGGATTTTAAGAAAATGAAGTATGAAAAGAAGAATAACAATTAACATAGAAAAATTAAACACAAAGATAGAAAGATTTATACCTTTTAACTCATTGTTTTTCTTGCAAAGATTATCGCATTTCAGTGAAGAATTGTTCATTTTATGATGAAGAGTATCACATTCTAAAGTTTTGGCTTGGAAATTTCTCCCTAAAGCTTCAATTTCATTTTCTAGAGATGCTTTCGAAGCCATTCGGTCAGAACCAAAATATTTACTTAAAATCTCACAGACACTATGCCTAACAGGATCAACAGAAGACTTCCTAGCATCATCTAAAATATCGGACAAAACCTTAAAAGCAACATCTACTCCTACTGAAGTTTCTTTAGAAGAGGGGAGGGATGTAGATGGAGAAAAAGTGACAATAGAAAGTTGGGAATTTGAATTATTCGCAGCAAATGCATCATCCAAAGGTCAAGTTTCAGGGAAAGTAATAAATGGAATTGAAGTAGAGTTAACTTGAGAAGTAATTACAATAAGAGGGGAAAAAACGCCATTCGCAACAGTTTCAGGAATTTCATTTATGACGAGATCAGTTGAGGCAGGAATATTTATGGCGATGTTTTTGCAGACAGAAGTTACAGGTTCAGTTTGGGAAGGTGTAGGAATAGAACCGGCAGGAATTAATTGGGGAATAGGAACAGCAAAATCAACAACTTTAGCTCGGAGAGATTTCTTGCGAGGAGCATTAGTGTTCTCATCACCATGCGAATAATAATCTAGATAAGAAACAGAGGCAACAATATTGTTATTAAGAAAACAAATGTTTCTTACTAACTTATGATTCAGAGTCTTCCTTTTATTTTCAGCAGACTTTTTCTACGAATTTCCGGAAGAATTAGGGTTTTGGACTACAAATTTGGTATTAGAAGTGATTTCGCTGAAAAGAAAACACAGTATGGGAATCACATAAAATCAAGCAAAGACAGATCAGATAACTTTGATGAACATGATTTATATGAACAAGATTGAGTTTAGTAATGATAGAAGAACATATACTTTGATGACTCCATGAAAGCAGTAGCAGAAGAATCTTTGAAGGAAGAAAGTTGCAGACGGAAAAAAGACGAAAAGATGAAGAATACGGAGAAGCAGAAGAAGAAGATTATTTCTGTACCAGATTCTACCTTTTATAGACAAAAGGGATGGAGACCGGATAATAATGAAGATACCAGTAAAAAGAGGAATATTTGACACGGGTAGGCGGTTATACTTAATTTACGAGGCTTTGTCATGAAGAGAATATGGAAAGATAGGAAGCTGCGGCATTATGAAGAGATATAGATTCTCATAATCTTCTCTACTTCGCAGAGAAGACATGAGAAGAAGCAAGATATAGGATCAGAATATCGCCACAATAGTGCTCTTGTGAAAATTATAAACAACGTTTCTGCGATCTCTTCAACAACACTCTGTGAGCGCCGCAGACTGACTTAAAGAATTATTCAAAGAATGACGTAACGGATGACGGTAGCAGAAACACGGGAGGAGCATGATGATCCTCGGAAGATTACGGCATTTGCGAGAATAAGCATTACAACTGCTGCGAGAATATCGCGAGTCAGATCCGAAATTAAGGGACAACTTAGCTATCATCCACTATGTAACTACCCTATATAAAGAGAACTAATAGACCCAGAAAGGGGAGATCAATTTTTGAGTGTTGAGAAAGTTTTGAGGAGAGAGAAAGTTCTTGTGAGCAGTTGTATTCTTTATTTCCTGTAACATTTCTGAGAATTAATCAATAAAAATGTTGTTCTTAATCTTCAAATATATGTTGATTATTATGAATTCTTGTGAGGGGTGTAGTGTAGGAATTCCTGCAACTACATAACTGTACCTTGGATCAGTGTGAGATTGGTTGGGGTTCAACTACAGTCCAGACCGAAGTTAATTTGGAGTAGTCTAGTGTCTATAACGGCTTAATACAGTGTATGCTTAATCTGGACTAGGTCCCGGGGTTTTTCTGCATTTGCGGTTTCCTCGTTAACAAAATTCTGGTGTCTGTATTATTTCTTTTCCGCATTATATTTTTATATAATAAAAATAATACAGGTTGTGCGTTGTTCAATCAATTAGAATATCCGACCTTATTGGTTGTTGATTTAAATTGATTGACACTTGGATATTGGTCTTTGGTACCATCCAAGTTATCTTTCTTTGATTAAGACTCGCATATTATATTTGATTGAGTAAATATAATTGAGAGATAGAGATAATAAACTCCTTGAGATATTTTCTATTTGATTGAGTCTAGTTGATTCTCTAGAAAGTAACTCGGAGTTGTCCATACAGATTTCTAATCGAAATATTGGGTGTGGTTGTTAGACCCCTGCTTTTTCAATTGGTATCAGAGCAGACAAACACGTTCATGACCTTACATGTCTGTGTTTGTAGCGATATGACTCTATGGACAAGAGTAATATCTCTGAAAACGCAACATCAGTCCAATGTCACTCAGGTGAGACTCAAAGTCTTGAAGCTTCTGAGAAGAACTCCATCGCTTTTCCCTTGACTGAATCTGCATCTGACTGGGAAAGGTATCTTGATGAGAAATTGGATGACCTTTCAGGTGATAGTGATTCAGAAGAAGGAACAAGTATTGATGAGGAAGTCTTTCAATATATCAAGTTGTTTGACCATGCGTTGAAACAAAAAAGGTCAACAACTTGCCTGAGTGATACATTGCTCCTCTTTGTCAAGAAAACAAAAAATTGAGAAAACTCTTTAAAGGATATGACGGTGGGTATAAACTCCTAAAGTCTATAGTTAAGGATCATGAAGAAAATGTTCGCACAAAAAGGTCTGAATGTGACAAACTTCTCTGAAATCTCTATATGTGGAAATAAAGACTTGCCGATGCTGAAGCAAGATATGACTCTCAACAAAAATATTTTAATGACAAAGAACTCAGTCTTATTACTAAAGAGAAGTCATTGGAGACTGACCTTTCAGCTGCTCTTGATAGAGTAAAATCACTAGAAGAGAATCTGAGAAGATTCAATACTAGTTCTACGAAATTGACTTCTATGATTGGAGCATGTAAAGAACATCGTGATACACGTGGTCTGGGCTATAAGGGGATAGATGCTCCAAAAACTAGTAAGATCAATTTCGTTAAAGCTGTTGGTCATTCTTCATGTGAAAAAACGTTTCATGTCTAAAACATGCCTAAGGATGAAGGGACTTCTCCTAAATTTACCCACATGAGAGCAGTTAAGAATAATTCCTTTAACTGTTATTACTGAAGAAATATAGGACATTCTGAGCGAAAATGTCATTTTTGTTTGAGAAATAAAAAACTTCACAACATTCTTGTATGGGTGTCTAAGGAAGTGGTTAAACTTGTTTCTCATGTTATTGGAATAAAAGGCACATTCAACAATCAAGAAAACTACCTTGACAAGTCATTTCTTATTCATGAATTTGAAACAAAAAATATATATCAAGGAAGAAGGAGGAACAACAAATGGATAACTAACATCCCTAAAAGAAAAAGAAGGCATAAGAGAAAGAAAAAGAGATCAAGTTTTTTGTCTTCTTCGGTAGAAGGGTGTGAATCCAAGAATTCTGTCCCAGATTTCCTCCATATAAACAACCAAGTCTCAGAACTTAAGACAAGTATAAATAGACTCAGACTGGGCGTTTCCAAAACATGGAAAGCGGTTAACTCAGGTAGTCCTAGTTCATCTCCTAGTATCTTCAATATTATTGAGTGATTTTTCTGTACATTCCTTTAACGGAGAAGTCAATAATGATGAGAAAAATGCTTATCCTAATACACCATAACTGCTTCCTATATCATCCTTCTTTTGGAATAAGAAGGATGCTCTGTTGTCTCAAGAAAGTGTCTTGAGAAATCTGTTAAAGGTGTTTTTTCTCTCAGAAATTAATTTGATTCTCCTAGTTTGAAGACTGTTTTCAATGTTTTTAATAGAAAATTACTTGTTGAACCGTCCCTCGTTTGTTTGCTTGTTTCTCCGCGTTTTGGTCATCTATGACCACTTGTGCACGTTCACAAGACCCTCACGGACGTTCTGTTGTCTAGGGTTTTATATGAACCACCTTATATATGTCATTAATTGACACTTTATCCTATAAGGTCCAAAGGATTCTATTGAATGTTTAAGTACAATGGAGAGAAACAACAAAGATATGAACAAGGAGGATAAGACGATTGAGTTTCATGAAGACCCCGTTTTCATAATCTGTCATCAAGCTATTAATCATGAAAATAACCTACTAGTTCAGATGTCTTCACAATTGGTAGGGAATCTTCTTCGAGATTTTTAATTTGTTCGTGAACAACTCGGAATAGCAACAAGGAATCTTGAGTTTCTAAAGAACGAACTGAAGAAAGCATATGATGAACTTACTCTTATTCTCTCTTTAGTTGCAAACAGGATTTAGTTTGCCTAGTAAATCTTCTATTTTTCTTGTTTTATTTAGAATAATAACCAGTGTTTTGGAATAGCCATTATTGTGATTACATATAGCTATATCCAAGGTTCTCATCTTCTTTCTTTTAGATTTATTGGTTTAAATTCTAAACTTGTTTGGAAGATGTTGGTTGCAGTATTAATCTTTATAGTTTTATATATTGCAATATTTTGATGGGATATGTGTGTTTACGTCCGTGAACTTGATTATCCCATATTTTGTCAAAAGTAAAGTCGTTCGTAAATTGATATGCAAATATTGATAAACTAATGAATAGACTTTTGGCAAAAACACAAAAGTTAAGCCTATATTGTCAATTATTGATGTAAGATAGGTTAAAATATTTTGTGATTCAAGGATTATGTCTATTGTGTGTCATTGTGCAAATAGTGATGGAAACATAGAATGAATCCTTGCTTATTCCACGGTATAGGTCGATTCTCCGATCTACAATTTTATGTAAATACTGTGTTGTTCTATGAAGTTTCTTATGTTGAGCACTAAAACAAAAAAAATTGATTGCTTTGTGATTAGCTTAGTGGTTGTTCCGTAGAATTTATTATGTCGAGTGTGACCAATTAAATTGATTACTTTTGTAATTAGTTTGGTTGAGTATGACAATTAGATTATTTGCGAGTCCTCTTGTGATTAATCTAATTGATTTAAGTCTCCATAAGTTTACTTGTGTTGAGCATGATTAGTCAAATTAATCTTGGTTTTCTTTGGTTAGTATGATTGAATATTTTGGATTCCAAATTCATACTTTTATGTAATTTGTTGATTCTAAATAAATCCTTCTTTTCTTTTGAAATTAAGGTCGCTCGTGTTGTTCCATTGTGCATGACATTTTATGGGGGAGAGTTCTTTTGATCTTGTGCTTAATTGCCAAATCTTTGTGGGGAGTGCGGCTGTGGAATATTATAGGGGTTATCTTGTATCTTTATGAACTCCTTGATGAATGCACTTAGCTTCGGCTTTATGATTGCATCCAAACAAGATGATATACATTTACCATTGGTCATGAAATATCTCTTACGGAAATTTTATTAGGATTTCGTTCTTGTACCTTTTCCAATTTTATTGACAAAAAGGGGGAGAATTAATATGTAGTTCATACTACAAATACATATGGTTTTCGGATCATTATGTAAGGGGGAGTGGTTTCCATGTGAGATGGAGTATTGACTAAGGGGGAGTGAAGTATCACCATAGTATTGTTGTTAAAGTTGTGATGCAATTGTACTTTGACGTTGTGTAATAATACTATGACAATGTATAACAATGATTGAGAACTCTTGTTTTCTCATTGTTATAGCTACGGACTTTCAACAACGATGATACTAAACTTACAACCTTTTGGATCATTGGACTACTTGGAAGTGACGAAGATTTCGAGTAATGTTGAAGATTAGACATGTGGAATAGGAGCTACAAAGTTTATTCATATATTTTTTTATTCCATATGTATTAATAGTTTTGCCATTAAAATTTACAAAGGGGGAGATTATTAGAGCATTGCTCGGTCGAACTCGCATGCGTAGCCATCTCAAGCATGTTTGTCAATGTTAGTGATCAAAACTATAAAGTCTTGATTTCTAGTCTACTATAGATAATGTGTCGGACTAGGATATAAAGTGTAGTTTAGCTCAAGAACTCCATGGCGATCATCATACAAGATGAAGGACTACTAAAGGAACCAGTGGATAAAGGTATGTGGAGACTTGAACTTATCTATCACTCAAAAGTCTATCTACTTTATCTCCTATCTTGAGACAAAAGTCGTATTACTATATAGACTAAGATTATACACATATGTCATTTCGAACTGAGTATATCTTGCTAATCTATTTCTCTAAATATGTGTTGGTAAAGCTTTCGATTTATCCAAGTTCATCTTTACATATTTACGAAAGTCATGTTATGTTTCAATCATTTTAGAAATTGCTCTGACGAAAAATAGTTTGTGAATAACAACTATATAACGTCCTCTGAGAATGTTTCAATGATTGAAATGAGAGTTTAGACAATATATCCATTGGAGGATATAAACATTGTTGAGGTAACACATATATGTATAAGTCCTTATTGCTTGAACCGAAGTTTGCGAACTTTGTTGATCAAGTGAAACCAGAACGTGAGCCGTAAACTTAGTCCGCGAACTGGCATAGTTATCGAACCCGAGAATATCTGCTGAAGTTGTAGCTCAGTTTCAGTCCGAACTCAGTCCGCGAACTGACGAAAGTTCTCGACCCGAGAATTTCTACTGGAGTATGTAAACTCCAAACTGGTTGACTTGAGCCCATGAACCCAGTTCGTGAACTTGAGTAGGTTATGTCTAAAAACGATGTTTGTGAACTTATCATAATTAACTAAGGAATGTTATTGAAAACCGTGGATTTATAGTTCATGAATTGATTCGAGTTAACCGATCACATCGTTTTTGCTTCAATTATGTCTTGTGTAGTACATAAAGATCTAAGCAATTGAACAACTCTTTAACTAATTCATTTGAGTCATTCAGACTAGTTATGGTAAAGAAGAATATGGTTGATATGAAAGTTATCATTTAGCTAACCATTTGGTTAACTAGTTTTGAACCAACCAATGTACAAGTTTGGGTACTGTTTGTGGGTGAAAACTATTCCTGCCGATTTTGGTAATTTGGGGTGTGGATGAGGAATGAATCTAAAGCTTAAATAAATGCACTGTGCGGTGATTTCTTATAGATTCGAGAGATCAATCTGTGCAAGTATGGCCTAAACCAAGAAATGGCCGTTCCAGACTTGTTTCGGTCATAAAGTGAAGGAGTGGGGTTGATCTTAGGGAGGGAAGCGAAGAAGGTGTTGATATTGTGAAGGTGTTGGCTATGTATGACTTTTATCAGAAAGATGAACTGGCATGCAGGATGTAAGCTATCAGTTCTGGTGTTTGGATACGATTGTATCAACACTTGCCTTTGTTATCTCGTCTTGTTCCATTATTGTGAAAAATAGTGCGGAGAACTTATTTATACAAGTCTTTTAGCCTAACCTTCGTATCTCGTGGGAAGTGGAGAAAGTGGAGTGATGGAGTAGTGTGTTTGTGTCACACGACCAGGCTTTCCCACTTCTCCCATCATCACTAACCGTCCATGAGTTACTGACACGTTCTTGTGATAGCACGTTGTGCATTGTACGCTATAAACCGCCAGACCAATACCCCAGTATGTATCCCCCAGTTTGTGCCATCATTGATGTATTGAACGTGTGGATCATGGGACCCACAAAAAGTAGCATGTAATGCTACGTTATTTAGGAAATTGATACTTGTAAAGTATCGTGTGTATACTATGTAGGTACTGCGTCGAGTATATTCAGCATGTATGAAGCATCGCTGCTTGAGAGTCTCAAAATAATCTCATGTCCAGCCTATTTCATGTGATAGTTTGGAGGTTACGCAAACAACTCCTCCCTTGGCCGACCTCATGGTGTGGTAGAGTGACGAGTGGTGATCACCATGACTCCGCACTGACCAATTAACTCCTGACCAGGGTTGTATAACCAATCCGGTGAAGTTGGAAGGACGAGATGGTCTCTGAGACACGCATCTGCGACCGTTGGTGAAATTAGGGTTTTAGAGTAGGTGCACAAGCACCACTCTTCAGCCTGATCGAATCCAAGCTTGGGATACGAATTTTGGCTGGCCGACCGTAAATGCATGTAGATGACATGACAGTGTAGGCGCCCATACCCTATTACCTCACGAAAGTGTGATCTGGGACACTCAATTTATCCGGCGAAGTTGAGTGGTCGAGATCAATTTGGGACAGCAAATTGGTGCCGCAAAAGCCTCACACCGTAACATCTTCTGGCTTGCGTTCCAAGACGACCAGGCTTGGTCGGTCTTGGCGGATTGCTCCAGCATATAGATGGTAGGCTGGTGTTCACGCCTATACCTTACCGTCCCATGAAAACATGATCTAAGCCACTCAATTCGTCCGGAGAAATCGAGCGGTTGATATTAGTTTGCAATTTGGAAGGAGAGACCATGCATGTTGGAGGCGCGCGAACCAAGGAGAAAAAAAGAGTTCGGTCTTGGCCGATTGGGTGTAGATATAGGTGGGTCGGCAGTGATCTTGTTGATACTTATCGGACCTGCTTAGCCTATTCCTGGACCCTTCGTCCGATTAGGAGAAGATTGACGCTTGTGATCGCGACATAAACCTTAATCAGGGTATTACCGGCCGTGTGTTGTACCTAGTTTGGAGCGTACGAACTAGGACGACCAACTATAGTTGGTCCTGACCGATCAGTCAGGTATGTAGGTGGGCCCATGTTGATGGTGTCGACATGCTCCGTGTCCTTTGAATCTACATCTGCACCCTCCATCTATACCTGCGAAGATGGATGGTTGAGACTGTTTTGCGACTCATGTAATGTGCCGCAAACCCTAATTTAGGGTTTTCCGTCCATACTGCTATGGTTTGAACATTTTTGAAAGCTAGGCTAATCTTTTGGGGAGGACGACCATGCGGGGCCCGTATTGGTCCGGCAGTGGATATTCCATACCTGATTGGGGGTTATAATCTATCTGGGCCATCCAATCATGCTGGTGGAGTTGGATGGTCGTGATTGTATCCAGACTGATACGGTCTGTCCGGATGCTCAATCGGTCTAGTATAACACACCGAGAGCGGCTCAATCGGGCTAGTATAACCCACCGAGAGTTGCCGCCTGTACCAGATATTTCGTACATGTTTCATTATAATGCTTGGAGATCCATGTTGCTCTGCTGAGAGCAACACTCAGTCGTCATGCCGCATTGATAATAAGTACAGGAAATACAAGGCTGGTTGCGCATTAATTAATAATGTTGTAAATTCACAGGGTATATGGGATTGTTGCCATATGCTCCAACCTGGATGAATTTCGTGTATTTTATTCACAGAATGGGATTGTTTCCACATGCTCCATTCTAGGTGAATTAGTAAAGTGAAGGAGTATCCATCACTTATTAATGGCCTTATCTTTTACAAGATGTTAGCGCATAATTTTTAGGTTTTATAATTTTACCCTTAAATGAAAATCCTCCATCAACATTAAGTCCCCTGCCTAGCACATAATGGTTACACTATTGTGGGGGTAGGTATGAGATGGTGACAAATTTGTACACTGAAATGACCAAGCTAAAGTGAATGCATATTTACCGGATAGGTCGACCTCGTCAGGCGTTTCCCTGGGAGTCCTGGTTAGGGTTGTGAAGGAAGCAGGACTTGATCCGGTGAGTCTATTTGGTTTCCTTTGTACATATCTGGGAAGAGCTCGGTCCCTTCCTTGGGTCAGGTGTACTCCTTTCCATCGTACGGAAACTTTCCTCAGATGTATGCGATAAGCATCATTGATTGCTATTCCCGAAATAATAGCCTTCATAAGTGGTAAGTAAAGACTTCTTTTCTCCTGGGATTCTGTCAACTTGCGAGATTATAAAGAATCATCTCACCTAGTTGTTCCTTCTATATCTCAGGTACTGCTCCACACGTATATGATCTTCTGATTGATTTTTTTTTATAACTTCTTCTTCTTCGTGGTTTATCATGGAGACAGTGGACGACCATCCTATCACCTCTCCAGAAAGAAGCTTCGAAGTTGATAATCCTGAAATCCATGCGCACGAAGAAGTAATTGCTAAGATCGATCTTCCACTTCGCGAAGTTGGCCGTGTTATACAGGGGATGTCTATTTTGCACCTGCGTATTTCCAAGGGACGTATCTGTGCCCTTTCAGCTGCAATTGACATGGAGGAACGGTGGAGACGCGAGGAAGTGTTGCAAGTACCAGTAAGCGTAAGGTCATAGAGATTTGCAGCGCGGTTTAAGAGGCGGAGGGTTGAGCATAAACGACCTCCAAGTGAGAATAAGTACGATTACCCAATCTAGGACGGTGTGATAATTCTTGATTCTGACACTGGAGAACCTGAGTGTTTGATAACAGTCAGCGCGACTCCCAATGCTGTTGTAGCCTTTGGCGCTCATGCTGATGATGTTGGGACGGAGTGTGTCGCTGCGGAAATATCTGATGCAGAGGCTTAGGTAGATCCAAAGGGAGGAGCATCAATAGGCGATGGCGTTGAAGAAGAACCTTATGTCTGTGTAGGCGCGGTCGACCCTCTTGATGGTTGAAATCACTTTACTTCTTTTTCTCTTTCCAGTATATTCCGTAATTTGTGAACACCTTCCTTGTACTCAGTGTCAGATGTTTGAATAAAGGCTTTTTAGTTATAATCTTTTGTTAAGACTACAACCGAACCTTCTCAGGCGCAAGGGTGCGCCTTCACATGTATGTAATTCCTTGACATAAACGAAACAATGTCATAATGATATACCACAGACATGTGCTCCCGACACAAGATCTTTCTGTCCTTGTTGGGGTGAGCGGCTCAAATCTTCTTCCCTTCCCGCGCATATTTTTTCCCTCGACTCTTTTCAGGATATTTTTTTGCTTAGGGTTTTTTTCCTGACCCAATCTAGTGGGTTGATTTAGGCTGAACTTTGTGTCTTTAAGGTAAAGAGGTTCTCAGATGGAAATAATACTTCAATTAAATTGAAAATTGAAACCCGAATTATGAATGCAAGTATTGTAATCATTTTCTAAAGGAATTACAAATGTTATGTGAAATTGTAAGGGAAAACACGCTGGAGGAAGTAGCACAGCATCTTAAAGCGTGTAGGATGCTGGAAAGTGATAGGACAACGTCTTAAGTACGGTAGGGTTTGAGCCACCGTGAGTGAATTGTTACGCCTTCTAGCTTGTCAGCGTTAATAAGTTTGCAATAGCTTCCTAGGATGACATCTGCTACCATGTATGGTTCATCCTCCTTCTCGGTGGGTGAATTAGGTGAGGTATCCATTTTCACCGTAATGCTGGCGACCTTGAACGCGGTTGTCTTCGTTACTAGGTCTCCAATTCCAAATGGGTTTGGGCGTGTAGACATCAGGGTCTTGGTTTTTTTGTCTTTGATCGAGACAACTTCTAGACTCCTGATAAACTGTTTAAAGAGGCCGGCCTCCCATTCGCATCTCTTAGCCAAGGTTGGTTTTTTGGCTAGAACCAGTCCCCAGGACTTATCTGAATGAGGGGAGGTTGGTTGTAAAGAGGGTTGCGTGATGAGACTTACTTGAGATCGGAACCTTTCAACGTATGCTGACAGGCTCTCTCCGGGAAGTTGTGTCACATTGGCAAGTTGTTGGTACGACAACAAATAGTTTTCAGGTCCAGAAGGCGTGTTGGAGATTCTTTCAGGTATCAAAGCCGGTATAGGACAGACTCCTAGTGTTGCCTTATTTTCGTGCATCCAAGGGAGTCCTAGGATCATGTCATAGTTGGGATGATCTTTGACTATGTAGAACTTTGCTTGTGTAGAGGCATCACCCAATTTGACTTCAAAATGTATCCATAAGCATCTCTGAGTTCTCCTTCTGGATCCTTAACCACAGTTGGGTGACGAGTAGCCTCCTGCTTCGGAATCCTACTGCTCTCAAGGTCTTGACAGTAATGGTGTTAAATTCGGAGGCCGTATCAATCAACGAGCTATCGGACTCAACGTTTCTCAAATGAGTGACGGTTAGGAGTCCCCAGTTTCCTTTGCTCGCATCTTTCGGGAAAGACTAGGGTTCCTGGACTGCTTCTAGATACAAACGCCTACCTCATAAAACGCGGTTGAGAGCCGTAAATATGTCTTAACGATGTCCCTTGGAGAAATACAAGATTTCACACAAGTGCTCCATCATAGATTGTACAGTCTAGCGAACGGAATCCCCAGAAATCATATAATTCTTGATAGGAAGAGGATCTCTATGAACACCTTCATTTCCAAGTTGGAGTTCTCATGTCTCTATCTTTCCCTGAAGATTTGTTTCAGCCTGTTACAATCTTTGGTTGGATGGTGAACGAATTTATGGTAGCAGCAGTATTTAGGATCCGCCATGTCTTTCTCAGTTGGAGGGCGTCTGATAGGAGGCATCTTGATAGCATCGTCTTGGATCCACGCTTCTAAGAGTTCTATCACTTCATTCATGGGGAAAGGAAAACCTGTATCTTCGGTGTCTTGTGCATGATTTTTGTCCGCTCCTTTCCGAGATGAAGTCTTGTGTGCCGGGGATGCCCGCTTGATTTATTGTTCCGTCGCTGATATGACGCCCCAAATACTAAACCTGCTTAGCTAGTAGGATTGCAAACTAATTGAAACATTAAATTTAGACTAATAATTTTAGAATTTTCAGATACAAAAGCTACGCCCAAACACTCTGATACAGAATAAATGAAGAACTCTCATATGATACGAATATAATCATGTGTTGTTTACAGAGAAAGTATACATATACAAAATAAAAATATATATCTTCAATTTGATGGAAAATTTACGCTACGGAAATGAATATCTTCACCTGCACCTTTTCTTCTGAATACTGAAACTGAAGTGGGAACGAATGAGCACATCATCCCAAAATAGGGGCTCAATGAAAACATGAAACTCTCAAGTAATCACTAATATGCTTCACAGTTCTAAAGAAGTAGTAATTTAAACATGTCATCGTGCATAATATGCATAAGAGTAATTTCCCCAAATACCTCGATATAATATTTCCTCATCTGGGTCTTAACGACATAAATTAGGTTATAAAATAAAAAGTAATACTATTTCGCTTTACGCGCTAGATAGCTATTATATGCACTTCTCGTGCTAGGTATCGCCTCATCTGGGCTATAAGACTTAGAAAGGAGCTGTGGGGAGACCACAGTCACTCCTCGCGGGGATTTCACTCAAACACACATCAAATTATTCACTCAGCAATCAACAAGCATCGTAATATATCATTCATGAAAGAATGTTATTCTAATTCCACTTCCTCAGGTATTGCATACCATAATAACAATATCCGTGAAATACCACCACCGGATGAATCTACAAAAGTGAAACTAGAATAACTAAAATATGTCATCCAGACCTCGCCAAACTCATTGGAGAAAGCGAAAGCAGAATAACTCCAGACTCGAATGATAGCGCCATCCACACAGAGTGCCCATACAAACCATGATTCAAGAACTACCATCATAAGTCCCGAAGGTTTTGCAATCAAGCATAATATGCAAACGAATGGATTCTCACAATAAATTGTAAAAGGTAATATTCCCCTATATAACGATATTGCCTCATCTGGGCTTTAATAAGCATAAAAATAGATATAAAATTTGGAGAATCCTCACAATGCATATTACACAACATACCCAATCATTTACACACAAATATGCTCATAAGAAGTAATGGCACATCATGCTCGCGTAATAAAAGGAACTTAATGATTACAAGAAGTTTACAGAGTTCCCACCTGGTTTGATGACAAGCCATGCATACCTTGTATTCCTCAATCCGCTGGTACATCCTTTGAATCGATTGTTGTTAATATAGACTAACTATTAATCACACAAGCACTCTAATAATTTAACCAATAGGCTCGTACAAGGTTCATAACATAATATCATACAATTATCTAGTTATACGTTAAGTGAAATAACTAACGGTTCTAGTTCTATTAATGGTTCCATAACCTGGTTATAAGTAATTTGGGAATAAATAATTATCTACTTACCCAAATTGGGCCAAATTGGAAGCCCTAGAAAATCCCTACAACTTTGCAGAAGGAACCGAAATGGTCCAAAAACTCAAAATACTATTTCTGGCCCTAAACCCAACTCATGGGCCTGATCCGGCACGGCCCACTAGTCCGACCTGCTACCCAGTTGACTGATCCATCGGGTCAACCCATGACCCGACACGTTTACCCGGTTCACTACCCACTTGGTCTGACTTTTCTGAGTCATATAACTCATTCATCTTACTTGCTGACTCACCGAGTCGAGTCGGACAATATTACAAACACATGACAGGCATATAAACTACTTGTACATAGCACAAGCACCAATTGTTCGGGGTCTATCAGTTTCTCAAATTTAATCCAAATGAGGCTCCTAATGTTTTGTTAGAAAGATGACAGTCTCCTCTACAAGTTTGTAGTTATGACCGGAACCCAGTTACGAATCTAACATACAACAAAAGTTTCATTTATCCACGTACTCACCGCAGTTTTCAGAATTTCAGTCTCAAGGAGTAAACTTTGAAAATTCCTTATTAATTCTCTATTAAACCAAATCAACCAAAATTGGTCTCTATAAAAACATGAAAGACTCGTATACAACTTTTATATTTACCCAAAGACTAAAATCATATTTCAAGATGATAATTATCATGCTCAAACATAAGGCAGAGACACATATAGTTTCTTACAAAATCATGGTTTTTCATACATGAATCACTTGATTGTTTTCTAACTAATTTCCATATCTAGCAACAACCCAAAATATTATAAACAATATAGGATAAATTAAAAGGGTTACCTTGGACAGATTAGCTAATTTGCATCATCTCCATCTAGTGATAATCATCATGAACACCATATATATATATATATATATATATATATATTTCTATTCTCCATTAACAAATTCATCACCAAAAACATCTTTTCAATCATGTTATCTCTGCTCTAATATTATCTTTCATATATTCATTGCTTGTGATCAGTGAGTAACTATTTCTCTCTTATTCTCCATCATCTCTCTAACCCTCCATATCCATCTATCTTACTCTTAGAACTAAGAAATATTCGTTGATATAAGGAGAGAACTTGGATAGCTTCATAACACAATTCTTATTCTAGGAACTCAACTGTAGGTGTCCAGTTTTCCTTCTCTCAATTACACCTCCTACTTACTGATTGATAAGTATCAAACAAAAAATAAATATCGGTTTCATAACTAACGTAATTAGGTAATTAATCTAACCTAAACATAATTAACTATTAATTAACTAATCTAACTTGATTAATAAGTTTTAACTATTACCAATGACTTAAAAATTACCAAGGGGTAACTTTATACTAACTAGAGGTCTTGGTCAGGTTAAGATTCGTCGGTCAACGGTCAAGTCAATTATGATGGTCAACGGCAGTTTGACCGATTTCTATTCCATTTTTTAGGTCTCGTATCTTCTTCGTCCGATATCCAATTTACGCGTTTGAGTAGTCCATTTCGCATAACTTTTCGAGATATATTTAATGGTACTAGTTTCGTATCTAGATTATTGTAATATTAATTCTTATAAATTAACATTAGCGGCTAAAACGTCTCTTGACTAGTCTAATAGCGTTGACGAGCTTGAGCGTCATTACAGCTGAAGCTTTCCTTTTTTATCCTCCACCTACTACACTCACAGAAGGACCTGTGTTGTATTGCTTGTTCGTGAGACACCTGCTTCCTCGACTTTCACGTGAATCTTCACTTTGAATAACTCTGGTTCTTTATAGCAATGCTGGTGCGGTTGTTGCTGAACGTTTGGAAGCTTCATGGAGTTCAGAGAACGTTTGAAAGCCCATATTCTCTAATAGAGCGCGGTATATGGGTATCATCCCATTGATGCATAACTCCACCAATTGTATTTCGGTGACATTCGGGTCATGACAATCCAGTGTTTGGGTTCTGTACCTCTTAACGTAGTCGTTGGGATACTCGTTGTTCCGCTGAAGAATTCTTCCCATATCTGAAAAGGTGATTTGTTCGGACACGAAGAAATACATTCTGTAGAAAGAACTGACCATCTCGTTCCAATTGGATATGCTATTAGGTGCGATGTTGTTGTACCAGGTGTACTCCCTTCCCGTAAGTGACTTTGAAAATTCTTTTAGGCGGAGAACATGATTGTATTCATGCTCCCCCAAAGATTCTAAGAATCTAGAGACGTGTTCACGAGCATTACCAGTACCATCATAGAGGGAGAATTGGGGAGAGGTGTAACCTATGGGAAGAGGAATTCATTGCACATCTTGAGGGTACGGCGGATGATGCTGGTGTACATCCATTCGGTCCCCTTTTCCTCGATTTTGGAGAAGTCGTTCCAGGTCCTCACGTGTGATGAAGTTGGATGGTTGGTTCCTTTTTTCTGGGAATTAAGGAGAAATGCGAGTTTCCTCATCCGTGTGGTCCAGGATGGAAACGTCTCCCACGGGTTGTCGTGAACCTTGCGGCAATCGTTCAGTTAAAGTTTTAAGGAAAGTGAGTACCTCTTTCTGAGTTGCGGCCATATCCGTTTGGGTCTTAGCCAAAACTTCATGTTTATCCATTAAGTATGCAATGGTAAAGGGTGGTGGTCCTCCTCTTGTCCCTCCTGCTCCTCGTACTGATGAAGAAGTGAAAGTTGTTGCTCTGGTGACCACCGAAGGCCTTACACTTGAGGAGATGCCGGGATTATAGGCTGCTCTGGCTCTGGTGATGGGAGGTGTTACACTTACTGGAATATTTCCTGCTATGCTAGCGCTGATGGTAGAGGTGATGGCTCCACGAGATATATTGACTACAGTAGCTATACTGACAGGTACATCGACACCGGGAGTGTTATCCACACTAGTTCCATCAGAATTGATTGCTGATCCAGACCTGAGTTCCACCATCTTGAAATGAATTGTTGATTGAATTGGTTCTAAGATATACCCTTTTGAAATTGAAAAAATTGAATCGGATTTCGAAGAAATTGACTTTACAACCGAGAGATTAATCTCCCACTGTGGTCGCCAATTGTTTGTGGGTGAAAACTATTCTTGCCGATTTTGGTAATTTTGGGTGTGGATGAGGAATGAATCTAAACCTTAAACAAATGCAATGTACGGTGATTGCTTGTAGATTCGAGAGATCAATCTGTACAAGTCCGTCCTAAACCAAGAAATGGCCATTCCATACTTGTTTCGGTCACAAAGTGAAGGAGATGGGGTTAATCTTAGGGAGGGAAGCGAAGAAGGTGTTGAGATTGTGAAGGTGTTGGCTATGTATAACTTGTATCAGAAAGCTGAACTGGCTTGCAGGATGTAAGCTATCAGTTCCGGTGTTTGAATACGATTGTATCAACACTTGCCTCTGTTATCTCATCTTGTTTAGTTGTTGTGAAAAACAGGGCGGAGAACCTATTTATACAAATCTTTTAGCCTAACCTTCGTATCGCATGGGAAGTGGAGAAAGTGGAGTGATGGAGTAGTATGTTGGTGTCACACGACCAGGCTTGCCCATTTTTCCCATGATCACTAACCGCCCATGATTTCCTGGCACGTTCTTGTGATGGCACGTTGTGCGCTGCATGCTGTAAACTGCTAGACTAATACCCCAGTATGTATCCCCCAGTTTGTGACATGATTGATGCCATGAACGTGTAGATCACGGGACCCACAAAAATATAATGTAATGCTACGTTATTTAGGAAATTGATACTTGTAAAGTATCGTGTGTATACTATGCAGGTACTGCATCGAGTATATTCAGCATGTATGAAGCATCGCTGTTTGAGACTTTCAAAATAATCTCATGTCAGCCTACTTCATGTGATAGTTTGGAGGTTGCGCAAACAAGTCCTACCTTGGCCGACCACATGGTGTGGTAGAGTGACGGGTAGTGATCACCATGACTCCGCACTGACCAATTAACTCCTGACCAGGGTTGTATAACCAAGCCGGTGAAGTTGGATTGACGAGATGGTATCTGAGACACGCATATGCGACCGCTGGTAAAATTAGGGTTTTGGAGTAGGCGCACAAGCACCACTCTTCAGCCTGATCGAATCCAAGCTTAGGATACGAATTTTGGCTGGACGACCATACATGCATGTAGATGACATGATAGTGTAGGCGCCCATACCCCATTGCCTCACGAAAGTGTGATCTGGGCCACTCAATTTATCCGGCGAAGTTGAGCGGTCGAGATCAATTTGCGATAGCAAATTGGTGCCGCAAAAGCCGCACACCATACCATCTTCGAGCGCGCGTTCCAAGATGACCAGTCTTGGTCGATCTTGGACGATTGCTCCAGCGTGTAGGTGGTATGCTGGTGTTCACGCCTATGCCTTACCGTCCCATGAAAACATGATCTAAGCCACTCAATTCGTCCGTAAAAATCGAGCGGTTGAGATTAGTTTGCAATTTGGAAGGAGAGACCATGCATGTTGGAGGCGCGTGAACCGAGGAGAAAAAGAGAGTTCGGTCTTGGAAGAATGGGTGTAGAGATTGGTAGGCCCGCATTGATCATGTTGATACTTATCGGACCTGCTTAGCCTATTCCTAGACCCTTCGTCCGATTAGGAGAAGATGGACGCTTGTGATTGCGACATAAACCCTAATCAAGGTATTGCCGGCCATGTGTTGTACCTAGTTTGGAGCGTACAAACTAGGACGACCAAATATAGTTGGTCCTGACCGATCGGTCAGGTATGTAGGTGGGCCCACGGTGATTGTGTTGACATGCTCTGTGCCCTTTGAATCTACATCTGCACCCTCCATCTAAACCTGCGAATATGGATGGTTAAGACTGTTTTGCGACACATGTAATGTGCCGCAAACCCAAATTTAGGGTTTTCCGTCCATATTGCTATGGTTTGAACGATTTGGCAAGCTAGGCCAATCTTTTGGGGAGGCTGACTGTAACGCCCCGGTTTTCAGAACTCGGATCCTACCCGGATCCCATGCCCGAAAACCCGAAGTGCCACTTGGAAACCATAGCCGAGGCCCGGATACTAAGCCCAAGCTCATTAAATAATTTATTCAGGCTTATTTAGTTTATGTTCATGTTACTATTTCTCAAATAATGGAAAACTTAGAAATTCATTTTAGAAGATTTAACCGTTGATTTAACCTTATTTTTTTTGACTCTACGTGTTGGACCGCTAAGCGCTGCCTACATACCCAAAAAGGATCAAGCACGACCGTAGTTCATCAGACAATGCACCAAATACACAATCAACAATTTTAAGATGATCGAATCATTAAGGTTAAACTTACCCAAGACACTTGTTCGACCCATTTAAAAATATTGCTACTCCTTTGGGAGCCCATATCAAATGAAGAAAAGAGAACCAAATTAATCAACACATGGAAACACCACATCCATAAACCATAATTAAATTCAATCAATCCGCTCGCCCAAGGGAGACCCATATGGAAACACCACATCCATAAACAATAATTAAATTCAATCAATCCGCTCGCCCAAGGGAACCCCATATGGAAACACCACATCCATAAACAATAATTAAATTCAATCAATCCGCTCGCCCAAGGGAGCCTACATATGGAAACACCACATCCATAAACAATAATTAAATTCAATCAATCCGTTCGCCCAAGGGAGCCCCACGTGGGTTTAGGAAACAAAACCGTCCCCAAGGATATCTCGTATCCCAACAATAAATTCAATCAATCCGCTCACCCAAGGGAGCCCCACGTGGGTTTAGGAAACAAAAACCGTTTCCAAGGATATCTCGTATCCCTTCATAAATAATCTTTAAGAATCACATTCTATGGACCGCAGCCCAACCTTCATAATTATGCTCACAACATCTATTATCATTCATATATTAATGAAAACTTGCAAACATAAATTTAATTAAAAGAAACTTAAATAAAAGAAGAGTTTTAGATTGTGTTGCGACTACCTCAATCGCAAGCAAGTAATCATATGGAAGAACAATACCAAACGAACTAGCAATTCCTTTTTCGAACCAAAATCCAAAGCTGACTAATATTGACGTTTTATGTTCCCTATAAGGTTTCTTTCATCTATTTTACTGTGTACTAATTGTCTCTGCATATCTGTATCTAACCTCAATAACACCACTAATAAGTTATCATTACACAAAACATAATCATTAAAATAAAACATAATCATTACATAAAACATAATCATTACATAAAAACTTTTTCTTTTTCTTTTCCTTTAATTTTTTCTTTTTCTTTAACTTTAACTTTAACTTTTCCAAAGTAAAACAAAATAATAAATACATTAAAGTATTAAATGTTAGAGCTGTCATAAGCTCAAAATCAATACGTTCATTCAAACCAAGAGTTTGCACGAAAATACCGTTTTAAACCACTTACTCAAGGATATTACCATGGCTTCGTTTCAAAACAAAATGCGATAAATCTTACCATTTTAGAAACCGAAGAATACCTCCTTTCACACAAAAATCATTAACAAAGCGAAGAAAAAAATCAAATAGTTTAGATAACAAGAGATGTAGGCATATAACAACAGCAGAACATTTCTGAAATTCATATTGTATAGTTTGTGTTAAAAGAAATTGTGTAGACTTCATTACACAACCAAAATGAGTGATTCTTATCTCATTTTAAAGAAGAGAGAATAAGGTATTATATAAAAAATATGGCCAAAAACAATAAATTCCTTAACTGGTCTAATTCACCTCAGTAAAACCTGTCAGTGCATATAGCTTCAGAAAACCTACAGTTTTGAGAGTCCAAACTTAAAAATTCACACAAAATTCATTGCTCAACCAAATACATTGGTTCTTATCTCATTTTAAATATTAAAAGATAAGCTTTCATGTAAAAATGTTAGGTAAAAATCAATGAGTTTAAATCTGTTTGAAAGTACCTCAGAAATGTGCACAGAACTTACGTTTTCAGAAATTGCAGTTTCGACAGTGTGCATAAACAAAATTCGTATAAAAATCATTAGACAAATAAATTCAGAAGTTTTGGTACCTTTAGAAATCTAAGAAACCCAACTTTAACATAAAAATGATAAACAAGGTTAATGAGGTACATAAGCATGTTTAAATCTCTCTACAAAACAGGACAGAGATGCTGTCCTACAGAAAATCTAGTTTTTTATAGTCTGAAATCAATAATTCGGGTAAAATTCATTTCACAACGGAATTCAGAGATTTCGGTACCATTAGAAAGCTAATAAACCTCACTTTGACATAAAAATGATAAACAAAGGTAAATAAGTTTATAGATATGTTTAAACGTCTCAACAAAACAGGACAGATGTGCAGTTCTTCAGAAAAATAAGGTTTGGTAGTCTGTTAATCAAAAATTCGTGCAAAAATCATTACATAATGGAATTTAGCAAACTTGGTCTTGTTGAAAAGATGAAAGATTTTAATTTTAAATAAAAATAATAACCAGAAGAAATCAGGTATTAATCTGATCTGAAAAGTCTCAAATAAACAAGACAGTGACCAAGTTCTTCAGAAATTACAGTTTTGGAAGCATGTTAATCAAAAATTCACCCAGACTTCATTACTTATCAGAATCAGTTGATTCTTAGCTAGTTTTAAAGATTAAAAGATACTCTTTCATATAAAAATTAAAACCAAAAATAAGAGTCAAACGAACTGGGTGAGAAATATGTCCTAAAACAGGACAGAAAACTGTTTCCAGAAATCCCAGAAATTGCTTCTAAATTGAATTTCAAGAGAAAGTAAAGATCAACTCCAATAAATTGAGAGTACCCATGGATTATTCAAATTAATGAAATTAAATTCAAATCAGTTTTAAAGAAGAGTTTTACCCTTATCTTTTGTGTAGCAAACAAATCCAAAGCTTCCTACTTGAATCAAATGAGCAATTGATATAAAACAAGCTTGAAATTCCAAGTTTTGTGATAGAATATTTTTTTTTGTGTTTTATGTAGGAGAAAGAGAAATCAGAAGTGAAAATAAAATTCCCCCTTCTTAGTTCAACCAAAATTCAGTAATTAAAACTTATCAAAGTAAGTAAAAGACCAAAATACCCTTCTTTCAACATAAGCAAGACACATACCCCTTTGCATGTGTCATTTTGTCATAAATTCGAGAATAAATACCTCTATTAGCATTCGTACATGCTACGGGCAGGCTCACGCAAAGAGAATTAAAATTTCTAACGCAAAAATCCAAGTGTTTCTCAACCAAAACACAACCACTAGATTTAATGCTCCACATTACGTTAGTTCTGATCTTCCAATAGAAAAGGATTGGGTTCACACCCTAATATTTTATAAAAAGAACGTGGGTATTACATCATTACCCACTTAAAAAGAATTTCGTCCTGAAATTCAAAACAAAGAAAGATACTAACGAAAGTTACCTCCAAGTAACTCCATACATTTCTCCCGCAGATCTCGGATAATGAAAAACACAATTAATTTTATCGAACACAGTTTACATTTATTAACTGTTTGTGCAACAACTAGTTCTCGAAGGATCTAATCGCTGCTCTGATACCAAATCAGAACGCCCCGGTTTTCAGAACTCGGATCCTGCCCGGATCCCATGCCCGAAAACCCGAAGTGCCACTTGGAAACCATAGCCGAGGCCCGGATACTAAGCCCAAGCTCATTAAATAATTTATTCAGGCTTATTTAGTTTATGTTCATGTTACTATTTCTGTCGCAGCGGAAAACTTAGAAATTCATTTTAGAAGATTTAACCGTTGATTTAACCTTATTTTTTTTTTTGACTCTACGTGCTGGACCGCTAAGCGGCTGCCTACGTACCCAAAAGGATCAAGCACGACCGTAGTTCATCAGACAATGCACCAAATACACAATCAACAATTTTAAGATGATCGAATCATTAAGGTTAAACTTACCCAAGACACTTGTTCGACCCATTTAAAAATATTGCTACTCCTTTGGGAGCCCATATCAAATGAAGAAAAGAGAACCAAATTAATCAACACATGGAAACACCACATCCATAAACTATAATTAAATTCAATCAATCCGCTCGCCCAAGGGAGACCCATATGGAAACACCACATCCATAAACAATAATTAAATTCAATCAATCCGCTCGCCCAAGGGAACCCCATATGGAAACACCACATCCATAAACAATAATTAAATTCAATCAATCCGCTCGCCCAAGGGAGCCTACATATGGAAACACCACATCCATAAACAATAATTAAATTCAATCAATCCGCTCGCCCAAGGGAGCCCCACGTGGGTTTAGGAAACAAAACCGTCCCCAAGGATATCTCGTATCCCAACAATAAATTCAATCAATCCGCTCGCCCAAGGGAGCCCCACGGGGTTTAGGAAACAAAAACCGTTTCCAAGGATATCTCGTATCCCTTCATAAATAATCTTTAAGAATCACATTCTATGGACCGCAGCCCAACCTTCATAATTATGCTCACAACATCTATTATCATTCATATATTAATGAAAACTTGCAAACATAAATTTAATTAAAAGAAACTTAAATAAAAGAAGAGTTTTAGATTGTGTTGCGACTACCTCAATCGCAAGCAAGTAATCATATGGAAGAACAATACCAAACGAACTAGCAATTCCCTTTTTTGCTGGAACCAAAATCCAAAGCTGACTAATATTGACGTTTTATGTTCCCTATAAGGTTTCTTTCATCTATTTTACTGTGTACTAATTGTCTCTGCATATCTGTATCTAACCTCAATAACACCACTAATAAGTTATCATTACACAAAACATAATCATTAAAATAAAACATAATCATTACATAAAACATAATCATTACATAAAAACTTTTTCTTTTCCTTTAATTTTTTTCTTTTTCTTTAACTTTAACTTTAACTTTTCCAAAGTAAAACAAAATAATAAATACATTAAAGTATTAAATGTTAGAGCTGTCATAAGCTCAAAATCAATACGTTCATTCAAACCAAGAGTTTGCACGAAAATACCGTTTTAAACCACTTACTCAAGGATATTACCATGGCTTCGTTTCAAAACAAAATGCGATAAATCTTACCATTTTAGAAACCGAAGAATACCTCCTTTCACACAAAAATCATTAACAAAGCGAAGAAAAAATCAAATAGTTTAGATAACAAGAGATGTAGGCATATAACAACAAAGAGAACATTTCTGAAATTCATATTGTATAGTTTGTGTTAAAAGAAATTGTGTAGACTTCATTACACAACCAAAATGAGTGATTCTTATCTCATTTTAAAGAAGAGAGAATAAGGTATTATATAAAAAATATGGCCAAAAACAATAAATTCCTTAACTGGTCTAATTCACCTCAGTAAAACCTGTCAAATTGCATATAGCTTCAAAAACCTACAGTTTTGAGAGTCCAAACTTAAAAATTCACACAAAATTCATTGCTCAACCAAATACATTGGTTCTTATCTCATTTTAAATATTAAAAGATAAGCTTTCATGTAAAAATGTTAGGTAAAAATCAATGAGTTTAAATCTGTTTGAAAGTACCTCAGAAATGTGCACAGAACTTACGTTTTCAGAAATTGCAGTTTCGACAGTGTGCATAAACAAAATTCGTATAAAAATCATTAGACAAATAAATTCAGAAGTTTTGGTACCTTTAGAAATCTAAGAAACCCAACTTTAACATAAAAATGATAAACAAGGTTAATGAGGTACATAAGCATGTTTAAATCTCTCTACAAAACAGGACAGAGATGCTGTCCTACAGAAAATCTAGTTTTTTATAGTCTGAAATCAATAATTCGGGTAAAATTCATTTCACAACGGAATTCAGAGATTTCGGTACCATTAGAAAGCTAATAAACCTCACTTTGACATAAAAATGATAAACAAAGGTAAATAAGTTTATAGATATGTTTAAACGTCTCAACAAAACAGGACAGATGTGCAGTTCTTCAGAAAAATAAGGTTTGGTAGTCTGTTAATCAAAAATTCGTGCAAAAATCATTACATAATGGAATTTAGCAAACTTGGTCTTGTTGAAAAGATGAAAGATTTTAATTTTAAATAAAAATAATAACCAGAAGAAATCAGGTATTAATCTGATCTGAAAAGTCTCAAATAAACAAGACAAAGACCAAGTTCTTCAGAAATTACAGTTTTGGAAGCATGTTAATCAAAAATTCACCCAGACTTCATTACTTATCGGAATCAGTTGATTCTTAGCTAGTTTTAAAGATTAAAAGATACTCTTTCATATAAAAATTAAAACCAAAAATAAGAGTCAAACGAACTGGGTGAGAAATATGTCCTAAAACAGGACAGAAAACTGTTTCCAGAAATCCCAGAAATTGCTTCTAAATTGAATTTCAAGAGAAAGTAAAGATCAACTCCAATAAATTGAGAGTACCCATGGATTATTCAAATTAATGAAATTAAATTCAAATCAGTTTTAAAGAAGAGTTTTACCCTTATCTTTTGTGTAGCAAACAAATCCAAAGCTTCCTACTTGAATCAAATGAGCAATTGATATAAAACAAGCTTGAAATTCCAAGTTTTGTGATAGAATATTTTTTTTGTGTTTTATGTAGGAGAAAGAGAAATCATAAGTGAAAATAAAATTCCCCCTTCTTAGTTCAACCAAAATTCAGTAATTAAAACTTATCAAAGTAAGTAAAAGACCAAAATACCCTTCTTTCAACATAAGCAAGACACATACCCCTTTGCATGTGTCATTTTGTCATAAATTCGAGAATAAATACCTCTATTAGCATTCGTACATGCTACGGGCAGGCTCACGCAAAGAGAATTAAAATTTCTAACGCAAAAAATCCAAGTGTTTCTCAACCAAAACACAACCACTAGATTTAATGCTCCACATTACGTTAGTTCTGATCTTCCAATAGAAAAGGATTGGGTTCACACCCTAATATTTTATAAAAAGAACGTGGGTATTACACTGACCATGCGGGGCCCGCATTGATCCGGCAGCGGAAATTTCATACCTGCTTGGGGGTTATGGAATCGATCTGGGCCATCCAATCATGCTGGTGGATTTGGATGGTCGTGATTGTATCCAGACTGATACGGTCAGTCCAGATGCTCAATCGAGCTAGTATAACACACCGAGAGCGGCTAAATTGGGCTAGTATAACACACCGAGAGTTGCAGCCTGTACCGGGTATTTCGTACATGTTTCATTATAATGCTTGGAGATTCGTGTTTCTCTGCTGAGAGCAACACTCAGTCGTCATGCCGCACTGATAATGAGTACATGAAATACAAGGCTGGTTACGCATTAATTAATAATGCTGTAAATTCACAGGGTATATGGGATTGTTGCCACATGCTCCAACCTGGATGAATTTCGTGTATTTTATTCACAGAATGGGATTGTTTCAACATGCTCCATTCTAGGTGAATTAGTAAAGTAAAGGAGTATCCATCACTTATTAATGGCCTTATCTTTTACAAGATGTTAGCGCATAATTTTTAGGTTTTACAATTTTACCCTTAAATGAAAATCCACCACCAACAAGTACGGTTTTCACAAGCCTACAAACGTGCAGTACATGTGTGTATAACAAGCTATGTATTCGATCTAACGGTTGATAAATATTAGCTTGTATCTAATCAGGTTTTCATCTAACGGTGAATATTGAATGCTTTGTTACTAAGCTAACATTGATTGCAAACCCTGATTTGAAAGACTATATAAGGGAGAACTCTAGCAACTGGGAAACCTAATCCCCAAATATTTTGTGTGACACTAGTTTGATAAGATAGAGTCGTTTCTTCTTTAACCTTTGGTTTTCTTCTTCTAAAACCAGGTTAACAACTTAAAAACTTCATTGGGATTGTGAAGTATAAGAAGTTTATCAATAACCTCACAATAAACTTAATCGACACAGCGAAGAAGATTAGTGAAGAATCACAAACAATGAGACGAAGATGTTTGTGATTACTTTTATATCTTGCCTATCGGAGATAGAAATTTCAAGCCAATTATTACAATTGTACTCGTACGATAGAAACAAAAAGATCATATCACACTACTACGATAAAAGTAGTATCTGTATGGCTTCACAATCCCAATGAAGTATTTAAGTGGTTAACCTGGTTTTAGAAGTGGGGATTAGGTTTCCCAGTTGCTAAAGGTCTCCCTTATATAGTATTTCAAATTAAGGGTTGCAATCAATGTTAGCTTAGTAACTAAGCATTCAATATTCACCGTTAGATGAAAACCTGATTAGATACAAGCTAATATTTCTCAACCATTAGATCAAAAACTTAGCTTGTCATACACACATGTACTTGAGGATTTTGGGTTAATGTAATCGTACCCAAACGTGTACAATAGTTGGTTCAATACTAGTTAACCAAATGGTTATCCAAATGATAACTTTCATATCAACCATATTCTTTTCACCATAACTAGTTTAAATGACTCAAATGAACTAGTTAGAGAGTTGTTCAATTGCTATGAGATCTCATGTACTACACAAGACACAATTGAAGAAAAAACGACGTGATTCACTCGAATCGATTCATGAACTATAAAGCCACAGTTTGCAATAGCATTCCTTAGTTTATTAAGATAAGTTCACAAACATCGTTTTTAGACATAACCACTTAAGTTCGCGTACAGGGTTCGCAGACTCAAGTTAACCGGTTGGAGTTCACAAACTCCAACAGAAATTCTCGGGTTCGAGAACTTCCGTCAGTTCGCGGACTGAAACCGAGCTACAATTCCAGCAGAAATTCTCGGGTTCGAGAACTACGCATGTTCGCGGACTGAGTTCGCGGACTTAGTTGGCTACTCAAGTTCTGGTTTCACTTGATCAACAAAGTTCGCAAACTTCGGTTCAAGTTCTAAGGACTTATACATATATGTGTTTCCACAACAATGTTTATATCCCCCAATGGTTATATTGGCTAAACTCTCATTTCAATCATTGAAACATTCTCATAGGGCGTAATATAGTTGTTATTCACAAACTATTTTTCGTCAGAGCGATTTCCAAAATGATTGAAACGTAACATGACTTTCGTCACTAGGTAAAGATGAGATTGGCTAAAGCGAAAGCTTTTCCAACACATATTTCGAGAAATAGATAAGCGAGATATACTCATCTCGAAATATCACATGTGTATATTCTTAGTTTATATAGTAATACGACTTTTGTCTCAATATAAGAGATAAAGTAGATATACTTTTGAGTGATAGATAATTTCAAGTCTCCACATACATTTTAGTCGATGAAGATCCACTGGTTCCAAGAGTAGTCCTTCATCTTCTATGATGATCACCATGGAGTTTTTGAGCTCAACTACACTTTCTATCCTAATCCGACACCTTAGATATAGTAGACTAGAAATCAAGACTTTATAGTTTTGATCACTAACATTTACAAACACGCTTGAGATAGTAATGCATGCAAGTTCAACCGAGCAATGCTCTAACAACTACTTTTATCGTAGTTGTGTGATTTGATCTTACATCTTCTATCGTACGAGTACAATTGTAATAATTGGCTTGAGATTTCTATATACGATAGGCAAGATATAAAAGTAATCACAAACATCTTCATCTCATCTTTTATGATTCCACAATATCTTTTTTCGCTGCGTCGATTAAGACTTTTATGAGGTGATAAATAAAACTGAGCTGTTCTTCGGGAATATAAGTCTGGTTTTATTGATTGGTTCATGTTCACCTTGATTTATCAAAATACGGAACAAAAATCATAGGTTTATTCATGGGAGACGAATTCATCTATCTTATAGACTTTTCCGTGTGAGACATATTTGTTTACTAAAGTCTTCGACTTTGTCGTATAAACTCTTGGTTATGGGTGAGATTAGCTAAGGGAATCAAGTGCGCAGTATCCTGTTGGGATCAGCGGCATAAGAGCATAACTGTACCTTGAATCAGTGTGAGATTGGTTGGGGTTCAACTACAGTCCAGATCGAAGTCAATTTGGAGTAGGCTAGTGTTTATAGCTGCTTAATACAGTGTATGCTTAATCTGGACTAGGTCCCGGGGTTTTTATGCATTTGCGGTTTCCTCGTTAACAAAATTCTGGTGTCTGTGTTATTTCTTTTCCGCATTATATTTTTATATAATTGAAATAATACAGGTTGTGCGTTGTTCAATCAATTAGAATATACAACCTTATTGGTTATTGATTTAAATTGATTGAAACTTGGATATTGGTCTTTGGTACCATCCAAGTTATCTCTCTTTGATTAAGACTCACATATTGTATTTTCTTGAGTAAATCGAATTGAGAGATAGAGATAATAAACTCCTTGAGATATTTTCTATTTGATTGAGTCTAGTTGATTCTCTAGAAAGTAACTCGAAGTTGTCCATACAGATTGCTAATCGGAATATTGGGTGTGGTTGTTAGACCCCCGCTTTTTCCACGTCACTATGCAAGGAAACAGAGCCACATGTGCTAACCTCTCCACTGGCAAATTTATTGAGCCGCTCAATATACTTGCATGAAATTTATCCATACTGGCGAATCCCAGATTTTCTGTAAATTTCGGCACCTCGCGCATATTCACTTAATATAAGTTCCTCTGCACGCCTTCTATGCTATGTTCTCCGACTGAACTCTTAATGTTGATATGGCATGACGATTCGGGTTCACTCGCAGCAGAGTAGCACGAATCTCTAAGTATCAAGAATAAGATCTTTTGCATAAGGTATTCAATTAGAAAAGCATGATGCTCTCTGGAAATTGACTTAAAAGAACTCTGTGTCAACACATAGAATTCAATCAACCTTATTAACTTGCAGAAGTTAGGGTTTCGCGCCTCGCGCAGCATACTAGACCTTGCTTGTCAAAATTAAGCCTAGGAAAACTAGGTAATTAATCCTCCATGGATTAGCAGGTGAAAAACCTCTCCCAGAATCAGAAAAAACAGGGAGCCGCAGCATCAAAGGGAGGCTTGGCCATGCCTTAGGCCAGCTATCTCCACTTGGCATTGTCCACGCCCCATCCTAAACCGTCCCTATTTCCCTCGACCAATCTGGTCGCTTTAAATCCGCCGCAGCACACTAGAAGTGTGGCCATGCCCTATCTTGCTGACCCCACTTCCCATCGATCAATCAGGTCTCCCTAAATGCACCACACAAATTCCGAATAAGGCCGGCCCTATTTTGCTTACCGACCCCTAATTATTCCAAGGAGAATTCTTCCAAGACGCCTTGGCCATGCCAAACCCTCAATTATTCCAAGAAGAATTCTTCCAAGGGGAATTCTTCCAAGGGGAATTCTTCCAAGATGCCTTGGCCACGCCAAGCCCTAATTCTTCCAAGGAAAATTCTTCCAAGGGGAATTCTTCCACGATACCTTGGCCTCGACAAGCCCTAATTCTTCCAATGAGAATTATTCCAAGGGGAATTCTTCCAAGACGCCTTGGCCACGCCAAGCCCCAATTCTTCCAAGGAGAATTCTTCCACGACGCCTTGGCCTCGCCAAACCCTAATTCTTCCTAGCAGAATTCTTCCAAGACGCCTTGGCCACACCAAGTCCCAATTCTTCCAAGGAGAATTATTCCAATGGCGCCAAGACATGGCCATGCCAAATTCTTCCAAGGAACCAAGATTTGGCCACGCCGGAATCATTCCAAATGACGCCAAACCCTAATTTTGGCTGCAGAGCCCATTTTTAACTTTGGCCATGTCGCAACGTCTACGACATACCACTATGCCGCAGATACTTACATGCCTCCTGTAGGACCAGAATATCGCCATGACATTACTCTTGCGAGATTAACAACATTTCTGCGAACATCATCGCGAGTTCTTCAACAACACTTCACGAGTGTCACAGAATAATTTAAAGAATGGCGTAATAGATGACGAATGAAGAAACACGGGAAGAGTGTGATTATCGTGCGATGGTCACGACGCTTGCAAGAATGGACATTATAACTACTGCGATAATATCGCGAGTCAGATCCAAAATTAAAGGACAGATTAGCTGTCAACCCCTATGTAACTATCCTATATAAAGAGACCCAGTAAATTCAGAAAGGGAGGGATGTATTTTTTGAGTGTTGAGAAAGTCTTGAGGAGAGAGAAAATTCAAGAGAGTGGTTGTATTCTTGATTTCTTCCATTTCTTGTAAACATTTCTGAGAATCAAACAATAAAGTGTTGTTTTTAATCTTCAAATATGTCTTGATTAGAGTAAATTCTTATCAAGGGTGTAGTGTAGGATTTCCTGCAACTACATTTTGGCGCCCGAAACAGGGATTGAAAGTTGAAAATTATAAGAAAAAGCAAGAATAAATTCCATGAAAATATTAGATGAAGGATTCATAAACGAGATTTTGAAGGAAAAAAAATTATGACGGTGGAGAAAATATCACCTCTGCAGGATTGGGAAAAGCAGGAGATTACATTCACAGCAGTAGAAATGCCAAAAGAAAACTTGGATCATACATATCCATTGGTAATCACGGTATCTACTGTGCGATTGAAGAAGGAAAAATCAACAAGATATGCAGAAGAATGGGCCGTGAATAAAACTTTGGTGGACACAGGAAGTTCTATAGATATTATATTCTATCATACATTTAACAAAATGGGATATAAGGATGAAGAGATGTCTTGCTCAAATTATCATATTCATGGTTTTGGAAAATTTATAACAAAACCTAAAGGCGAAATAATGGTACGAATTCCTCTAGGAGATATTAAAACACAAGTAACATTATGTGTGGTGGATGTGGAGGCACCATATAACATGATATTAGGGAGACCATGGATACATGCAATCAAGGTTGTAGCATCAACATTACATCAATGCATCAAATTTCTTATGCCTAGTGGAATTGGAGAAATTAGAGGAGATACTGATCTTGCGAAGCTGTGCTATCGAATTGAAGTGATAAATTATGAAGAGCGTCAAAAACTGCGAAAAGCTCGCAGAAAATTGGCAAAAGAGGCAAAAAAGGAAGAAGAATTTAAAGTTTACATGATAAGAGCAAGATAAGGAAAAGGAATACCCAACGAGATCTCGCAAGAAGATGATGAGCCCGCGAGAGTTAAGGAAACACCAACACCAATGGGAGAACCTGAGGCCAGCTACACCGCAGCAGAACCAACAAAGGACGTAAATGTTGGAAGTGAAGAAGAACCTAAAATGTTGAAAATTGGAACTAAAATGGGTGCAGATGAAGAAGAGAAAACCATAAATCTCTTGCGAGAGTATAAGGATATTTTCGCGTGGAGTATGGATGAGATGCCTGGAATAGATCCATTAGTTGCATGTCATAAATTAGAAATTAACAAAGATGTGAGACCATTCAAGCAAAGGATAAGGAAAATCGCAACAACTTATCACTCAAAAATAGAAGAAGAGTTACAGAAAATGCTTGATGCTGGAATTATAAGACAAGCAAAATACCCGGAATGGATTGCAAATATGGTAGTGGTTCCAAAGAAAAATAAGGGGATCAGAATTTGTATAGACTTTACTGACTTAAACAAAGCTTGCCCTAAAGATAGTTTTCCATTACCAGATATTTCTCAAATGATTGAATCAGCAACATGAAATGATAGAATATCTTCATTATATGGGTATAAAGGTTATAACCAGATTCCTCTCGCTAAAGAAGATCAAGAGCACGCCGCATTTTTTGCTCCAAGAGGATTATATTGTTACACAAAAATGCATTTTGGGTTGCGAAATACTGGTGCAACGTATCAAAGAATGGTGGAGAAGGTGTTCGCAAAGTGGATACACAAAACGTTAGAGGTGTATGTAAATGACATGTTAATAAAGAGCAAAGAAGCTAAGAACCATGTGCAAGATTTGAAGGATTTTTTTGATCAAATGCGACTCTTTAACATCAAGGTGAATCCTGAAAAATGCATTTTTGGAGTAGCGTCAGGGAATTTTTTAGGTTATATTGTATCAAAAGAAGGAATTCAAGTTGATCCAGAGAAAGTATAGGCAATTCGCGATATGCCGACGCCAGCAACAATGAAAGATGTACAGAAGTTGAATGGGATTTTAGCCTCGCTAAGAAGATTTATCTCACGATCTTCATATAAATGCAAGCATTTCTTCAATATACTCAGGAAGGGTAAAAAATTCAAATGGACAGATGAATATGAGAAGGCTTTTCAAGGAGTTAAAGGATATCTGATGAACATATCTATTTTACAGAAAGTGGAGCCGGGAGAAGAATTATTGATTTATCTTGCGACAACATCGCACGCATTAAGTGCAGTATTACTGCGAATATATGCAGGGGTAGAAAAACCAATTTATTACATCATCAAAATGTTTAATTATGCAGAGAGAAATAATACAAAAATTGAAAAGATAATTTTGGCATTGGTTTATGCAACCTTTAAACTTCGCATATATTTTCAGGCACATAAAGTCAAGGTATTAACAAAGGTTCCCATTGAATCAGTAATTAAGAACTCAAAAAGATCATGTAGAGTTGAGATATGGAATGCACAAGTAGGGCACTTTGAAATCAAATATGAAGTCCTATCCTCGCCAAAATCACAAGTTGTAGCGGATTTTTTAGCAGAATTTCCTCTAGAAGATGATGAAGCTGTGGAAGAAATGATGGACATAGAAGAAGAACATGGAGATCTAAAAGATATATTAAAGGAACCCAACATGTGGGAAATATTAGTGGATGGATCATCAAATGGAATTGGAGTGGTCTTTATCTCTCCAGAAGGAGAAAAAATGGCTTTTTCATTTCGTTTGGAATTCACATCCACTAATAATGAAACAAAATATGAAGCTGTGGTACATGCTCTAAAGTTCGCCGTAGAGATGAAGTTGGAGAACGCAAGGATTACCAGTGACTCGCAACTGGTTATTCTCCAGATAAAAGGAGATACACAACAAATGAACCATCTCTGAAGAAATACAAGAAACATGTTGAAGAATTGTCTGCGAGAATTCCAAAAATAAAATGGAGACATATATCAAGAAAATATAACAGACTCGCAGATGCTTTTGCGTTCATATCAAGTATGATGACAAACCCAGTTGCGAGATGCATAAGAATTCAGACGCTTGTATCACCTTCAATTAATAAAGAAGAAGAAGAAAAGAGGGATGTAATGATAATAGAAAATGACGCAGAAGAGCCAACCAGCGACATTATCGCAGATTGGAGAGAAGAACTTCACGCATACTTGGCGACAGGTGAAACACCAAGAAATAGATTGGAGGCGCAAAAATTAAAGAGCCGTGCAACAAATTATGAATTAAGGGATGAAGTATTGTATCGAAAATCCTTTAATGGGCCATTACTTAGATGTTTGACAAGGGAAGAAGGAGAAAAAGTGTTAAAAATGTTGCATAGCGGAGATGTTGGTAATCATAGCGGAGGAAGATCTTTGGCTTACAAAACAAAAATGCAAGGCTATTATTGGTTGTATATGTATGAAGATGCAAAATAATTATCAAAATGTTGCGAAGATTGCCAGCGATATGGAAAAAGGATACATGTACCAGGGGCACCATTATCATCTTCAAAAGGTGTGTGGCCTATTGGAAAATGGGGCTTAGATATTTTGGGATCCTTTGTGCCAGGTTCAGGGCAGAAAAGATACTTAATTGTCACGACAGATTACTTCACAAAGTGGGCAAAAGTAAAAGCGGTACAACACATTCACGATAAAGATATATTTAAGTTCATCTTTGAAAATATTATCTGCAGATTTGGAATCCCAGCACAGTTGGTTTCTGATAATGGAAAACAATTTGAAGGACAAAACATAGAGTTGCAACTCAATGCATTTAAGATAAGATGTGGAAAATCTACTCCATTATACCCACAAGATAATGGTCAGGCTGAAGCAACTAATAAGACAATCGCAGACATCTTAAAAAATAAGTTAGAAGGGTACCACAGAGCATGGTGTGAATAGGTACATAATGCAGTTTGGGCTTACAACACAACTAGGAGAGAGGCAACTGGGATGTCACCTTTTTGTTTAACGTATGGTGTTGAAGCAGTACTACCAACAGAAGTTTTTATTCCTACAACAAGAAGAGAGGTTTGGGAGAAGAATCCTAATGCTAGCATGATTCTAAGAGAACTTGATGAATTAGAAGAGAAAAGAGAAAAAGCATTACAACATATGGAAAATTATCAGTGAAGGTTAGATCGCGAATATAACAAGCGAGTCAAAAAACGTGAGTTTCAACCAGGTGATTTAGTTCTGCGAGAAACACCAGAGTACCAGCGAGAACGTGGTGGAAAGTGGCGATAAAATGGGATGGACCGTATATCATTAAAGAGATAGTTGGAACATGGGCATATAGGTTGGTGGACGCAGAAGGCAGAGATGTTTGTCAAAGACTAGGTAGACCATGGAACAGATTATATTTAAAAAGATATTATAAGTAACAAATTTTTAATGAAACAAAGAAGAAATGGGCAAAACAAATTTTACAGCTGCGAGTTTATTCGCAAGATTATTCAAGATTACATAAAGAATAAAAAATTGCGATATACGCAAAAGAAACAAAGAACGGGACAAACCATTATGGCGTACACCCTATTTCGCGAATATAATTTCGCAAGAGGAAAATTAAGACCTAAAGTACGTCATATTAGGGGGTATCACTTTGCGTGGCTCAAGGATAAGGTTATACCGCTGCTGGAACCTGAGACACGGAGAATGGGGTCCATCTCTTTGAGATACCTATCCAAGAGAGATACTTTGGATTTCCAACTATATAAGGTTATACCCTGGTTGGACGACCGAGGGTCTCTTCTAAGGGGTGCTGAGTATGACCAAGGCTCCGAGGTACACGATTGAGCCAATGATACCTGGGATGGACGAACCTACCCTGGCCACTCTTAGTAAGTATTGGATATGATGCACCCGGCCTCAAGAAAACACCACTTAGGGTTCAGTCTCATAACTATAAGCCATATAGGCATAAAGGATAAGAGGCTGCGAAAACAACTGTTTATTGTTAATACTGGATGGGAGGAGCTAGTCTTGTATGGCCGATGTTCCCTCCTTGAAGAGGCAACCAGGGGGGAGTAAGGGCGGCACCCTCCATTAGGGAGCTGATAAGTATCTTAAGACGGCAATGTCATAGATCTTTATGTTCGCAAGAACATTTAGGCATGTCATATTGTCGCGTAACAAATACAGAGGAAACAAGCCATAAGAAAAAGTTAAGATGACATCAATGGGTTTTTACATGAAAGTGTAAAGACGTCCTGCGATTTCATCGCAAGACGGCTATGTCATGGGGATTTGTTATCGCAAGGGAACTTAGACCAATCATATAGTAACAGAGAATTGATAAAATACAAGAGCTAAGGCAAGATCAATGGGTCTCTATATACTAATGTAAGGACGTCCTGCGATTTTGTCGCAGAAAGAAACGTGGAGAAATAAGACCTTTAATTAGGAAGGCAAAATAAGACCACAAGAATAATCATACCCATTACTATTTCATTTTTCTAAGATGCAGGAGATATTTATTCATTCCAAGAAAGATAATGAGGGGATAGTATGGGAATTGATAAATAAAATATCATTATCTTTCTCGCAGAGTATTGAGAAGGACAAAAATTTAACAGAGCTCCAAAATGAGTTTTAAAAATTGAAAGGGATTACATCATTCGCAAGAAAGAGAACTAAAAGAAAGAAAAAACAAAATTCAAGCATTATCTCTGCCAGAGTTATTAGCCTCGCCAACATTCTTCTCATGATCAGCTTGAGTTTCTTCCTCATTTTATGACTCATTAACGGTTGTTCCATCGCCAGTAGCTACCTTAGTAGGAGGAGATTTTTTTTTATCCACTAAATTTTCTTGAGAAACAACTTCTTCATCACTTACATACTCTAGATCACTAGCCATGGGAAGAGGAATTTCATCATCATCTACTTCCAGAGGATTGACTGATACAGGGGAGAGAGCATTGGATATTAGGATGTCATTCATGAGAAATTCAGCACTGAGATGAACTTTGCGAAGGAAGCCTCTGTCGTGATTCTTAATTTCCATGTTCTTATAGTATTCAAGATAGTCATATCTTCATTATGCACGATCGCGATATTTGACATAGTTGGCCAGAAGTTCACCATTTTCTTTGCGGACTGAATCCAGTTTATCATCCAAGTCAGAAATGGTGGTTTGAAGACTTTTCTCAGATTCTGCGAGAAAAATAGATAAGCTAGAAAAACATTCAGACGAAGATCTTGCAAAAATATAGCAGAGAAATTTGAACAGAAAAGCTAACAATTAAGGAAGTCAAAATGACTACCTTCTCTTTACGAAGATAAGTTTTGAATTAATGATAAGACACAACTCTCCCACTGGTTCATGGCATCACCAAATTTATCTCCAATTATACCCTTCAGGCAAGATTTTATACTTTCTTCTTTAGAAAAGAGATAAGCATTTTCTTTCTCCAATAAGGAATGAGATTCTTTCAATCGGGAGAAACGTTCTTTAAGTTTACTATCCTTTACACTTAGAGCTATCCTACCCTGGATGAGTTTATCCTTCTCATCTATTGATGATTCAGTTACTTCTTTGAGTTCTTCTTTTAATGAAGAGAGAGATTGTTCTTGATTGTTACACACTTTCTAAAGAATACTTAAATGTTGCGAGGAGATCTCTATCTTATTTGAGAAGTTGCGCTTTTCTTGAGATAAAGTCTCATTTTCATCTGATAAAGTTTCTATCGCCAAATTAGCCTGGGTTAACAAATAAGAAAGACGAGTAATTTCGCTATTTAACAGACTTTGCCTTTGTATTAGTTGGTTATTCTCATTGGTAAGATTATCTATTTGGTCGATAGAATATGAATGAAGGTTATCTAATCTATTATATTGATCCATCCAAGAGTCTTTCTCAGCACGAGCTTCTTTAGCGATAGACTCAAACCGGAATCTCTCAAAGAATCGTTTCTGATTTACAACTAAATATATGAACCAAGGATTCAAAAGAGAATTAAGCATAGAAAAAATGTGAATTTACTAAAATAGAAAAACCAAGAGATAAAAGAAGGAAAATTATACCTTTTAGTTCTTCATTCTTATTGCGAAGATTCTCGCAATTCAGTAAAGAGTTGCGAAGCTTGTGCTGAAGAGTATTGCATTCTGAAGTTTTAACCCGAAGACTCTCTTTTAAAAGTTCAATTTCGTTTTCTAGAGATGTCTTCGCAGCCGTTTGTTCAGAACCAAAATACTTGATTAAAACTTCGCAGACGCCACGCTTGACAGGATTAATGGAGGATTTTCTAGTTTCATCCAGAATGTCAGATAATACTCTAAAGGCAATGTCTACATCAATTGAAGCTTCTCTAACAGGAGGAAGGGATATAGGTGGTGAAGTGGTAACAATGGCGAGTTGGAGGTTTAAATTATTTGTGTCATCAGGAGGGAGATTATCTGGAAAGGTCACATTAGGAAGTGAAAATGAATCAACTTGAGAAGTGACTACAGTAGAAGAAGAAATAACTTCATTCGAAATAATATGGGGAGTTTCACTTATGAGAGGGTTAATTGAGGCAGGAATATTGGGAGTGACATCATCGCAAGCAAAAGTTTGGGGCACAGTTTGCGAGGCTATGGGAGTGAATTTTGAAGAAGATAATGAGGGAATAGTAATTCCGTATTCAATGGGTTTAATCTTGCGAGATCGCTTGCGAGGTTCAGCAACATCCTCATCATCCTACGAATAATAAACTAGATAAGAAACAGAGGCAACAATATTGTTATTAAGAAGACAATTGTTTCTTACTACCTTATGATTCGCACGATTCCTCTTCTTTTCATCCAGTTTCTGTTGCAAATTTTTAAGAAGATTAGGGTTTTGAGATACAGGTTGCACGTTAGAAGTAGTTTCACTGAAATGAAGACACAGTATGGGAATTATGAAAAATCAAATAGAAGAGATCAAATAAAATAGATAAACATAGTTTAGACAAGCAGAATCGAATTTAATAATATCAAAAAAGAATGTTTATACCTTTGAGACTCCATTACAACAGTAGCAGATGAACCTGTGGAAGAAGAAAAATTGCAGACGGGAAGGTTTACAGAGAAGAGAAGGGACGGAGAAGACGAAGAAATAAAAGAAAGAGAATATTTCTCAACAAGTTATCTCTTTTATAGACAGAAGAAGGGTAACCGGGTAATAAAGGATTAACCAGTTAAAAGAGGAGCATTCGACACGTATAAGCGGTCATACCTAATTTACAGGGTTTTGTCGGGGAAAAGAGATGAAAAACTAGGTAGCTGCGGCATTTTAATTCTCAAAGTCTTTCCATCTTCGCAGAAAAGACATGAGAAGAGGAAAGATCTAGGACCAGAATATCGCCATGATATTACTCTTGCGGGATTAACAACATTTCTTTGAACATCATCGCGAGTTCTTTAACAACACTTCACGAGTGTCACAGAATAATTTAAAGAATGACGTAATAACTGACGAATGAAGAAACACGGGAAGAGTGTGATTATCCTGCGATGGTCACGATTCTTGCGAGAATGGACATTATAACTACTGCGATAATATCGCGAGTCAGATCCGAAATTAAAGGACAGATTAGCTGTCACCCACTATGTAACTATCCTATATAAAGAGACCCAGTAAATTCAAAAAGGGAGGTATGTATTTTTTGAGTGTTGAGAAAGTCTTGAGGAGAGAGAAAATTCAAGAGAGTGGTTGTATTCTTGATTTCTTCCATTTCTTGTTAACATTTCTGAGAATCAAATAATAAAGTGTTGTTTTTCATCTTCAAATATGTCTTGATTACAGTAAATTCTTATCAAGGGTGTAGTGTAGGATTTCCTGCAACTACCCCTCCATGCCATGGCTACTCCACATGCATGCTATTAGCATGTGGCCGACGCCACTTCACTATACAACAAGATATGTCCATAATCAATGGCCATCCTTCTTCATGAGATACAGATCTCAGCCGTACAAGTTTGACGCCAAACTTGAGGCAACTTTTGGTCACGGAACCAACTTGGCTACGATGCCAACTCTTTGGCCATGGAGCCAAACCCTAATTTATGCTGTGCCCAAACTATGCCAAAATCCTAACTTGGCCTCACCTAAAAGTATGCGAAGGACATGCCGCCCAAGTGGAAGGTTGCAACAATCAACGACTACCTTTCCTCTCAGGATGCAAAATCTCGACCACCGAAGGTCACCACCGAGCCGACAAGCTTCCCAAGCTTAACTTACCAAGCAATAGCAACATGCTACATCGAAACACTCGAGACATCAAAACATGTCACAAAATGGGGGGTGCTCACAGGGTATTGGTCTGACGGTTTACCAAAGTTTTGAAAAATTGGAAACTGATCTAGTTATGACAGTCCGACACCAGGATTGGTTAAAAAAACGAATCGAAAGAACAAAATAAGTTCTTGTTGAAGAGTTAGAGAAACAGGAAGTGGTTGCAGGCAAGTCTCGTGAGACATGCTTTAACAGGTTGAACACTGAAGAAACTTCGGTGAACAACAAGAGCACCACTAGAGATTAAGTTATATGCTGTAATACTTAATCTAGAAAAATATACATCAATTTTTGATTGCTTTCATTGATTGTATAAGTCTATTGAATAAAACTATTATGAATAAAGTTATTTGATTTATAATTTTTCTTGTGATAGTTTTTGATTTACATAGCCGGTACTTTAATGCTTTATTTATTTGCTATTTATGTGTATGAGATGTTTGATTTCGGTTTTACTACCTTGATATTCGATCTCATAATATGTTGTGAACCTTTATGGTTTGGGTGACTTTTTGATTTAGCAGGATTAAGTTCTAACCCATGTTGGTAGGATTTATCAAAGGATCATGAGGGGTTCCTGTAGAAACAATATGTGAAAAAGTCACAATATATTGAATCGGTTTTGGTTTAGCATAAAAGCATATGTGTTTCGACGGTTTTCAACATTTGCTTGCAATTGTTAAAACCAATTTTCAACCTTTCTCTGGTAAAGTTTGGTTATTGTTATTCTTTTGTTTTTGGCATGAGAATGACAACATAATGGTATTTCGATATCAATTCTCCCGGAAGAAGAAAACGATGCAATCATATTTTGAGAAGTTGGATGCGAAATTGAGGTAACAATCTTGTTAGTTAATTGTTTTCCTGTTTTAAGAAAAGCCTATTTTTATTTGGTATATATATTGCTTTTGCTTAAACGAAATAGTTGGTACAATTGATTTATTTATTCCATTATGTATGTATGGATGTTTGTGTGATTCAATTGTTTTCGGTTAAGTAAAAATTTTGTTATCTTGCTTTGTTGTTTGATATCAATAGTTTAGGTTTACGAAATTCGGTGCAATTGCGGTGCTTTAATGTTTATGTTAATTCAATTGCTTCCAATTAAGTAAAATAATTGTTATTTTTCTTTATTATTGTTTGTGGGTGAAAGCTATTCCAGCCGGGTTTGGTAATTTGGGGTGTGTGGATGAGGAATGAATCTAAACCCTAAACAAATGCACTGCGCGGTGAGTGCTTTTGATTCGGGAGATCAATCTATACAATTCCGGCCTAAACCAAGAAATGGCCGTTCCAGACTTGTTTCGGTCACAAAGTGAAGGAGATGGGGTTGATCTTGGGGAGGCAAGTGAAGAAAGTGTTGAGATTGTGAAGGTGTAGGCTTGCCTATGACTTGTAACAGAAAAGGTGAGCAGGCTTACGAATAATGCAAGCAGGCTATGGGTGTTTGAATACGTTGTGTATTAACACTTGGTTTTTATGTTATGTTGTTCTCTTCTGTTGTGGAAATAGGGAGGAGAACCTATTTATACAAGTCACTTGAGCCTTATTCACCTCTCTCGTGGGAAGTGGAGGAAGTGGAGTGATGGAGTAGTGGAGTTGTGTGTTAGTGTCACACGATCAGTATTGCCCACTTCTCCCATCATCACTAACCGTCCATGTCTTCCTGACACGTTCTTGTGATGGCGCATTGCACGCTGCACGTTGTAAACCGCCAGACCAATACCCCAGTATGTAACCCCCAGTTTGTGACACGATTGATGTCTCGAGTGTGTGGATCGTGGGGCCCACAGAAAGTAGCATAAAATGCTAGTTAAATAACTAAGTTATTTAGGAAGTCGATACTTGTAAAGTATCGTGTGTATTCTATGCATGTTATGCATCATATGTATTCAGCATATATAAAGCATCGATGTTGAGCATCGTGCCACGCCTGCTTCGAGTGACCGTTTGAAGGCTGCATGGGCAAGCCATGCCTTAGCCGATCACATTATGTGGAAGAGTGGCGGACATTGATCATGGTGATACTTCACTTGTCGCCTAATTCCCATTCTAGGCTCCCCTTCCAAGCTAGCGAAGTTGGACGGATGAGATGGCTTGCGACCCTAATATTCGACCGTTGGATTAGGGTTTGGGAGTTATACAAGCTGCCACTTTCAACTCGAACGAATTCAAGCTAAGGGAGCGTTTCTGGAAGGAACGATTGGTCTTGCAAGGAGGTGGCGCGCTGGTGTTTACACATATTATTTTTGGGCATGCGGACCGAGGTGCCTGACCAAGGACGATCGATCGGTCATGAATTCGGGCCCACGGTGGTCATGATAGCACGCTCGGCCTCCCCTGAAGTTTCATCTTTGCCTTCCATTCAATCCGGCAGAGATGAACGCTCGAGATGATTTTGCGACACATGTTTAGCGCCATAAACCCTATTTAGGGTTTCGGACCGGCCTACTTCAACCAAATGGTTTTGGTGGTTGTACGCCTCCTTTGGGAAGGTCGATTGCTCAAGAGGCATCTTGGGCTGATGATGAGCATATGTATGTTTGCTCCATGGCTTTGGTCCTAATCTAAGCCATCCAACCATGCCTACGAAGTTGGATGGCCGTGATCGTTTTGAAACACATGGATGATTTCGCAAATCCCAATTAGGGTTTTGGCCGACCGTGTGTCATGCCTTGTTTGGGCGCACGAATTGTGATGACCAAACATAGTTGGTCTTGACCGATCGTTCATGTGTGTAGGCGGGCCCACGGTGATTGTGTTGACATGCTCTGGGCCCTTTGAATCTACATCTACACCCTCCATCTATGCCTGCGAAGATGGATGGTTGAGATCGTTTTGCGACACATGTAATGTGTCGCAAACCCTAATTTAGGGTTTTTTTTCCATTCTACTTGGATTGGACGGTTTTGCAATCTATGCCACCCCTTTTGGGGAGGCCGACCATACGGGGCCCGCATTGGGTCGGCAGTGAATGTTCCAATACCTGCTTGGGGGTATTGGATTGGATCATGACCATCCAATCATGCCTGCGAAGTTGGATGACCGTGATCGTTTCTAGACTGTTACGGACAGTCTAGACGCTCAATCGGGCTAGTATAACACAGCGAGAGTTACACACTCAATCGGGCTAGTATAACACACCGAGAGTTATATGCTCAATCGGCCTAGTATAACACACCAAGAGTTATAGCCTGTACGGGAATTTCGTGCTTACCTCACTGTTGGTACGTGGATATTCATGCTACTCTGCTGCGAGTAATAATCAGTCATCATGCCGCACCAACAATGAAAGTTCTACTAGGAACAGCACAGGAAATACAAGGCGTTCTATGCATTAATCAATAATGCTAAAATTCACAGAATATTCGGGGGATGGTTGCTACATGCTCCATTCTAGGTGAATTAATAAAGTGAAGAAATATTCATCACTTATAAAATAGTCTCATCCTTTGCAGGATGGTTACACAAAAATTGGTTTTACAACTTTAGCCCTGAACTAAAATCCACCATCAACATTAAGTCCCCTGCCTAGCACATAATGGTTACACTATTGTGGGGTAGGCATTAGATGGTGAAAAATAAAGATAAAACTTTTGATACAAAGTTTAGATATTACCAGGAAAGACGGGTCATCCTGCCCTTGGAGCATGTCACGTTCAAGAGAGGTCTCGGCGAGCATTCCCTTAGCATGAAGTCGGTTTTGCCTAATCGATGGACTGTTGCGCCTGCTTCGTTCGTGGGGCTATTGCGTCTGCTTGATCAAACATGGGCTTGTTGTGTCTGCTTTGGTTAAACATGGGTCTACTGCGTGCCTCATGCATGCTTTGCTTGGGGATGGCTGTGCCTGCTTCGACCAATATGGGGCTGGTTGTGCCTGATCAAGTGGGACCCACCGCGTGCCTACTTTTCTTGGGACCGGATGTGCCTTCTTCGACAAATATAATAACATGTGCTTCACCCAACACCAGACTTTCCCCTCAACCAACACCGGCTTTGCTGATTTGACGAACCCTGACCTTGTTGACGGACATCGCTGCCTCGACGCCTTGCTGTCTTGTTTCGTTCGAACATCGGCCTTGCCTACTTCGATTGACCTTGATATGCCTACTTCGGTCGATTGTGGGACCTGACGTGAGCATGCTTGCTTCGAACATGGACAACTATGCATGCTTCGATCAAACACGGGTCCACCGTGTACATATTTCAGACGTCGGCCCTGTCATGTGCCTTCTTTTCCCGTACGGTTGATGTGCTTGTTCGAGCGTCATCCTTAAAACATTGACCCTACTATCTTGACCAAACACCGGCTTTGCTGCCTTGACCTTGCCGCCTTCTTCTATCAAACGTGGGACCAACTGCGTGATTGCTTTGCTCAAAAATGAACCTTGTGTGCTCAAATATGTATGTGGGTCCTGCAGAGAGCGTTGAAGCAACTTCTTGAGCGAGCAGGTCCCGGAGAGTGTTGAAGCAGCTTCTGGAGCGAACAGGTCCCGGAGAGTGTTAAAGCAGCTTCTGCTGGAGGGAGCGTTAAAGTGTTGAAGCGACTTCTTCTTCTGGAGAGAGGGATGAAACGCCTTCTTCTGGAGAGAACATTGAAGCGCCTTGGAGGGAGCGTTTGAAACGGCTTATGCTAGAGGGATCATTGAATCGGCCTCTTCTTCAGTTGGGTTTCCCCTTACAAATTACATGCTTCTTGATTGACCATCTCTCTTGTGTTGAAGAAGTCCTTGATTGACGGCGAAGGAATTTCATGTTGAGCCTCAGTCCCCAAGCGTGATTTATATGGTTCTATCTTGTATGGTCGGTGAGTTTACCATAATAAATATATCACCATTTCATCTCCGTGACTCTATTATTTCTCCACAGGAAAATAAAATATGCAGAAGTTTGCATTACCTCTGTCCGTAGTGGTTATTGATATCGTGAAGCTCGGGCACTAGTATCAACAAATTAAGAATGGTTCTTAGCTCTAGCTGTGGTCAGAAGAGACTGGCAGGAAGAGGCGTGATAGCAACTTGCACAAACTTGGCACTCTTTATACAACGGTAGAGATCGTATCGTTATTAGAGGGATACGCTGGAACCGATAGCTTTCTTGATGTTTCTTCATGGAATAGAGAAGAGGGAGACCGTCCCCTGCACATGAGTATCCAGGGCTCTCGACTTGATAGATGTTGCCACACTAGGTTCACGAGGCGGTCTTTACATCTGCTCTCTAGAGTATATCCTCATCTTTGGACATATTGGAATCATAATGATAGCGTGCTTGCATCTCTCTAAATTCACCATCTTTGAGATGGGCAGTGGTAAGCAATCCCCAGTCATACTCCTTTGGTAACGCAACTACTTCTTCTATATGAGACAGATTCTGAAAGCGTCTCTCATTGACGTAGCAACCGTCAATCCAGATATAAAATATTTTGGACGTTGTTTCACCATTGTGGCAGTCGTGCATATGGTACTGGAGTCCGGAGTTGGTGATTTTGGACGTGCATGATGTTGTATCTCGGTGGTCTTCCTCTTGCTGCTTCAGCGAAACTACTTACAGAAGGATGAATCTTGTACTGTCTGTTGGTGAGATATATGTTTCCACGAACATCATGAGGCTCTTTATGACGGGCAGGCTTGTTCTTTCTATCAGGGCATGTGCTGTTGCAACCTGAGCGCTTAGCATCTTCACGGAGTTCATATGGCATCTGAAATCACATGCTCTTTTACAAAGCACAATTGATAGGTACCATCATATTTATGCACAATTACTCCACTTGTTGTTCAGTCACATTTGGATTGTGACCCTTCAGTGCCTGAATTCAGGTCCTCTTGACATAATCATTTGGATGTTCACTATATCGTTGAAGCATTCCTCTTAAGTCTGACAGAGTGATTCACCCAAGCTGCGGATTCTTTCTCGACATGACGATGACTATCTTCTTAAGGTTGTTCCCTTGAGGTATCGTCTCTAGTGGTAGATTTCCGTTGTAACGCGTTGATACGTTGCACCTGTATTTTTTAAACCAAATGGCATTACAGTATAATAATTTTTTCGAGAGGAGTTCGAAAAGCTATCTTACTTGCGTCATGCTCATACATCCTTATCTGATTGTAGTCGCTATATCCATCCATGAAGGAGAACATGCCGTGTCCGTTGGTGGCATCTACTAACATGTCGATGTTAGGTAAAGAAAAATTATCTTTGGGGTAGAATTCGTTCAAGTCTCTGGAATCCGCACAACACCTGATCTCGTGCCTGAATTGCCTCAGAGATTGTTTGACTAGCTTGGATCGGAGATTATATGAATGCCTACACAAGGTTGAGCTGATGGAGATAGGCCTAGGAGATTCCTCATCGTCGAGCTCTTCAATTATGGAGTTGGTGTCGTCTTGAAGATGTCGTGGAGCATCCATCACCTCTTCTTGTGGCTCGTCGTTCTTGTAGCATTCAACTGGGCGGGGAGACTGGCCATCAGTCTCCCTCTTAGTGTGAACGTGGGTCGCTGCTTCACCGTATGAAGAAGAACGCCTTGTCAGCAAAGATACATTGTGAGGATATGTAACTTGTTCCTCCGCCTGGATTGACTCCCACATGGGAAGTGGGATGCAATGAACTTTTTCCGGTTCTTCCCGCGGAGCTTCTCTTGGTTCAAATAACTCCACTCCACATATCAGTGCGTAAGGAGACAGCAATGCAGGAATACAAACAACTTCTTTATTCAGCATAGTCTTAGGGAACTGATGATACATCTAAGGGATAATCATGTACGTGTCGGTTTCGCTTCCTTCAAAGTCTGTCATCGTGGTAGGATTCCGTGCGATCTTGTTCGGGCGAACCTTGGACGTCTTGAGTGTCTTGAGGGTAATCACATTCGAAGACGCTCCCGTGTCGATAAGGTGCCCCTTGGACTCTGAATCCTTTATGCGTGCAATAATATGTAGCACCCGGTTGTGAACTTCTTCTGGTTGATTGCAGCAAAATGTCTATGCCCGCTGATTCTTTGAGAGGTGTAAAAGATCGCATAAACTTTCCACTAGAGAAAACGCTTCCTGATCCACCGACCTCTGGATCATAAGGAGACTATTGACTTGAGGAAGATCATTGTAAGGATCAATACCCAGTGTAGGAATATCCATGACATAACCTCTCATTTCTGATGTCGCTTATTTGATTAGGTCCATGTAGGTCCGCGTCGCTGAAGTACTTTCTTCGGGTACATTGAATGCGTTCCTTGTTGGCTCCAGGGGATGTCGCGGATCTTGTGGAAATAGATCAGTTAATGTCTTAAGAAAAGTGAGTACCTCTTTTTGAGTTGCATCCATATCCGTTTGAGTCTTAGCAAGGACTTCATGTCTCTCCATCAAATATACGATGGTAATGGGAGATGGTCCTCCTATTGCTACTCCAACTACTCGTCCGGATGAAGGATTGGAAGTTGTTGCTCAGGTAACCTCTGGAGGCATTACACTCGAAGAAATGACATGGTTTGTAGCTGCTCTGGCTCTGGTTACAGGAGGCGTCGCTCCTAATGGGATATCTCCTCCTGCCCCGCTGGTGGTAGAAGTGACGGATCCACGATATGTATTGACCACGGTATCTCCACTAACAGGTACATCGACACCGGGAGTGTTATCCATACTTGCTCTATCAGAATTGATTGCTGACCTGAGTTCTACCATTTTGAAATGAATTGATGATTGAATTGATCCTAAGATCTACCCTCTTGAAATTTCGGAAATCGAACCGGGTATTGAAAAGATGAAATTTGAGAATTGGAAATTGATATTGCAACCGAGAGATTAATCTCCCACTGTGGTCGCCAATTATTTGTGGGTGAAAACTATTCCTGTCGGGTTTGGTAATTTGGGGTGTGTGGATGAGGAATGAATCTAAACCCTAAACAAATTCACTGCGCGGTGAGTGCTTTTGATTCGAGAGATCAATCTATACAATTTTGGCCTAAACCAAGAAATGGCCGTTCCAGACTTGTTTCGGTCACAAAGTGAAGGAGATGGGGTTGATATTGGGGAGGGAAGCGAAGAAAGCGTTGAGATTATGAAGGTGTAGGATTTCCTATGACCTGTAACAGGAAAGGTGAGCAGGCTTACGAATAATGCAAGCAGGCTATGGGTGTTTGAATACGTTGTGTATTAACACTTGGTTTTTGTGTTGTGTTTTTCTCTTCTGTTGTGGAAATAGGGTAGAGAACCTATTTATACAAGTCACTTGAGCCTTATTCATGTCTCTCGTGGTAAGTGGAGGAGGTGGAGTGATGGAGTAGTGGAGTTGTGTGTTAGTGTCACACGATCAATCTTGCCCACTTCTCCCATCATCACTAACCGTCCATGTCTTCCTGGCACGTTCTTGTGATGGTGAGTTGCACGCTGCACGCTGTAAACCTCCAGACCAATACCCCAGTATGTATCCCCCAGTTTGTGACACGATTGATGTCTCGAGTGTGTGGATCGTGGGACCCGTAGATAGTAGCATGTAAGTCTAGTTAAATAAATAAGTTATTTAGGAAGTCGATACTTATTAAGTATCTTGTGTATTCTATGCATGTTATGCATCGTATGTATTCAGCATATATGAAGCATCGATGTTGATCATCGTGTCTCGCCTGCTTCGAGTGACCGTTTGGAGGCTGCATGGGAGATCCATGCCTTAGCCGATCACATTATGTGGAAGAGTGGCGGACAGTGATCATGGTGATACCTCACTGGTCACCTAATTCCCATTCTAGTCTACCCGTACAAGCTAGCGAAGTTGGACGGATGAGATGGATTGTGACCCTAATCTGCGACCGTTGGATTAGGGTTTGGGAGGTATGCAAGCTTCCACTTTCAACTCGAACGAATTCAAGCTAAGGGAGCGTTGCTGGAAGGACCGATTGGTGTTGCAAGGAGGTGGCGCGCTGGTGTTTACACCCATGCTTGCGTGACTCGCAAAGATCTGATCTATACCACTCAATTTTTCCGAAAAAGACGAGTGGTCGAGATTAGATTTCAACAGAAATCCTATGTCGCAAAGGATTTATCAAGCAGCGTGACATATCACTTTTGGGCGCGCGGACCAAGGCCGGCTTTGGCCGATCGGTAGGTCATGAAGCCGGACCCACGGCGGTCATGCTAGCATACTCGGCCTCCCCTGAAGTTTTATCTTTGACTTCCATTCAAGCCTGCGAAGATGAATGCTCGAGATGATTTTGTGACACATGTGTAGCGCCATAAACCTTATTTAGGGTTTCGGACCGGCCTACTTCAACCAAACGGTTTTGGTGTTTGTACACCTCCTTTGGGGAGGTCGATTGCTTAAGAGGAATCTTGTGCTGACGGTGAGCATATGTATGCTTGCTCCATGGCCCTGGTCGTAATCTAAGCCATCCAACCATGCCTGCGAAGTTGGATGGCCGTGATCATTTTGAAACACATGGATGATGTCGCAAATCCCAATTAGGGTTTTGGCTGGCCGTGTGCCATGCCTTGTTTGGGCGCATGAATTGTGATGACCAAACATAGTTGGTCTTGACCAATCATTCATGTGTGTAGGCGGGCCCACGGTGACTGTGTTGACATGCTCTGGGCCCTTTGAATCTACATCTACACCCTTCATCTATGCCTGCGAAGATGGATGGTTGAGATCGTTTTGCGACACATTACATGTTTGGACGGTTTGGAAATCTATGTCACCCCTTATGGGGAGGCCGACCATGCGGGGCCCGCATTGGGTCGGCAGTGAATGTTCCAATACCTGCTTGGGGGTATTGGATTCGATCCCGACCATCCAATCATGCCTGCGAAGTTGGATGACCGTGATCGTTTCTAGACTGTTATGGACAGTCTAGACGCTCAATCGGGCTAGTATAACACACCGAGAGTTACACACTCAATCGGGCTATTATAACAAACCGAGAGTTACATGCTCAATCTTGCTAGTATAACACACCGAGAGTTATAGCCTATACGGGAATTTCGTGCATGCCTCACTGTTGGTACTTGGATATTCATGATACTCTGCGACGAGTAAAAATCAGTCATCATGACGCACCAACAATGAGATTTATATTAGGAACATCACATGAAATACAAGGTATTCTACGCATTAATCAATAATTCTAAAATTCACAGAATATTCGGGGGATGGTTGCTACATGCTCCATTCTAGGTGAATTAATAAAGTGAAGAAGTATTCATCACTTATACAATAGTCTCATCCTCTGCAGGATGGTTACACAAAAATAGGTTTTACAAATTTAGCCCTGAACTAAAATCCACCATCAACAATTGTGTAGTATCAATTGTTTAGGCTTACAAAATTTCGGTGCAATAGTGACACCTTTATATATATGTTGTTTCTATTATATCCGGTTGAGGTGAATAATTTTGCAAGTTGATTTATTGGTTTGTATGAATTATTTATGGCTTAACGAATAAATATGTTGACGGGACGAGTTGTTTAGTCCAATTCGATTCCGGATAAGATAAGCTAAGTTAATTCTGATATTAGTTAGACTTATCAAAGTGGAGGTTTCGGTTATTCAAGTCTATCCGAAAGCCTAAACAAGGAAATTATAGTTAACTAACCTAGTATTTGGCTTGTTTAAAATCTAAAGGTCTAAGTTATATGTATAATTAAGAACCTGATAAAAAAAATGGAGTTTATCTTTTTTTTTGGTCTTATCGAATGAAGCGGTTGTATTTATACAATCGGTTTAGCAAAGGAACTAAGTTGCTTAGTTGATTCTTGGTTTGCTAAACTAGTTGGGAAAACTGTTCCGGGAAATTATTTCCATGATAACATATCAAAACGTAATTACTTTGTAGTTTTGATTTTGAAATTTGTTATCAAAAATGGTATGTGGAACCCTCATGCTTGACTCAACAGGTTGCAAGTCTATTTTTGAGATTTGTAAGATCCTTTTCGTTGTCCTTTATTTTTTCGATTCTTTGTCATTTTTGTGACAAAAAGGGGGAGAAATATATGGAGTAAACAGGTGATGCTGGTATCAATTTTATGGTTGATTGGTGTCACTAAGGAAGAGGACAATGGTGCTTGAATGTTTATCTAACGAATGAGGTAAAGCACAGACTAAGGGGGAGTAACATATCATATGATTGGGATAACAAAGACGTACTGATTGAAAATTTACCTATCTTACCTTTAGGGGGAGTATGAGCTTTGTTATTATAATGCAGCTACTGCATTTTTGAGGATTGAATGAATGCAAGTTATGTGTTGTTGGATTCGGGAATCAAGCATATGTGTAATGAATTCTTATAATTTGCTTATCCATATGATTGTAAGAGTTTTGTCACTAAAATTGACAAAGGGGGATATTATTAGAGTATTGCTCGGTTGAACCCACCAAGCATTGGTATGTAAAGTTTGGTTGTCATATTTTAGTGAAACAAAACTCATTTAAGAGTCTCTTGATTTAAATGTACTAGAGTCAACTTCGTATAGGTTAGCTTGAAAGTATTAGGGTGAGACATTACAAGTATTGCGAAGACTTGAAGAAGTGAAGAAGAACGGAGGTACAACCACAACATCATCCTTCCACTTGAGGTTAGTGATATTTGACTTGAACTGTTTCATTCCCAAACATATCTTTCAAGTTGTGCATATTGAAAACATAAAACTGCGAAGCATGAACACTCTAGATAGACATAGTATTAAGGAATACAATATGAAGTTTCTTGCATAACCATTAAACTTTGTATATAAGACATCGACATAATCGTATGAATGCTATTGTGATTATGTATTGGTATGAGGTGAGGATTTCATCCTAGGGAACAATGTTTACATGTGTTCTAAGGAAGTAAGTTCATGATATTTGTTGTGAACTGAAAAGGAAATTGCCAGGCGTTATTGGGGCTGTTCTTCATTGCATATCTTATGAACGACCAATATGTGTCATTAGTATAACCGCTCATGACTTGTTTGTGTTCTTGGTAAAACTATTCACATAAGGCCTGACTTATGTATTGGTATGACTTTTATTAGTGAAACCGATCTTAAGTAATCACCTGGGGTGATCGGGTTGTGAGTGTCTGAACTTATTACTGGGAGAATGGGAACCGATCCTAGTAAGAGGTGCAGTGCATCACAAGGGGAACCGATCCTTGTATGAGGTGCATCAAGGTTTATGGAAGAAAGGGTAACTGATCTTATGAACATGTGCAACACGTTTTTGAGAAGGGGGAACCGATCCTATGGACATGTGCAGTACATACAAGTTAGATACCAAATATATGTGGGGAACCGATCCTAGTACCTAGTCATCCGTATCTTTGGTAAGCTAGTGTAACTATGCACAATACTCACATGGAGGTAGGACCGAAACTTGTTTTGGTAGAACCATAAACCCATGAGTTGTGATTGAGTGTTACTTGATCAATCACGTAATTCTTGAAAGTCGGATGAACCAATTCTAAACTTTTTTGGAAGCGTGGTAAATCGGTTTCAAGTGAGCAAGTATGAAAAAGGACTTGGAAGAGTAAGATGTCGACACACTTTGAACACGGTGCATTAATGCTTATTCTATATTATTCAAAGATATTCCTTAATGGCTAAGAAGGAAGTAAATCCCAAGATCGAATTTAAATAAGTTAAAAATATTTTTAATTAAATGTGCATTTGCTAATTAAAGATTTTCCAAGGAGATTTCGATAATTATTTTTGGACAGTGCATTCACAGGAATTATGAAAACCGAATTTGGTGGAGTAATAAAAAATATCTTGAGAATATTTTCGGTTTTGGAAATTCCTTGGTGTCCAAACTTCCTTGTCTATAAATACTTTGAGTTTGCATTTCTAGCAAACTAATCCTGCGTAACATAGACTTCATCTTTTGTCTTTGTTACTGGTGAAGCCGCCTATCGGAGATGAGAGTAATCTAATTAGGTGAAATCTCTTACGGCCGCTCAATTTAAAGTCTTCTTTGGGAGTTATAAGCTCTAGCGCGACCCGTTGGTGGGAAACTAGATATTGTGGTTTATCTTTAGTTTTCATATTGATTTGATTGACTAACGGAGGTTAAACTTTGATTGCACCTAGTTTGTTTATGCTTGAGAATATTTTCTTCTGATATAAGATTCACTCAAACTAGTTCAAGGTTTCGACAGGGATCTTTAGACTGTTGTTAGATCTAAAGACGATCTTGTGATAATCAATTGTTATCAGACTCCGTTCTGTGTGTGATTGATCACAAGAGATTCAAGCAGTTGTGTGCAGGTGTTTATTGAAGATCTAAGAAGATTTTAAGACAAAGAAGATATTGAAGATTTCTGACTTGGTTTTTATAATTTTTGGTGTGCATAATACTTGTTTGGGAAAAAGAGGATATGACTATAATTGATTTATCCTTTTGGGTATTTTGATAGAATAGTTGAGGAAGATCGACATCAATATGTTTCCTTGTGATTAAAGGTATTGATTGGCTTAATCTTAACAATTGCCTTTGGGTGATTGAACATAAGATAGATCTTGGAACCTGGAAAAAGAGTTTATGTTAAGATAAACAAGGGAACCTTTGCGCAACTTATATCACTTGGTTGAAAAGAGTTGATACCAAACAGATTTGTTGTTCCTTTACTGTTTGGAATATGAACCAAAGGAATTGGTCCAAGTGCGTGACTTGTTTACAGGTTGGAGGCGTGGGAATACAGACGGAACTAGGTGAACTATAGGTTTAGTTGCTTGGTCTCAACTATACGAAGTTGGTTTATTTTGTATAGCAGCTTAATCCTAAGAGTATTCAATTCTGGACTAGGTCCCGGGATTTTTCTGCATTTGCGGTTTCCTCGTTAACAAAATATTACTGTGTCATTTACTTTATATTTCTGCATTATAATTTTTTTATTATAATTAAATAAATTGCACAAACGTTAATTCCTATTTACTTGATACGTGAATCCTATTGAGTTTGGTTAAGTCCGAACCTTTGTATCAAGTAAATACACTTTGTTGTTGTATTGTCTCGATCTCGTATCCATAGACAATCACACAAATTGTGAACCGATTTGTTGTATTGTCTCGAATCAGTCCATAGACAATCACTTTCGGGGAAAGGACTTATAGGAAGGAAAAGTAATATCTTGAGGTATATTTGGGGTACCCTCGCCTTTTCAGTGTGGCCAATGGAAAGTGGCGCCAGCTGGCCTAAGGCATGGCCATGCCTCCCTTTGCTTCTGCGGCTCCCTGTTTTTTCAGATTCTGGGTGAGGTTTTGCACTTGCTAATCCATGGCGGATTAATTACCTAGTTTGCCTAGAATTAATTTTGACAAGCAAAGTCTAGTATGTTGCGCGAGGCGTGAAACCCTAACTTCTGCAAGTTAGTAAGGTTGATTGAATTCTATGTGTTGACACAAAGTTCTTTTAAGTCCATTTCCTGAGAGTAGCATGCTTTTCTGATTGAATACCTTATACAAAAGATTTTATTCTTGATACTTGGAGATTCGTGCTACTCTGCTGCGATTGAACCCAAATCGTCATGCCATATCAACATTAAGAGTTCAGTCGGATAACTTAGCATAGAAGGTGTTCAGAGGAACTTATATTAAGTGAATATGGGCGAGGCGCCGGAATTTACTGAACATCTGGGATTCGCCAGTCTGGAAATATTTTATGTAAGTATATTGAGCGGCTCAATAAATTTTCCAGTGGAGAGGTTAGCACAAGTGGCTCTATTTCCTTGCAGAGTGGCGTCACATCAGATGCAAGGTTTTATGATTTTGACCCTAAGCTAAAAACCACCATCAATATTAAGTCCCCTGCTTTCTTCGGTCACAACATTCCGGGCATTGGTTGCAACAATTCGTTTACATTTTCCATTACTAACCACCTCACTTTTATGATACTTTCTTGTAACGAGCGTATTGGACACCGCACGCTGTAAAACGCCAGACCAATACCCTAATGAGCATCCCCCAGTTTGTGACATTTTTTGATGTCTTGGGTCTTTTTTTGTAGCGTGTTGATATTGCTTGGAAAGTTAAGCTTGGGAAGCTTGCCTGGCTCGGTGGTGACCTTCGACGGTCGAGATTTTTCATAGTTTGGGCACGACCAAAATTAGGGTTTGGTGCTGTGTCCAAAGAGTTGGCACCGTTGGTAACCTTTTTATCATCTTCTTCCTTGTATCGCCAACAAATAAGTGCGGGAGTTACTTCAAGAATATGGAATTAAATAAGTTTTCTCCACTATTTACTACCCCCAAGGGAATGGGCAAGCCGTAAGCACCAACAAGACTCTAATTCGAATTCTCAGCTGGACAGTGCATGATAACCCCCGAACATGGCATGAATAGTTTCCCATGGCGCTTTGGGCATATCGGACATCACCAAGGATATCTACTGCTGCCTTCCCTTACTCTCTCGTATACAGCGCGGGCGCCATTCTCCTAGCAGAAATTAAAATCCCGTCATCCAGGATTACAGAGGCAAGTAGAGTCCAATGGAATGAAGCCGAAGCATCGAATGCCAGGGTAGCGGAGCTAGACACTTTGGATTCCATGAGGAACAAAGGAGAGGATCACGCGCACGTATACAGAAATAGAATTTCCCGAGCATATGACAAAGCGGTGAAAACTCGAATTTTTCAAGTAGGAGATCTGGTGTTGAAGACTGCCAAACACATTCAACAAGACATGTTAGCGCCAAAATTCTCCCCAAAATGGGAAGGGCCTTATGTGTTCACCAAAGTGTACAAAAGTGGGTACTACAAGGTCATCAATGAAAAATGGCTCCAAGAAAATAGAAACAGACATTAATATTGTTGACGGACATCTCTGATATTCTCGGAGTCTCCAATCGTACGGCGTATAATAAGCCCGTTACAAGAAAGTATCATAAAATGGACATTTCAGGCTTGCTTCGGTCACAAAGTGAAGGAGAAGGGTTGGTCTTAGGGAGGAAAGCAAAGAAAGTGTTGATACCAGAATAGTTGATTCCGGAAGTGTGGGAATTTTATGACTTGTATTAGAAAGTAGAACTGGTAAGCAGGATGGAAAGCTACCAGGTGATTTCTAGATATTGTGTGTTGCCGACTAAAACTTGGTTTTTGGTGGAAATAGGTGAGGCCTATTTATACAAGTCGTAATAAAATGTATCCTGGTCTCGTAAAACCTTGCATCTGATGTGACGTCACTCTACAAGGAAATAGAGCCACGTGTGCTAACCTCTCCACTGGAAAATTTATTGAGTCGCTCAATATACTTACATGAAATTTATCCACACTGACGAATCCCAGATATTCTGTAAATTTAGACGCCTCGGGTATATTCACTTAATATAAGTTCCTCTGAACACCTTCTATGCTATGTTCTCCGACTGAACTCTTAATGTTAATATGGAATGACGATTCGGGTTCACTCATAGCATAGTAGCATGAATCTCCAAGTATCAAGAATAAGATCTTTTGCATAAAGTATTCAAATTAGAAAAGCATGCTGTTCTTTAGAAATGAACTTATAAGAACTCTGTGTCAACACATAGAATTCAATCAACCTTACTAACTTATAGAAGTTAGGGTTTCGCACCTCGCGCAACATACTAGACCTTGCTTGTCAAAATTAAGCCTAGGAAAACTAGGTAATTAATCCTCCATGGATTAGCAGGTGCAAAACCTCGCCCAGAATCAGAAATAACAGGGAGTCGTAGCTGCAATCTATGCTATGTTATCCGACTGAACTCTTAATATTGATATGGCATGAATATTCGGGTTCATTCGCAGGCGGTGTATTAACACCACTGGAAGGAACATTAACACCGGGAAAAATTTCAGTGCCAATGTTGTCAGGGTTTGTTGCTGATCCGAACCTGAGTTCTTCCATCTTGAGATCATGTTGGAGAACGGAATTGGAAATTGGGAATTGATATTGTAATCGAGAGATTAATCTCCCATTGTGGTCGCCAATTATTTGAGGGTGAAAACCGTTTCTACTAATTTCGGTAATTTCGTGTGTTGTGTGGGTGAGAAACGAATCTAAACCCTAAACAATGTACTGCACGAGAGTAATTTTGATTCCAGAGATCAATCTGTACAATCCTGGCCTAAACCAATAAATGGTCGTTCAACACTTTCTTCGCTTCCCTCCCTAAGTCCAACCCTTCTCCTTCACTTTGTGGCCGAAGCAAGCCTGGAACGGCCATTTCAGGCTTGTAACCGAAGGAATGTTTCGCTCAATATTCAATGGCCATCCTTCTTCATGAGATGCAGATCTCAGTCGTACAAGTTCGCCACCAAACTTGTGGTCACGACACCAACTTGGCTACGGTGCCAACTCTTTGGTAACGGTGCCAAACCTTAATTTTGGTCATGCCCAAACTATGCAAAATCTCGACTGTTGAAGGTCACCACTGAGCCAGGAAAGCTTCCCAAGCAATAGCAACACGCTACACAAAAACACTCGAGACATCAAAACATGTCACAAACTGGGGGATGGTCATCAGGGTATTGGTCTGGTAGTTCACAGCATGCGGCACGCAATACACCCATTACAAGAAAGTATCATAAAAGTGAGGCGGTTAGTAACGGAAAGAAATAACAGCGTGAAATATGCCCGTTTACTAAACAATTCATTTATATTTGCTTTCCGCTAAAGGTTACCAACTGTGCTACTCTAACTCAGCCGCACCAGGCCTGTGCCAGAAGTCCGCGCTCAAGCTTGCTTCGGTCAAGCTAAGTGAACATAGGCTTGCTTCCCTCCAGATAGAAATAATGTCGACGGCCACTTTCTTCGCTTCCCTTCCTAAGTCCAACCTTTCTCCAAACAATTCTAAACGTGAACATACAAATATCACCTGGTATGTTCACCATTCGAGAGATCTATCCGTACAATCTAGGCTTAAACCAAGAAATGGTCGTTCAACACTTTCTTTGCTTACATCCCTAAGTCCAACCCTTCTCCTTCACTTTGTGACCGAAGCAAGTCTGGACAGGCCATTTCAGGCTTGTGACTGGAGGAGCGTTTCGCTCAATATTCAATGGCATGTGCCAGGACTAGAAATAGGCTTGCTTCCATCTCGAGGTTAGCACACGTGGCATGTGCTAGGCCTGAAAATAAGCTTGCTTCCCGCCAGTTAGAAATAATATTGACGGCCTCTTTCTTCGCTTCCCTCCCTAAGTCCAACCCTTTTCCAAAAAATTCTAAACGTGAACATACAAAGATCACATGGTATGTTCACCATTCGAGAGATCAATCTGTACAATCCTGGCCTAAACCAAGAAAATAATCGTTCAACATTTCTTGAAATTGAATATGGAGAAGGGTCGGAAACACACAATATCTAGAAATCACCTGATAGCTTTCCATCATGCTCACCTGTTATACTTTCTGATACAAGTCATAAAACGCCCACACTTACAGAATCAACTATTCTAGTCTCAACACTTTCTTCGCTTCCCTCCCAAATACCAACCATTCTCCTACACTTTGTGACCGAAGCAAGCCTGGAACGACCATTTCTTAGTTTAGGCCAGGATTGTACAGATTGATCTCTCAATTCAAAAGTACTCCCTGCAGTACATTAAATTTATTTTTATACCCTAAACAATGTAATGCACGGGAGTACTTTTGATTCAAGAGATCAATCTGTACAATCCTGGCCTAAACCAAGAAATGGATGTTCCAGGCTTGCTTCGTTCACAAAGTGAAGGAGAAGGGTTGGTCTTAGGGAGGGAAGCGAAGAAAGTATTGAGACCATAATAGTTGATTCTGGAAGTGTAGGCATTTTATGAATTGTATCAGAAAGTAGAACTGATGAGCAGGATGGAAAGATACCAGGTGATTTGAGGGTGAAAACCGTTTCTGCTGATTTTAGTAATTTTGGGTGTGTGGGTGAGAAACAAATCTAAACCCTAAACAATGTACTGTTGTTTGTGGGAGAAAACTACTTCTTCCGGTTTAGGTAATTTTGGGTGTGTGTGGATGTGAAGTGAGTTTAGACCTTAAACAAATGTGTTGCATGATGAGCACTTTGATTCGAGAGATAATCTGTACAATTCTGGCCTAAACCGAAGACACGGCCATTCCATATTTGTTTCGGTCACAGGTGAAGGATGTGAGGTTGATCTTAGGGAGGGAATCGAAGAAGGTGTTGAGAGTATGAAGGTGAAGGCTATTTGATGACTTGTTAATAGAAGGTTGAGCAGGCTAGCAAATGTTTCAGGAAGGCTCTGGGTGTTGAATACGATGGTATTAACACTTGGTTTTTCTATTGTCTGGACTTGTGTTGTTGTTGAAAATAGGGCGGAGAACCTATTTATACAAGTCTTTTAGCCTAACCTTCGTATCTCGTGGGAAGTGGAGAAAGTGGAGTGATGGAGTAGTGTGTTGGTGTCACACGACCAGGCTTGCCCACTTCTCCCATCATCACTAACCGTCCATGACTTCCTGACACGTTCTTGTGATGGCGCGTTGTGCGCTGCACGCTGTAAACCGCCAGACCAATACCCCAGTATGTATCCCCCAGTTTGTGACATGATTGATGTCTCGAGTGTTTTGGAAAACATGTAGCATGTTGTTGTAGCTTGGCAAGTCAGGCTCGGGAAGCTTGCTAGCTTGATGACCTTCGACGGTCGAGATTTTGCATCTTGAGAGGAGGGGCAACTGTTGATCGTTGCACCAGAAACCCTAATTAGCGCTCCTTACTAGAATCGTTGTATAATTCTAGTACAGACTCGTATTTTGATGATCCGCCCCTCCATTCCATACGGAAAACAATTTTCTATCTCCCAACGCGGGAATATTTAGGTTTTAAGCTCGTTCGGGAGGAGAAAACAGCTCGAAAGCAAAACCCAGGAAGGAAATTGATACTTGTGAAGTATCGTGTTGTTTGTAGGCGCATATTGTATGCATGCGGTGCATTAAATATGTTTAACATATTTGAAGCCTACAACCTTGATGAAAAGATTGCAAGTTGAAGTGACTCAACTAGCTATGTTCAGGCGTTGTTCGGAGGTCGCATGAGCGGGACCCACCTTGGACGGTTATGCCATGGGGAAGTGTGGAGGATGGTAATCACGGTGATACCTTGTTTTCCACCTAACTCCCTTCCTAGGCTATTCATCCAAGCATGCGAACTTGGACGGACGAGATTGATGGAGGAATAACCGTTGGATTAGGGTTTGGAAGGCTTGCGAGCTTCCTCTTTCTCCCTAACGGTTTTATGCCTTGGGAGGCATGCATGGAGTGGCCGATTGGCCTATTAGGTAGGCGGGACGCCATTCTACAAGTTCATGCCTGCAGGACGTCCATCGGAGCGATCTGGGTCGCCCGTTCTATCCTGCGATGATGGATGGTCGAGATTAGAAGTGGCCTCGCATGCCTTCTTTGTGCCACCGTATCTCAACGTTGGTGACTCCCATAGAGAAGGCGTTTGCACCAGCAGGGAGGTGGGTCGGTGGCGAGCATGCGCATGCTTGGTTTGCGACCATAGGCACGATCTAAGCCATCCAAGCACGCCTGCGATGACGGATGACTGAGATTAGAAGGGGACCGTGGATGATATTTTGGACAAGGATTTCGAGACGGTCGGCTGCAACCAACCATGGACTATTGGTTCACCGTGGAAGTGGGCCCACGGTGAGCACGTAGGTGTTATCGGACGGCGGCGGTTCCTCCTAATCTTTCCTGTACGCCCGACCAAAGTTGCTTGGTCACAACATGTAAGCAAAACCCTAATTTTAGGGTTTGTGATCCACAACTTCATGCTTTTGTGGAAATTCTTATAATGAGTTAAGAGATAAAACAACCTCTTTAAGCTCATCACACATAGACAATTCACTTTCAAGGTCTTTGTATTTTCCATAACCTAAACCTTTCACTATGGTGTTTTCTAAAGCATCGTCACCATTTAATTCAAACATCTGTTGAGCTATAGAATCAATAATATCAATAGAAAAACATGAATGCACATCACTAGGATATCTCATAGCCTCAAAGATATTAAAACTTATGATCTCATCATAAAATTTCATAGTTAAAGCCCCCTTGAAGACATCAATCTTCGTTCTAGCGGTTCTCATGAATGGTCTACCCAACAGCAAGGGGGTAGTCGATGGTGAATCTCCATCCATCATGTCAAGAACATAGAAATCTGCCGGAAATATGAGTTGATTAACCTGCACCAAAACATCTTCAATAACTCCTTTCGGGTAAGTATTAGACCTATCAGCAAGTTGTATAACAATACCGTTATTCTTAAGAGGTCCAAGATTCAAGGATTCATAAACGGAGGTAGGCAAAATATTAATGGATGCTCCTAAATCTAGCAAAGCACGTTCAAACCTAATTTTACCAATAGTACATGGTATGGTGAAACTACCGAGATCTTTCAACTTAGGTGGGAGTTTCTTTTGAATATATGCCGAAGCATTTTCCCCCACACTCATTACCTCATTACCGGTCAATTTGTTCTTTTTAGTGCATAATTCCTTCAATAACTTTGCCCAGCGCGGAACCTGCCTTATCGCCTCAATGAGTGGAATGTTCACTTCAATCTTCTTAAAGATTTCCCAAAGCTCTTGGTACAATGTCTCCTTGTTCGAGTTTGCAAACCTACTAGGAAAAGGCGAAGGAGTAGCATAAGTAAAAACACGAGTTTTAGAGTTAGAATTTGTTACCGGGTCATCCTTTTCAGAGGCTGTTTCACCCGCTTCTTTCTCCAAATCTGGTTCATGGGACACCGGTGATGTTTCCGGTTTCTCTACTTGCTTCCCACTATGCATCTCAATAGCATTGGCATTCTCTTTATGATTCAGTGATTTCGAAGGGAGTTTTCTAGATCCTTGTACCTTGAGTTAGTTCATATCATTATCCAATTGACTAACTTGGTTTTGCACATCTCTCATAGCCGTCTCGGATTTCTGCTGGAATTGGTTGAACCCTTGCATTGTCTTTGTAATCTCTTGCATACTTTTCATCATAAGAGTAAACTTGTCATCCACACTTGTACCTTGAATTTGTTGTTGTGGTCTTTGCATGAATTGGTATCCTCCTTGTTGATTGAAAGTAGGATTTGCTGCAACTTGCTTGTTGGCGTAGCTAAAATTAGGATGATCACGCCAACTCGGATTGTATGTGCTAGAGTACGGATCATACCTCGGCCTTTGCTGATTTTGGTACATAGCACTTGCTTGCTCAACATCTTCGGTGTGTGATAATGGTATGATAACAGCTACTATTTGTTGCATCATCCTCTCCATGTTACCCATTCTATATTCCAAATGTGAAGAATCACCAACTTCATTCACTTTCCTTACCACTGGTTCACCTCGAGTGTAGAATTGTTGAGTGTTTGCAACCATGTTCTCTAACAAGATTGTAGCTTCAACAATGGTCTTATTGGTGAGTGCACCACCACTTGCAGCATCGATCAAATTTCTATCATTAGAAAGCAACCCCTCATAGAAATATTGAATCACAAGTTGATCGCTTATTTTGTGGTGTGGGAAGCTAGCTAAAAGCTTCTTGTAGCGCTCCCAATACTCATAGAGAGTCTCTCCCGATATTTTCCTAATGCCACAAATCTCCTTGCGAATCACGGCTGCTTTTGATGCTGGAAAATACTTCTCAAGGAAAAATTTATTCATCCCATTCCATGTGGTTATGCTTCTAGCAGGTAAGAAAAATAACCATTCTCCTGCAATATCTATAAGGGAGAAGGGAAAAGATGTCATCATAGCCATATCAGCATCTGCAGTTGCTTGCTTCAAACTAGTCACAACATGATGAAATTGTTGCAAATGACGATTATGATCTTCTCCCGCTAAACCTCTGAACTTGGGCAGCAAGTGAATCAATTGCGGCTTCAACTCAATGGTTTCATTCAGCTGAATACATAAAGGCTGCTAGTCAAGGTTTGGAGAAGTGAGATCCTTGAGTGTTCTCGGAGCAGGTGGTCGACCTCCCATTGTGTTGTCTTCCTCTTTGTCCTAGTCCGAGAATTCACTTGGTGAAGAACTAGGAGGAAGTGGAGTGTTCACTGCTCGAATGAAATCTTTTAGTAAAGTACCCGATCGAAAACGTATACCAATTGGACTTGGTTTGTCTTCTCCAAGCATTCACAAAATAGATGGTACCTGAAATAAGATTCTAAGAGATTGAATAAGTAAACTGAAATTGAAAATAAAAGCAAAAGTAACAACTAAGAATAAAAATAACAACTAAACTCGTCACTGCCTCCCCGGCAACGGCGCCAATTTTTGACGAGGTGTCGAACTCGCAAAAATAATATTTCTCTACTTCTTTACACTAGCAAGTAGTATAATGTAAGCAGGATCGTCCCAAGGGAGGTATGAAGCAAAAGTTGTTATGCAAATACTCTTAGCAAAGATGATTTTGTTGTGGAAATTCTGAAAATTGTAAATTGTATTCAAATATGAGATGTAATTGATTAAAGGTTCATTCTCGACCATGAAATACAAACCAAATTTATAGATAGCTACGTTCTTCACATTATCTTGTTACTAACAACCCTAAAATAATTAGTACGCTCAACTATTCCGTTATTATCTCCTAAGCTCACCGGATACGGAAGCGCTCGACTACCGGTTTCTACTTGCCAAGTTTCCTAGAGGTACGCTTACTAGGTGTGACTTAAACAAGTGCTCTAAGTTTTGTGAGATAAGGCTGCTCCTAGTGATGAACTCAAAAGCATGAATCACCTACTAGTGTCAATTTCTACATATAGGTACTTAACAAAGTCCCATCATCAGTACCCATATATTGCTACTAGTGTTTATATTTCTAGACAATTACGGGTCGAAGAAAATCTAAACTAGCAATAGAATTGTGACTCAATGATTTAATTTCGAACTTAAAACAATTAAGAAACAATCCATAAGCAATATTAGCATGGTAGAAATTGGACAATAACAAAATAATTGTGAGAAAACGAGCTTTTGCATATCAATTATGAGTTCATAATTCGGGCTTTGAAATCGCCCTTAATCAAAAAGAGTTTTAGTTACTCATAAGTATGGAGTTCATCATCAAATAATAATGGAAATAAAGTAAAGAAGATGAAAATATAAAACAGAAGCAAACCCTAGCTGCGGCTCCCTCTCAAAACTCCAAGAAGAATACGTGATATGAAGTTGTAGAAATCTTCCCTTCTATGCCTCTTCTTAGGTCAAGTCTTCAAAGGTCCAAAAGATAGAAGTACACCAAGCCCATGTGTGAGAAAAACCCATGTAGAATTATGTCCAAAAACTGTCGCCGGAAAACTGGTTAAGGTGCCAGAAGTTTGCCGGAATCCGGCACCAGAATAGAGCTCAGGTGACCGCTGTTCACCAGTGAAACGTCAGTCGATTGAGTTAACTCGGTTAAGCATACCGAGTCAAGGCCTAATAGGATATGATTCAGATAGTCAGGTGAACTGACTAGGCTAACTGGTCTGAGTAAGGTGGCTCAGGCCACAGTCTTCTATTGCGCCATCTTGACTTGCTTCCAGCTTCTCTTGCACAAGCCTAAGCTTCAGCTGCGCCAAGTCCATGGAACCAAATTACAACAACAATTTATCACGTACAATTTTATCATAGCTCTTTAATTCTCTTACCATCACTTCCTCTTCAAACACATCCCAACCAACAACCACCAAGGCCTGAATTGTATCCATACGACCAGCTTGAACCCACCTTTTGTAACACCTCAGTTCATGCCTATTGCGACTGCAATACCACACACAACACCACATTCCACCTGCAACTTCACCATCCTAGCACCACCAATAACACTGTCATCTTCTCTTGTAGTCTCAACATCCTCATTCTACCAGTTTCAATGCCTAGCACTTAAGCCGAATACCAACTGTAACCACCATATGCAATTCGACACCATCTACGACCCTGCCATTTCATTCATCTAGACAAACATCACTGGTTCATCTCCGTTCCACCCCGTTCAGTCGCCAATTCATATTAGTCTTAACACAACACACAGCAAGGCCATACCACCACATAAGAAATCATCTTTGCAAACCCGTTTCTTCCTTGTATTGCACATGGCAGTAACAAATATTTTCCACTCAGTCAGTTCAAGCTCAACCACAATACCAGCACTTGTACATTTCATATCCCACCTGCTTCATTTAGTACATCAATCTCCATTCCTATAGTTTCACATACACAACTAGCATCATGGCTTGACTAAAATACCTTTTACTCACTGCAATAACCATTTTGCACTTCCATTGCTTCACATCCTGAACTGCAGCATCAAAAACATCATTCATTTGCATTATTTCCATCATCACCAGGCTACATCATTGCAGACTCAAATATCATAATCTTCTCATACCACGATCAAACTTCATCTGCTCTCAACCTTCCTTAAGCTTCTATGTAACAACAACAACACCAAGTCCACCTGCAATCTCTTCTGCTACAGTGACAACCAATCACCAACTCTTAATCTCCCAGTTTCAGACCATTTGTTGAACAGTGTATGTGCCATACCTGGTGATATTTTCCTTGGTCAAGAAATCTATTTACCTGAAAATTCAAATCCACAACAAATCCATGTCTTAAACAGCTTCTCTCGACTGAATTCATGTCCAGGATTTGACCCAAACTCAGCCCGAAGCTAACACAGCTTCACGCCATTACATTATCCACACAAACTCAGTTCAAAATAGTGTAAAACAATCCACCAAATCAGCTGAAGTTTAGCTCAATAATTTGACCCCCATCTCCTCCGATTCGAACTAATCCATCCCTGAATTTGAGCCAATAAACCACCAGATGAATCCCTCAGGTACGACCACCAGAACTCTATCTAATTAATAGCTTCAGATCCAATCTTTGTTTGTGGTTGTGACCTGTTGCTCGCAGCGGCTAGTTGAGCTGATGATAAAATCGATCTGACCTCCTTCAAACCCACCGGGCCCATAGATGGTCCCTCCGGCAACAACAGAGAACTAAGTTTGAGAAACTGATATCATGACCTAGAGAAAGAATGTGTACTCTGCTGGGAACAAATTGGTTTCAAACAGAACCATAAGTTTTATTTAATCTCTGCACATGTGTGGCTTCCTTGAGGTCAAGTCCACTAACATCTTTGTAGTCCAGGCTAGTAAACTGATGTTCAGCTGGTCCACGCCTTTGCATTCCTCCGACTTTAACAAGGAGAATTAAAATTCTCATTTAGCTCCAGTTCCGCTGCCAATCCTTGGTTTCCAATGAGCTTTAGCTGTGTGCGTCGATAAAACTTCCTTTGGCATTTTTTCTCCCTTGAATTCTTTGACCAAAAACATCTGTCTCTTACTTCTCATATCTACTTCTTCTCTTCAATTTCTCTTCATCACTAAAGCAGTCGTACTTTTCAGACATAATTCGCATCACTAAAGCCGACATACTTTTCAGACAGAGATGAAGAAATAAAAGAAAATAATGAGAAATAGTTCGTCTCCAATAGCAGTTGCACTTCAAATGACATTTTTTCCCTGTTTCTTCCTCTTTTGCTCAAATGACTCCAAAGTACCTAAATACTCAAAAGCAAACATAAGATACGTATTTTACAAGAAAACTTAGCAAAGAAAGCATAAACAATAGATAAATATCAAGGTGTTTTAGACACCTATCAACCCCCTTGGAAGAGGAATTCTTTGTACTTTCGGAGGATACGGGGGTTGATGCTGATATATGTCCAGGGAATCACTTTTGTCTCGATTTCAGAGGAGTTTCTCCAAATATTCTCGTGTCACAAAATTGGATGATTGACTTCTCTCTGCTGGAGCTCATGGGCGAGTCTCTTTATCTACAAAGGTGTGCCATATTGAGGTGCTGGTGCCGGGGGTATTGGAGGCGTTCCTTATGGGCTTTGGATGGCGTGACTCTTGTGGTACCGCTCCCTTAGTGTCTTGAAAGAAACAAGTACCTCCTTATGAGTCGAGGCCATGTACGTTTGGGATCTAGTGAGAACCTCTTGTCTTTCCATCAAATTAGCAATAATAATATAGGAACGGCTCCCTCTGGGTCCTCCAGTTTCTTTCCCTGGCGGTGGAATAGATGCGGCTCTGGTGACGGTTAGAAGTGTCACACTTGAAAAAATATTAGGAGCGGAGGCAGTGGCTCTGGCTCTGGTGATTGGAATTATAACACCTGATGGAGCTTTTTTCCGCGGCAAAGGCTCTAGTTATGGTGATTGGAGGTTTAACACCTGATGGAGCATTTTCCGTCACAGAGGCTCTGGTTCTGGTAATTGGAGGTGTAACACCTGATGAAACATTCTACATGTTATTGTTGTTGATAGGTGGTGTATTAACACCACTAGAAGGAACATTAAAACCGAGAATAATTTTAGTGCCAATGTTCTCAGGGTTTGTTGCTGATCCGGACCTGGGTTCTACCATCTTGAAATCGTATTGAAGAACAGAATTGGAAACTGGAAATTAATATTATAACCGAGAGATTAATCTCCCACTGTGGTCGCCAATTGTTTGAGGGTGAAAACCGTTTCTACTGATTTCAGTAATTTCGTGTGTTCCGTGGGTGAGAAATGAATCTAAACCCTAAACAATATACTGCACGGTAGTACTTTTGATTCGAGAGATCAATCTGTATAATCCTGGCCTAAACCAAGAAATGGCCGTTCCAGGCTTGCTTCGGTCACAAAGTGAAGGAGAAGGGTTGGACTTAGGGAGGGAAGCGAAGAAAGTGTTGAGACCAGAATAGTTGATTCTAGAAGTATTGGTGTTTTTATGACTTATATCAGAAAATAGAACTGGTGAGCCGGATGGAAAGATACCAGGTGATTTCTATATATTGTGTGTTGCCGACCAAAACTTTTTTTTTGGTGGAAATAGGTGAGACCTATTTATACAAGTCGTAATGAAACGTACCATGGCCTCGTAAAAGTGGGAACGGCTTGAGTAATGGAGGAAAATGGTAACGGGTAACGTCTTGAATTGATGTTTCCATAATGAAAGATACGTTTCACCATTATTTATTGCCATTATTAACCGCCTCACTTTTATGATACTTTCTTGTAACGGGCGTATTGCACGCTGCACGCTGTAAACCGCCAGACCAATACCCTGATGAGCATCCCCCAGTTTGTGACATGTTTTGATGTCTCGAGTGTTTTTGTGTAGAGTGTTGTTATTGCTTGGAAAGTTAAGCATGGGAAGCTTGCCGGCTCAGTGGTGACGTTCGACGGTCGAGATTTTGCATCCCGAGAGGAAAGGTTGACATTGATTGTTATAACCTTCTATTTGGAAACTAGTAGCATGGAGATGTGGTCGACATGGACTTGGCATGCTTTTACATGCGGCCAAGTTAGGATTTTGGCATAATTTGGGCACGACCAAAATTAGGGTTTGGTGCCGCGAACAAAGAGTTGGCACCGTAGCCAAGTTGGTGTCGTGACCAAAAGTTACCACCAGTTTGGCGGCGAACTTGTATGGCTGAGATCTGCATCTCATGAAGAAGGATGGCCATTGATTATGGACACATCTTGTTGTATAGTGATGTGGCATCGCCACATGCTAATTGCATGCCGGTGGCATAGTCATGGAATGGCGGCATGCAAGTAGCCGCAGCATAGTGGTATGCCAGAGACGTTGCGGCATGACTAAAGTTAAAAATCGGCTCTGCGGCCAAAATTAGGGTTTGTCGTTGTTTGGAAAGATTTTTGCGTGGCCAAATCTTGGCGCCTTGGAAGAATTTGGCGTGGCAAAGTCTTGGCGATGTTGGAAGAATTAGGGCTTGGCATGACCAAAGCGTCGTGGAAGAATTCCCCTTGGAAGAATTCTCCTTGAAAGAATTGGGGCTTTGCGTGGCCAGGGAGTCTTGGAATAATTCTCCTTGGAAGAATTAGGGGCCGATAAGAAAAATGGAGCCGGCCTTATTCGGGATGTGTGTGGCTCATTTAGGGCGACCTGATTGGTCGATGGGAAGTGGGGTCGTCAAGCTAGGGCGTGGCCACACTTCCAGTGCGCTGCGGAGGATTTAAAGCGACCCGATTGGTTGAGGGAAATAGGTCCGGTTTAGGATGGGGCGTGGCCAATGTCAAGTGGTGATATCTAGCCTAAGGAATGGACACGCCTCCATTTGCTACTGCGGATCCCTGTTTTTTCTGATTCTGGGCGAGGTTTTGCACCTGCTAATCCATGGAGGATTAATTACCTAGTTTTCCTAGGCTTAATTTTGACGAGCAAGGTCTAGTATGCTGTGCGAGGCAATAAACCTTAACTTCTGCAAGTTAGTAAGGTTGATTGAATTTTATGTGTTGACACAGAGTTCTTTTAAGTTCATTGCCAGAGAACATCATGCTTTTGTGATTGAATACCTTATGAAAAAGATCTTATTCTGGATACTTGGAGATTTGTGCTACTCTGCTGCGAGTGAACCCGAATCGTCATGCCATATCAACATTAAGAGTTCAGTCGGAGAACATAGCATAAAAGGCACTCAGAGGAACTTATGTTAAGTGAATATGCGCGAGGCGCCAAAATTTACAGAACATCCGGGATTCACCTGTCTGGATAAATTTCATATGAGTATATTGAGCGGCTCAATAAATTTTCCAGTGGATTGGTTAGCACACGTGGCTTTGTTTCCTTGCAGAGTGACGTCACATCAAATGCAAGGTTTTATGATTTCGACCCTAAGCTAAAAACCACCATCAATATTAAGTCACCTGCTTAGCACGTAACAGTGGCGTTGTTGCGGGGTAAGCATGAGATGGTGACAGACAAGAGCAAAATCAAAGAGGGGAAAGATATGAATAGTTTTCCAAGGAAATTCAACTAACCTTTAGCGGAAGGCTAGAGGAATCCGTGATCTTAGTATTGACTACTTGGCGCATTTTTGTCTTGACCAAGGGGTGTTGGCGTAGAGTCATGCTTCCCGGAATGTTAGCGCCAATTTGATCCATGGGGTGTTGAAGATGGCGCTTCCATTCTGGAATGGCGGACACGTGGCTTTGAATGTTGGAGATTGCGTTGTCTTGAACGGAGAAGATGGTGCTTTAATGTTGGTCGAGCGGAGATGATGTTGTGGAATGGAGAATAACGCGACTAGCTTGGAAAAGTCTATGGTGCGTCTAGTTCGGAATAACGCTACTAGCTTGAGCGGGAACTTCTGGCACAGGCTTGATGCGGCTGAATTAGAGTAGCGGATGGCGCAGCTAGCTTGGCATGACAGTTGGTGCAGCTAGCTTGGAGCGGCATATGAACGTGGCTAGCTTGGAAAGCTAATGGAGCATTGGCTTTGGAAATGATGCTAATGGTGCGTTGGCTTCGGAAGGGCCAATGGATCGCTGGATTGGAAAGGCCAATGGAGCGCTGGCTTGGGAAGACTAATGGAGCGTTGTCTGGGGAATACCAATAGAGCGTTAGCTTGCTTGGAAGACCGATGAAGCGTTGACTTGTTGGGAAGGCCAACGGAGCATCTAGCTTGGAGTGGCAGATGGACGCGACTAGCTTGGAAGGTCTACGGAGCAGCTAGCTTGGAGTGCCAAATGGACGCGGCTAGCTTGGAGTAGTGGATGGCGTTGTTTGTGCATCGGCCATTGAGTAGAGAAGCTAGTGCTTGGGAGAATACGAGATGTTAGTGTTGGATAGGGCATGTAAACCACACTTGGGGACTGAGGCTCTACACGGGATCCTTACACTGTCCAAGATCAGAAGACACGGTCAATCAAAAGTCATATCCACGACAAGGTCATCCACTCTTCAAAGGTGTAGCGTAAGAATATCATCACCTCACTGTTTAAAATGCACCTATAATACTTTACAAGGCCGCGACGGATCCCAAGCCTACTTAGAGAAAATAACATAAACAAATATAAGTGCAACTGGGGACTGCTCATTACGGTCCATTCGAGACAGCAATCAAGCATTCATGAGATAACTCCAGAGACACGACTGAAACATTTTTGTTAAAGAGACGGAGGGAGCCACGATTGGCATGACTCTCTCACTTCTACTTCTTCGTTATCAAGAATGTTTCGTCCATGTGCATCCCAGCATCACATCCAGAAGAGTACAATAAGCCTGTATCAAATCCCGTGGACATGGATTCAAGGAGATGCGATGAAAGTAGGCGACACATGGGGACTACCAGCATGAAACACTTTCACTCCCCTCAACCTGGTTATTTCTGATTTCAACATCATCTCTGTCGAAGTTTTTCGATCCGCGGGAATTTCTCAACATGAAGCCATACATGTGCATCAAAAACACCAAAAGTACTCCACAGATATACATTTACATATCCGGCCACACCATCTGATCCAATAAAAGTATAACTGGGGACTGCTCACCGTATCCCATTCCATACGATAGTCTAAGATTCAGAAGCTGGTTTGAAGGATGTCTCTTGGAACAAAGTCCTTGAAGACTTAATAGCAGCACATCGACAACAAAATTTCTCCCAACTCAACTATTTCATCATGTGTCTCCGGATGATTTCGACCATACAAGCATCCATAACATATCAATCATCGTGATCAGAAGGTCTAGACACTGAACAACCTAAAGTCAAGGATGGACCAAAAATGCAACAACAATATCCAAGATTAGACCTGACATGATCTTTTCCGAGCATATATTTCATCCATCCATCCCAAGAATGCAGTGGAGTTTTGGTAAATTTTGGAATCCACTGGAGAGACACTGCAGACGAAAGCACAGATCCAGACGAGCAACAGAAGAGGGTTGATACTTCTTTTCATGCGGACAGAGTGTCTAGAGTTTGAACAGAATGAAGATTCCTTATTGATCCATGAACGGGAATAGGTGACTGGGTGCGACTTTGCCACCTCGGGCCCGCAACATTCCTACTGAATTCTTCTAGAATTTTACTGTCGAGCTATTTTCACCTCCAGAATGAGCTCAAAACCTAAATATTTTCGCATGGAGAGATGGGAAATTCTTTTCCGTTCATAATAGAGGGGCGCACCGTCAATATCCGAGTTCGTACGAGAATTCTACAGAGATTCTACTAAAGGGTGCTAATTAGGGTTTTGACATGCCAAACCCTAATTTTGACAAAGTTGCCATCATTCCACGGAACTGAAGACGGCCGTCATCCTTCCAAGGAATTTAAGCCAGTCGTCATCCTTCCGAGGAACTCAAAATAGCTCCACTCCAAGCCGCCCAATGTTGACGGCTCCATTCCAATCCGACCAATGCTGACGGCTCCATTCCAAGATGACCAATGCTGACGGATCCATTCCTAGCCGACCAATGATGACGGCTCCATTCCAAGCCGATACCAACATTCTGTGATCCAACCAGCAAGCCTTCCAAGTGTAATTTCCACTATCACTGTTTAGTAGCCAAAGTTCCAGCATTATATTTTCACCATTTCACGGACTGAAGCCAGTTTCCACGACGGAAACCAGTTTACACCAACACAGAAGAACAAGAAAAAGAAGGAACGCTAGAATACATACCTGGAATGCGCCCTCTTGCTCAGTTGCTACTGCTTTTCCGTCGATACCAAGGCATGGGAACGAGACCAATATAACAAGATGGAGAAAATGGGTAGCGCCTTTTGTAGTTGCAGGAAATCCCACAACACACCCCTTTTCATATCTTGATAACAATTTCTAGATCTATATATAAAAATGGTAATAAAAGTGCTAAAATTATAAACGGACACCAAGATTTTTACATAGTTCGATCAATTTGATCTACATCCATGATTCTTCACTATGATTGTTTAAATTTACATTTGATTTACATTGATAATCTCCATTAATGGGTAGAGTTCTAGATCTAATTTTTGGGGAAGAAGATGATAAAGAAAAATATATTCTCTCTATCCTACCAAAATTGTCTTTCCCTTTCTCTCTCCTGCTCTCCTCTTTATATAGGTGTTTACATAGTAGATGACAGCTCACATACATCTCATACTTCCCCTATTTTAGGATCCCTTTCCACACTCACGCAAGCTTTCTCAATATTCTCTCGATCTCCCGCTACATTCTCTCGAGCTCCCTCCTTATTCTAGCAAGCTCCCGCCTTGTTCTCACGAGATCCCGCCTTGTTCTCACGAGATCCCGCCTTGTTCTCGCGAGCGTTCTCTCCAACTACAATATATTCACATCTTTCTCGTGTTTTATGATGTCATTGTCTATTACATCATTCTTTGAATTATTCTGCGACGCTCGCAGTATGTTGTTGAAGAACTCACGGAAATTTTGTTAATAATTTCGTAAGAATATTGCTGTGGCGATATTCTGATCCTACATCCTGCCTCTTTTTCCTTGAATATTGCTTGAAGAGCGATCTTTAAGGAAAAATTAGTTATTGTAGTAATCTTTGATCTTTGTTGATGAAGGGACGAGCGAAAGAATATTGGACTTGAAAAGTACGTACTTGCCTCTATTCTTTTGTGAAGTTCCGAAGCTTTGCGAAGTAAATAAGAAGTATCAACTCTTAAAGTATGCGAAGTACGAAGTATCCTTGAAGAAATATAAGAAGTACCCAATCCTCAAAATATAAGAAGTATCCATCCTTGAATAAAAGTCATAAGTATTGCCTCTATTCATGCGAAATTATTACATCATTTTTAGTGAAAATTCTTGTCCATTTTGGAAATGATTCTTGCCGAGAAGAATTTTTTAGTGAAAATTCTTGTCCATTTTCTTAGTAATCCATAGTTTCCTCTGTTCTTTATCTATGAAGGTAGAATCCTTGAAAAAAATTTGAATGAGCGAATTGTTTCTTTATTCTTATCTTGCCTCTGTCTCATGTTCTGTTTTCTGACACATTCTGCGAAATTTTGATACATTCTGCGAAATTATGAATAACCTGCGAATTTATGAATAACCCTGCGAAGTTCTGAATAATCTGTGAATTTATGAATAATGTCCTGAAATAGTGCCGCGAAATTATGAATAGTGTTCCTGAAATAGTGCTGCGAATTTATGAATAGTACTCCTAAAATAGTGTCGCAAAATTATGAATAGTATTCCTGAGAGATTCTGAATATCACTCTTGAGATATTCTGCACATTACTCTTGAGAGATTCTGAAAATTATTCTTGAGAGATTCTGAATATTTTATCTTGCCTCTTATTATCTTTCTCGCAATGAACAAAATTTACCTGCATTTCCCTGAAATAGTTAATGTTTGTAATTATTTTGTTGGTCTTATTTTGCCTTCCTAATTAAAGGTCTTAATTTACCAATTTTTTGTTTTGGCGACAAAATTGCAGGACATCCTTACACTTGCATGTAAAAACCCATTGATCTTGCCTTATCCATGCTTTGTCAATTTCTCTGCGACAATATGATAGGCCTAAGTTTTCTTGCGATAACAAAGCCCCATGACATTGCCTTCTTGCGATGAAACCGCATGACGTCTTTACATTTTCATGTAAAAACCCATTGATCTCATCTTATCTTTTTCTCACGGCTTTTTGCCTCTGTATAGTTGTATTCTTAAGACACTTAACATCTCCCTAATGGAGGGTGCCGCCCTAATCTTCCCCCTGGTTGCCCCTTCAAGGAGGGCACATCGGCCATACAAGACTAGCTCCTCCCATCCGGTCTTAACAACAACCAGTTGTTTTCGCAGCCTCTTATCCTTATTGCCTATATGGATTATAGTTACGAGACTGCACCCTGAGTGGGATTTTCTTCGAGCCGAGTGCATCATATACAAGACTTTCCAAGGATGGCCAGGGTAGTTTCGTACTCCCCGGGCACCCTTGGCTCAACCGTGTACCTCGGCGCCTTGGTCATACTCTGTACTCCTTAGGAGAGACCCTCGGTCGTCCAACCAGGGTATAACCTTATATATATATATATATTTGGAAATCCAAGGTACCTCTCCTGGATAGGTATCTCTCATAGAGATGGACCCCACTTCTCCATGACTCAGGTTCCAGCAGCGGGGTGCACTAGTGCCAGCAGACAATATTTCCTAAAATGTATTTGCAATGTCTTTTAGTATTTTTCTGTTTATTTGTCTCATGTTATTTTCTTATGGGGTGCACTATGTTCGAATGTGTACACGGGTAACAGTTTCGAGTTTACAGCTTGGAAACCCTAAAAATCCTTCATCCAAACAAAACCTTTAAATAGACGACCTATTGAGTTACATATGTGACGTACGCATACTCTAGGTTTTTCTGGGTTATCAAGAATGTCCTCCTCCTCATCTTTCGATGGTGGTTTTGCAAAGGGATTTCTTGTAAAAGGTTTTGGTGTTGAATCAAAAGGAATAAATAAAATAACTCTTGTGGAAGATGTAGCACCTAATGCCTCATGCTATTATGCCCACTCATATCAAGATGTTGAGAATGAGGATATGGTGTCTGCTGAAGTGGTTCATGACTTTCTGAAATACTTTGAGAAAGCAAAACTGCAACTTGTTGATACAATGAAGGATCTTGATGTGGTTAGAAGTGAGTTAAAAAAGGTTACTGCTGACCTTGGTCTCATGAAGTCACATGTTAAAGAACTTCTCAATAAGGATATCTTCTCCGAAGACGCAGTTAGTGATATGGATCACAATCTCAAAAGTCTTGAAACCTGTGAAGCTGTCGAACGTGAACTTTAGCTTGTGATCGGTTTCTAGTAGACATGTTTGAGTTAACATTATCTATTAAATCTTCTATTGTTTCTCTTTTGTTTAGAAGAATAACTAGTGTCTTGGAATAGCCATTATTGTGATTACACATAGCTATATCCAATGATTTTCATCTTCTTGTTTTTAGATTTTTTGGTTTAAAAATTCTAAGTTTGTCTGGAAGATGATGGTTGCAGTATTAATCGTTTGATTCTATATATTGCAATATTGTGATGGGATATGTATGTTTACGTCCGTGAACTTGATTGTCCCATATTTTGTCAAAAGTAAAGTCGTTCGTGAATTGATGCAAATATTGATAAAAGGATGAATAGACTTTTGACAAACACAAAAGTTAAGCCTATATTGTCAATTATTGATGTAAGATAGGTTAAAATCTTTTGTTATACAAGGATTATGTCTATTTTATATCATTGCGAAAATGGTGATAGAAACATAAAATGAGTCCTTGTGTTATCCATGATATAGATCCTTATTGATAAATTTTTATGTATTACCATGAAGGTTCCACTGTGTATCTCATGTTGAGCACGATACAACTAAGTCGATTTCTGATTAGCATGGTTGGTTATTCCATGAGATGTTATATGTTGAGCACTAAGAACAAAATTAATCAACTTATGTGGTTGTTTATTTTGTATTCCATAAGTCTTCTTATGTTGAGTATGTCATGTACCTACATCTTTAGACTAAACACATTCATGGGCTTAGCCCAGCAGGCTAGTACGGATTGTGGCAAGGTTGAGTAGGCTAACCTAATACTTTTGTTTTCCTCGAGTTTGCAACTCTAATAGATGTAATCTGGTTTGTTCTTTTTGTTTTCTTGGATTGGTTGTTTAAGTACCGATCAGTTGTAAACCTAAGAATTAATGAATGAATTTTTCTTTGCTTTCAAATTGAAAGTTAGGCTCTGCTTGCAGAGAGAAAGCAGCTTGCTGCTAATTATCCTTCACAAATTCTTGTAGTAGTACCTCAGTACACTACAATTGGTATCAGACTTCCTTCCTGGCACCTGTATCCATGGCCACTAAGCAACAAAATGCATATCTCACTATAATTGTGAATCAACACACTCAATCAATTTCCACTATCCAATCCGATATCGCTGTTTTAAAAACATCCAGTACTAATGTTGAATCTCAGCTTGTTATCATTCTCAACCTGTTAAAAGAGAATCACCAACACCAATCCGATCTATCTCATGATGATGATACAGAAGCTTCAAATCGTTCTACAAATGGATTTCTCCAGATTATCAAAACCTTATCTGCTTCTTCAACCAGGTTTTCTCGTACACCAAAGATAGATTTCCCTCGATTTAATGGTTCTAATCCTCGCACTTGGGCACTTAAATGTGAACGTTATTTTGCGTTTCACAAATTCCCTGATGAAGATCGTGTCGACATGGCCGCAATTCACTTCGACAATCAGGTAGATTCATGGTGGCTAAACTACCAACAAGGTTAGGAGTCTATCCAATGGAGTGATTTTATTCGTGATTTGAAGATATTGCTCAGGATGATTATGTAGGTAGTTTTAACAAATGAGCTCAAACTACCACCGTAGAAGAATACTTTGATAAATGGGAACATTACAAGGGTTTCATGGTTGCTAACAACCCATCTTTACCTGAGAGCTTCTTTACCCTCAGTTTTATCAGTGGTTTGAAAGAGGAGATCCGCAATACTGTCAAGATGTTTAAACCTGAATCTACATTTGAGGCTTTTTACTTGGCCAGAATACAGCAAGCCTCACTGCTACACCATCCCAAGGCCACCAAATCCTTCTCGAGGCCTTTTGTACCTACTCCATTATCTGTCTCTCATCCCCCCTCCACTGTCAAACCATTTTTTTTTTCTTAACACAAATTATTCCAAACAACATACTTCTCCTAGCCCAATTATCACTCACCCAACCTCCCCACCTAGCACTTCAACTGATAATTCTTTGCCACCTATAAAAAGGCTTACCCATGCTCAAATGCAAGCTAGAAAATACAAGGGGTTGTGTTATAATTGTGATGAGTTTTATAGACAAGGCCATAGATGCAAGACCCAACAGATATTTATGCTCATTCCTGATGATGACATAGAGGACCCACCACCAATGTCCCCTGCTAACTCCGTTGTCTCATCACCAATAACCAGTGATTCAAGTATTGAAATCTCCTTACATGCTTTAACAGGACATGTGGTCCATGATACAGTTATAATTGCAGGTCATCTGCAGAAGCATCCTATTCTAGTCCTGGTGGATATTGGCAGTACTCACAGCTTCATTGACTCTAACATTGTTACTAAATTAAAACTTCATGCAGCTCCTACAGGACACATGGTGGTAAAAATGGCAAATGGTGACAGCATAACTAGTCATGGACTTTGTCAACAACTTCAATGGGAAATTCAGGGTCACCGGTTCTCCTCTGACTTAAGAGTGTTACCATTAGGGGGGTATGACATGGTATTGGGAGCTGATTGGTTACAACAGTTGGGAGATGTGACCTTCAATTTTGCACAGTTGAAGATTTATTTCATCCATCAAGGCAGCTACATTACCCTTCAAGGGAGTTCTTCTAAACCTTCTCTTCATCTCCTTGAGGGCTCTTCCTTTAGTAAGTTTATCAAAGACAATACCCCAACACTAATTGGCCAATTCTTTTCCATTTCTACATCACCCCCACCACCTATACCTTCTCCAGTTAGTGCTCTCTTAGATACTTTCTATGATATCTTTGCAGAACCTACTACACTGCCTCCACCTAGATCCTTGGATCACAAAATTCCATTAAAACCAAACTCTACCCCTACTTCCCAAAAACCTTATAAATTCCCTTACATTCATAAATCCGTGGTAGAATAATTGGTCTCTGAAATGCTTTCTGCAGGACTTATTCAAAATAGTAACAGTCCATTTGCTTCTTCCATTTTACTGGTGAAGAATAAAGATGGCACATGGAGGTTTTGTGTGGATTACAGAAGACTCAATGAGTTAATAGTTAAGGATAAGTTTCCTATACCCTTGATTGATGATCTTTTGGATGAGTTGAAGGGATCCATCATCTTTACTAAAATAGATTTGAGGTCTGGCTATCACCAAATCAGAGTTTTTGGTCCTGATATTTACAAAACAGCATTTAGAACTCATCATGGACACTATGAGTTTAAGGTGATGCCTTTTGGACTTACAAATGCAACTGCTACCTTCCAGGCCTTGATGAATGAGATTTTTCAACCATTCTTGGGAAAATTTGTGCTAGTGTTTTTTGATGATATTCTCATTTATAGCAAATCCATGGAGGAGCATGTTATGCATCTACACCAAGTTTTTTCTCTTCTGAGGAACCACTCATTATATGCAAAAATATATAAATGTGTTTTTGCTCAACCTCAACTGAATTACTTGGGCCACTTAATCAATGCAAAAGGGGTGTCTGCTGAACCAGACAAGATTGCTGCTATGCAAATTTGGCCACAACCTACAACCTTGAAGTAGCTAATAGGTTTCTTAGGTATCACAGGATATTATAGAAGATTCATCCGGGGGTATGGCACTATTTCCAATTCACTCACAGACTTACTCAAGAAGGATGCATTTCATTGGACAGCATCAACACACCAAGCTTTCATTGATCTTAAAATGGCAATGACCCAAGACCCAGTTTTAGCACTACCTGACTTTTCAAAGAAATTCATTCTTGAAACTAACGCTTGTGACAGAGGGGTGGGAGCTGTACTAATGCAAGATGGTAGACCAATATCTTTTTACAGCCAGGCTCTGGGTCCTAAAACTTTAGCTCTATCTGCATATGAGAAGGAATTATGAGAAGGAATTATGAGAAGAAATTCTTAGCTATTGTCATGGATGTCCAAAAATGGAAATACTATCTGTCACACAACCAATTCATCATTCATACTGATCACCAAAGCCTTAAGTATTTGATGAACCAAAGAGTCTCAATTGCACTGCAACAAAAATGGCTCATCAAGCTCATTGGTTTTGATTACATCATCAAGTAAAAGAAAGGGAGTGACAATATAGCTGTTGATGCTCTCTCCAGATTTCCAATACATCATGCTAACTTCAATACCATATCATGTAGTACCCCTCAGTAGACTATACATATCTCAGAACTACTTGTATCCCCTACTCACCCCAAATTTACTTACTTTCAAGGTGTGCTCAGATTCAAAGGGAGAATATACATTGGTTCAGGTAATGACATCAGAAACTCTATCCTTCAGTCCTTACATTCTTCTGCTGTAGGAGGACACTCAGGTATGCTAGGTACATATAAAAGAGCCAAGTCCCACTTCTTTTGGCTTCATATGAAACATGATGTTCTGCAAATGGTAGCTGCCTGTGAGATTTTTCAGTGCAATAAAAGTGGTACATATTTTCCTAGTGGCTTCCTTCAACCCTTACTCATTCCTGAATTAGCTTGGCAAGATATTTACATGGATTTCATTAAAGGACTGCCATTGTCCAACAGGAAGAGTGTTATCTTGGTGGTGGTTGACAGACTTACAAAATACAACCATTTTCTTCCCCTAAACCACCCCTTTACAGCAGTCACAGTTATCCAAGCATTTCTTACTCATATCTTTAAACTACATGGCCTCCCTAGATCCATCATCAATGACAGAGATAAGATCTTTGTTAGCCATTTTGGAAAGCATTATTTAAGTCCATGGGCACCACCCTTAAACTTTCAACTGCCTATCACCCACAGAAAGATGGGAAAACTGAGAGAACTAATGCTTGTGTTGAACAGTACCTTCGATACATGACAAACTCCAACCCCAAGAAATGGTATGATTGGCTAGCACTTGCATAATGGTGGTTTAATACCAATTATCACACCAGCATTAAGATGTATCCATTCAAGCACTGTATGGATACCAGCCACCTCATCTGATATTTCCAATAACTTCCACCACTTCTGTTGCATCTGTGGAGTCTTACCTAAAGGAGAGAGATATGATGCTGCAACTTCTGAAGGATGACTTAGCTAAAGCTCAATCCAGGATGAAGTACTTTGCTGACAAAAAATGCAGTGACAGAGAATTTGCAGAGGGAGATATGGTTTTTCTTAAACTTCAGCCTTACAAACAATCTAGTGTGGCTGTCAGAAAGAATCTCAAACTCTCAGCCAAGTATTTTGGTCCCTTCCTAGTGCTTCAGAGAATTGGTTCAGTGGCTTATAAGCTACAGCTTCCTGTGGGCTCAAGAATTCATAACGTGTTTCATGTATCACAACTCAAAAATCGAATTGGTCACAAAGCTTTTACCTTACCTAGCCTGCCAGTTGTGGATGATCATGGCAAGTTTGTTGTTGAACCAGTGGCAGTTTTGGATACTAGAACTATACTCAGAGGTACTTATTCTGTGTCTCAGATTCTCATTCATTATTCTAACTCCTCACAAGCTGACGCCACTTGGTAGGATGTCCCTCACATCAAGGCTCAATTTCCAAACTTCATCCTTGAGGACAAGGATCTTGGAAGGGAGGGGCAATGTCATGTACCTACATTTTTAGACTAAACACGTTCATGGGATTAGCCCAGTAGGCTAGTAAATATTGTGGCAAGGTTGAGTGGGCTAACCTAATACTTTTGTTTTCCTCGAGTTTGCAACTCTGATGGATGTAATCTGGTCCGTTCTTTTTGTGTTCTTGGATTTGGTGTTTAAGTACCGATTAGTTGTAAACCTAAGAACTAATGAATGAATTTTTCTTTGCTTTCAAATTGAAAGTTAGGTTCTGCTTGCAGAGATAAAGCAGCTTGCTGCTAATTATCATTCACAAATTCTTGTAGTAGTACCTCAGTACACTACAGAGTACATGTACGGTTAAGGTTCTCATGTTATGATAATCTTAGTCGGGGTTCCATAATCTCTTATGTTGATCCCAAATGAACTAAATCAATCATATAGTATGGTTATTTAGTTAGCACTCCGTAAGTTCTTCTCATGTTGAGCACAATCGACTAGGATGGTTATTTTTATGATTAACTTAGTCATTGCTCCATAGAATGATCTTATGTCGAATGTGGCAAATTAAATTGATTACTCTTGTAATTAGTTTGGTTGAGTATGACAATTAGATTGTTTGCGAGTTTTCTTGTGATTAATCTAATTGATTTATTAAGTCTCCATAAGTTTTCTTGTGTTGAGCATATTTAGTCAAATTAATCTTGGTTCGCTTGGGTTAGTTTGATTGAATATTTCTTGTTGGATTCCAAATTCATACTTGTATGTAATTTTTTGAGTCTAAATAAATCCTTCTTATCTTTTGAAATAAGGTCGCTCTTGTTGTTCCTTAGGGAATGACATATTATGGGGGAGAGTTTTTTTGAACTTGTGCTTAATTGCAAAATCTTTGTGGGGAGTGTGGCTGTGGAATATTAGAGGGGTTATCTTGCGTCTTTATAAACTCCTTGATGAATGCATTTAGCTTCGGCTTTATGATTGCATCTAAACAAGATGATACATATTTACCTTTGGTCATGAAATGTCTCCTACGAAAATTTTATTAGGATCCCGTTCTTGTACCTATGCAAATTTTATTGACAAAAATGGGGAGAATTAATTGTAGTTCACACTACAAATACATATGGTTTTCGGATCATTATGTAAGGGGGAGTGGTTTCCATGTGTGATGGAGTATTGATTAAGGGGGAGTAAAGTATCACCATAGTATTGTTGTTGAAGTTGTGATGCAATTGGACTTTGACGATGTGTAATAATACTATGACACTGTATATAACAATGATTGAGAATCGATGCTTTTATCATTGTCATAGCTACGGATTTTCAACAACGATGATGTTAAACTTACAACCTTTGGGATCATTGGACTACTTGGAAGTGACGAAAATTTCGAGTATTGTTGATGATTAGACAAGTGGAATAGGAGCTATAAAGTTTATTTATATATTTTTTATATTCCATATGTATTAATAGTTTTGCCACTAAAATTGACAAAGGGGGAGATTGTTAAAGCACTGCTCAGTCGAACTCGCATGCGTTTCTATATCAAGCATGTTTGTCAATATTAGTGATCAAAACTATAAAGTCTTGATTTCTAGTCTACTGTAGCTAAGGTCTCGGACTAGGATAAAAAGTGTAGTTGAGCTCAAGAACTCCATGGCAATCATCAAACAAGACGAAGGACTACTCAAGGAACCGGTGGATCTTCATCGAATAAAAGGTATGTGGAGACTTGAACTTATCTATCACTCAAAATTATATCTACTCTATCTCCTATCTTGAGACAAAAGTCGTTTTACTATATAGACTAAAGATATACACATGTGACAGTTCGAGCTGAGTATATCTCGCTTATCTATTTCTCGAAATGTGTGTTGGTAAAGCTTTCGCTTTATCCAAGTTCATCTTTGCCTAGTGATGAAAGTCATGTTATGTTTCAATCACTTTGGAAATTTCTCAGACGAAAACTAGTTCATGAATAACAACTATATGACGTCCTCTGAGAATGTTTCAATGCTTGAAATGAGAGTTTAGACAATATAACCACTGGGGGATATAAAAATTGTTGTGGTAACACATATATGTATAAGTCCTTATGTACTTGAACCGAAGTTTGCGAACTTTGTTGATCAAGTGAAAACCGGAACTTGAGCAGTCAACCCTGTCCGCGAACGAGCGTAGTTCTCGAACCCAAGAATTTCTGATGGATTTGAAGCTTAGTTTCAATCCGCGAACTGACGGAAGTTCTCAAACCCAAGAATTTCTGCTGGAGTTTGTGAACTCCAACCGGTTACTAAAGTCCGCGAACCTAGTCCGCGAACTTGAGTGGTTATTTCTAAAAACGATGTTCGTGAACTTATTTAAATTATCTAAGGAATGCTATTTCAAACCGTGGATTTATATTTCATGAATCGATTCAAGTGAATCACATCATTTTTTATTTAATTGTGTCTTGTGTAGTACATAAGATCTCATAGCAATTGAACAACTCTCTAACTAGTTCATTTGAGTCATTTGGACTAGTTATGGTGAAGAAGAATATGGTTGATATGAAAGTTATCATTTGGCTAACCATTTGGTTGACTAATCTTGAACCAACTATGGTACACGTTTGGGTACGGTTACACAAACCCAAAATCGTCAAGTACATGTGTGTATGGAAAGCCAAGTTTTCGATCTAACTGTTGAGAGATATTAGCTTGTATCTAATCAGGTTTTCATCTAACGGTGAATATTGAATGCTTTGTTACTAAGCTAACATTGATTTCAAACCTTGATTTGAAAGACTATATAAGGGAGAACTCGCAACTAGGAAACTTAATCCCCACATATTCTGTGTGATACTAGTTTGCTAAGCTAGAGTCGATTCTTCTTTAACCTTTGGTTTTCTTCTTCTTAAACCAAGTTAACGACTTAAAGACTTCATTGGTATTGTGAAGCCAGACCGATACTACTTTTCATATAGTTGTGTGATCTGATCTTGTTGTTTCTATCATACGAGTACAATTGTAATAATTGGCTTGAGATTTTTATCTCTGATAGGCAAGATATAAAATTAATCACAAATATCTTCATCTCATCGTTTGTGATTCCACAATATCTTTTTTTGCTGCGTCGATTAAGACTATTGTGAGGTGATTGATTAAACTGAGCTGTTCTTCGGGAATATAAGTCTGGTTTTATTGATTGGTTCATGTTCATCTTGATTTATCAAAAGACGGAACAAAACTCGTAGGTTTATTCGTGAGAGACGAATTTATCTATCTTGTGGACTTTTCGGTGTGAGACAGATTTATTTGCTAAAGTTTTCGAATTTGGGTCGTAGCAACTCTTGGTTGTGGGTGAGATCATCTAAGGGAATCAAATGCGCAGTATCCTGCTGGGATCAGAGGCGTAGGAGCATAACTACAGTCCAGATCGAAGTTAATTTGGAGTAGGCTTGTGTCTGTAGCGGCTTAATACAATGTATGTTTAATCTGGACTAAGTCCCGGGGTTTTTATGCATTTGCGGTTTCCTCGTTAACAAAATTCTAGTGTCTGTATTATTTCTTTTCCGCATTATATTTTTATATAATTGAAATAATACATGTTGTGCGTTGTTCAATCGATTAGAATATCCGACCTATTGGTTTTTGATTTAAATCAATTGACACTTGGATATTGGTCTGTGGTACCATCCAAGTTATCTCTCTTTGATTGGACTCGTGAATCATATTTTCTTGAGTAAATCAAATCGAGAGATTGAGATAATAACTCCTCGAGTATTTTCTATTGATTGAGTCTAGTTGATTTTCTAGAAAAACAACACGGAGTTTTCCATACAGATTGCTAATCGAAATATTGGGTGAGGTTGTTAGACCCCCGCTTTTTCAAAAAGCAATCATCCATCAATCTAAAACCAGAAAATCATACCACAAACTAGGCGATTCTTCGGCCTTCCAAAAAAAAAAAAAAAAAAAAACCTAACAAAAGAGGTTCAGAAAACAAAAGTATTCAAGGAAAATTACCTAACAACGGCTCATTCTTTTTGAAGAAAATGTCTTTCATTCTTTGAAGAGCCGCCTTCTTCAGCTTCAATTCTTGGGACAACTTCTCGACTTCTACCTCATGTTGATTAATTGAATCCACGAATGGACCTTCAACCGTTTCATCCTGCAGCCTTTGGATCTTAGAAAATCCCTCACAAAACCAGGAAGCATTAAACTCAAAGTTTACACACATATCCCGGTGGAACTCCCAGTTTGAGATTACATCTCCAGAAACGGTGTGACAAGTCACCTTGCGCATATCACAAATTGAAGATAATATTTCTTCCACTCGCTTAACCAACGCGAACCGGATAGTGATATTCTTGGCTGTTGCGATGTGTCCATAACTCTCCCATATTATGGTATACAACTCCTCATGCTTAGCCGGTACACTGAAGCCTCCAATAAACACATGATCTTCATGATGAATCAAGAATGGAGGGTCGAAAGTGGCGCCTGCAATTGATTCTGCGACCATCAAAGATTCTTTAGGAACAATCACACTCGCCACCACAGTATTGTTTCCCGCCATTGGAGACACAACACATCCTCACGACGATCAACCTCCATCTCCAGATTATTAGCCTGTACGGTTTCCATGATTGGAGACACAGTTGTATCTCCGTCTCCATAAATTCCCATCTCGGGGTTATCTTCAGAAGCGGTCTCTTCCTGTAAAATATCACCAATTAAATATTTATTCCACATAAATAAATATCCCAGGGGAAAATATGCGAAAACTCATAGAATCATTCATGGGCCCACTGAAATAAGACTCGTTGTTATGCTCTGAAGTATTATTCCCGTTCCTATCAGATCCTGAGATTTCCTCTTCTTCGCCTTCCTTTTTACTGACAAGAGACTCAGTATCGCCGGATTTTTCTTCAGAAAGTGTCATTTCCTGCCCACGTGCAAGTCTGGCAAAGTCGTTTCTCTGGCTCATACCCTGAGTCAAAGAGTGAAAAGTTCTTCAGTGGATATAATTCAGGATATTTATGCAATACGGCCAAATCGGGAAAAAAAATCATACATACTTGCATGTTGGAAGAACTGAAAGTCACAAGAGCCATTGAGACTGAATCCGATCAAAATCCACCTGCACGATTTTTTGACCTTCGCTTCTTTTTTATGAGGACTCTCTATATCCAATCTAGAGGACTTTCGCTTTCCTGAGGGAGGCTGTTTCAATAACTTATGTTTTACTAGAGCTGCGGAAGAAGGTTTTTCGTGTGGATTCGTCACAACGTTCTGCATGAACTAATGAATGGCGAAAAACTCATCTTGCCAGTAGACATTATATTTGGGAGTCATCATAGGTCTTCGTTCCAAGAGCAAGAAATGAAGAGATTTACTCGGCGCAAGAACACTAGCGTCAAGAGCAGATGCTAACAATTCTTCCGGAGCGACCGGCTGACGAATAAATGGAACCCCTTGGTCAAATCCCATATGTCGGGCCGCCCTGTCAATATTATAAAGGACCGCTTCGAAAGACCCCTGGAAGAAGGATGGCACGTTTCCAGAGCTACAACTTCGCACAAATACAATCTCTCCAACACTCATATTCTCTCCAGCAGAAAGCAAAGTCAAGTTCGGAGCAGCGGCAAAGGTAATTGGCTGAACTATGGATGCATGGGCCTGGGCCTAAGGACAAAAATTAATTGCATGGGAATTATCAAGGAAATTAATGAGCTTTATGCCAACTCTTGGACGCCTCTCCAACCAACGAAGTATCCTAGAACCGCCATACGCATCAGGAAACAAAACTCTCGGGTTAGGAGCATAATTTTTGAAATGCTCCCACAACCACGCTTGAAGAAAAGCGACGTGAACATATGAGTCCACTTTCATATAACCATATGAATCATACATGTCCGTGACCAGATGATCCAAATGGGTGTACAAAGAACCTAGAAACAGGACGCCAATGGGAAGAACAATGCCTTTCTCCAATTTGATGGCAAATTTGATAAGCTCTTGTCTTATCTCCTTCTTACCAGATCCATTGTCGAAAATATCTCTGGACAGCCACAGAGCTAATGCAGCAACATGGAGCATATCATCTAGCACTAGACCCAGCTTCGGCTCATCAGGGAACCACTCAGAAACCCACCAGTTATAGAAGCACTTCCCCCCATAATTCTTTCGAACATATCCTGCTGCTTTTGTGACCAAAGTGGCACGTATGTTTTCTTCTTCCTCAGACAAAACAATATCAATATTTTCGATTAACGGGAGACTCAACATAACGGATACAATTTCCAAAGAAATAGTCATCTCACCTCATCTACATATAGTTGTGTGAGTTTCCGGGCACCACCTAGAGACGAAAATAATCAACCCTGCAACATTTTTTCTAATTTGAAGTATCGCAGGCGCCATGATATCATGCATGATTTGCGCCTTAGTTAAGTTGGGCTTCACATGATCGAGGCTCATCGTCAACTTCATCCATTGATCATAAGAGCGCAATGGACTAAGGCATATTTTGAAGTCTATGGGGAGAAGCCATATATTCTTTCTTCTGAATGAAAAACCTCATTATACGCCATGGGAAGACTGATTGGACTTCTCCATCATTCTCCAAATCAGTCAGAAGGTTTGCCACGAATTCGGGATGGGCCTTTGTAATCGTAGCAAACTTCGTAAAAAACTCATCGTCTGTGTTCGGTTTGGAGTGGTTGACACTCCTCAACGCGGCGGCGGAACTACTTTCAGGTGACATCTTAACAAAATTCTTTATGCTTTTGAAGTAACTACAACGAAGCAAAAACAAAGAATTACTACTTTGAATAAAATCATACATGGAGATTTTATCAAAAATTGGTTACCACAATCAAGAGTCAACAACACATTTCTATTTTGGCCACGTGTCATGGCATTCACGACTTAAGGAATGGGGACTACTCAACGGGATGCACGTGACATTTCGGGAAGTATGCTCTTGGCCGAAACTAGGCAATGCCGCAGGGAACATACAAAGCCGCGAAAAGTGTGACCTCGTACAAGTTACGTTTGGTCATGGGAAATATGCTCACATCCAAAAGAAGAATGTTTCCACCACGGAAACTGTGCACACATCCACAAGAGGAAAAGGGAACCCTAAAGCTAGGTTTTCACGATAGAAAAAACTAACGGCAGCCACCCATTAATGCGCGCCTATTTTGCATAATAATTGGCCTCCTTACTATTGTGACGGCTAATGTTACTACAATACTGCTAGCAGGGAAGAATCATTCATACAAAAGTATTTCTATGGGTTTATGGAGAATTTGTTTATGGCTAGGGTTGACAAAAAAAAAAAGACGTGCATCCCCTTTTATACACATATTACTTTGGAGTTTGGGTGGAAAAAGGTTTCCTTTTGTAAGCACATCGCTTTTGCTAATCTCCATGGTCAGGCCAACATTACGCCAACGCCACATGGCCTCATCTTTACCGTGCCAGCTGCACCATGCCCGTGATGGAAGTCCGCGTCCAAGCTAGCAGCGCCATTCTAAGCTGGTCGCGTCATCAACCACTCCAAGCCAAAGTTGTACCATCCACCAGGCCAGCGATATATCCATGGGCCTACAAGCTAGCTGTTCCATTGGCCCTCCAAGCCAGTACTCCATTGGCTTTCCAAGCTAGCCGCATCCATCCGCCACCCCAAGCCAGCTGCGCCATCGGCCTTCCAAGCAAGCCAATGCTCCGTCAGCCTTCCAAGAAAGCAAACGCTCCCTTGTATGTCCAAGATAACTACACCATCCACTACTCCAAGTCAGCAACACTAGGCCTGTGCCAGAAGTCCGCGCTCAAGCTAATAGCGTTATTCTGAACTAGACGCACTATCGGATTTTCCAATCTAGTCGCGTTATTCGCCATTCCGCAGCATCATCATCTCCGTTCGGCCAAGATTGAAGCACCATCTTCGCCATACAAGACAACGCAATCTCCACCGTTCAAAGCCGCGCGTCCGCCATTCACAAACTGGAAGCGACATCTTCACCACCCCATGGCCCAAATTGGCGCCAACATTCCGGGAAGAATGTCTCTAATCCAATACCCCCTGGTCAAGCCAGAAATGTGCCAAGTCATCAATACAAAAAGATCATGGATTCCTTATGCTTTTTGCTAAAGTTTAGTTGAATTTCACTGGTAAACTCTTCACGTCTTGCCCCTCTTCGATTTTTCTAGTGTCTGTCACCATCTCATGCTTACCCCGCAATAGCACCACGGTTACATTTAAGCAGGGGACTTAATGTTGATGGTGGTTTTTAGCAAATTTATTGATCCGCTCAATATACTTACATGAAATTTATCCAGACTGGCGAATCCCAAATGTTCTGTAAATTTCAGAACCTCGCGCATATTCTCTTAATATAAGTTCCTATGAATGCCTTCTATGCTATGTTCTCTGACTGAACTCTTAATGTTGATATGGCATGAAGATTCGGGTTCACTCGCAGCAGAGTAGCACGAATCTCCAAGTATCAAGAATAAGATATTTTGCATAAGGTATTCAATCAGAAAAGAATTCTACTCTCTGGCAATGGACTTAAAAGAACTATGTGTCAACACATAGAATTCAATCAACCTTACTAACTTGCCAAAGTTAGGGTTTCGCGCCTCGCGCGGCATACTAGACCTTGATTGTCAAAATTAAACCTAGGCAAACTAGGTAATTAATCCGCCATAGATTAGCAGGTGTAAAACCTCGCCCAAAATCAGAAAAAATAGGGAGCCGCAGCAGCAAAGGGAGGCATGGCCATGCCTTAGGCCAGATGGCGCCACTTGCCATTGGCCACGCCCCATCATAAACTGGCCCTATTTCCCTCGACCAATCGGGTAGCTTTAAAGCCGCCGCAGCACACTGGAAGTGTGGCCATGCCCTAGCTTACCGGCCCCATTTCCCATCGACCAATCAGGTCGCCCAAAATGCGCCACACACATTCCAATGAGGTCGACCCCATTTTTCTTACCGGCCCCTATTTTTTCCAAGGAGAATTCTTCCAAGGGGAATTCTTCCAAGATGCTTTGGCCACGCCAAGCCCTAATTCTTCCAAGGGGAATTCTTCCACGACACCTTGGCCTCGCCAATCCCTAATTCTTCCCAGGAGAATTTTTCCAAGAGGAATTCTTCCACGACGCCTTGGCCTCGCCAAATCCTAATTATTCCAAGGAGAATTCTTCCTAGATGCCTTGGCCATGCCAAGCCCCAATTCTTCCAAGGAGAATTCTTCCAACGGCGTCAAGACTTGGCCACGTCAAATTCTTCCAAGGCGCCAAGATTTGGCCACGCCAAAATCTTTCCAAACGATGCCAAACCCTAATTTTTGCTGCGGAGCCAATTTTTAGCTTTGGCCATGCCGCAACGTCTACGGCGTACCGCTATCCCACAGCTACTTACATGCCGCCATGCCATGGATACGCCACCGTCATGCTATTAGCATGTGGCCAACGCCACTTCACTATACAACAAGATGTGGCCATAATCAATGGCCATCCTTCTTCATGAGATGCAGATCTTAACCGTACAAGTTCGCCACCAAACTTGAGGCAACTTTTGGTCACGACACCATCTTGGCTACGATGTAAACTCTTTGGCCATGGTGGCAAACCCTAATTTTGGTCGTTACCAAACTATGCCAAAATCCTAACTTTCCCGCACCTAAAAGCATGTCAAGGCCATCCCGACCACGTCTCCATGCCACTGGCTGCCAAATGGAAGGTTACAACAATCAACGACTACCTTTCCTCTCAGGATGCAAAATCTCGACCGTCAAAGGTCACCACCGAGCCGGCAAGATTCCCAAGATTAACTTGCCAAGTAATAGAAACACGCTACACAGAAACACTCGAGACATCAAAACATATCACAAATTGGGGGATGCTCATCAGGGTATTGGTCTGGCAGTTTACAGCGTGCAGCGTGCAATACGCCCGTTACAAGAAAGTATCATAAAAGTGAGGCGGTTATTAATGGCAAGAAATAATGGTGAAACGTATCTTTCATTATGTAAACATCAATTCCAGGTATTACCCGTTACCATTCTCTTCTATTACTCAAGTTGTTCCCACTTTTACAAGACCAAGGTACGTTTCATTAAGACTTGTATAAATAGGTCTCACCTATTTCCACCAAAAATAAGTTTTTGGTCGGCAACTTACAATATCTAGAAATTACCTGGTAGCTTTCCATCCTACTTACCAGCTCTATTTTCTGATACAAGTCATAAAACGCCGACACTTCGAGAATCAATTATTTTGGTCTCAACACTCTTCGCTTCCCTCCCTAAGACCAACCTTTATCCTTCACTTTATGACAGAATCAAGACTGGAACTTCCATTTCTTGGTTTAGGCCAGGATTGTACAAATTGATCTCTCGAATTAAAAGTACTCCCGTGCAGTACATTGTTTAGGGTTTACATTTGTTTCTCACCCATACACCCAAAATTACCAAAATCAGCAGAAACGGTTTTCACCCTCAAATAATTGGCGACCACATTGGGAGATTAATCTCTCGGTTACAAATCCGACTCTCAATTCCATCATCCTACTGGCGGATGCCATGCTTTGGAGCACACCGTCTAAGAAAAGATGGGTTTCAGGAAAATTATGCTTGGGGACTAGAAATTCTCCATCTTACTACGAGTCAATATAAGGATGTTCTACCGACAATAAAGAACAACCGGGGACTTCTCGTGTCAAGAAGGGTGTTAGGTAAAGACTCGGACTTACTACCTGAAGACTTAGTTTTGGTGAAAGACCCTAGAGCGATTAAGTTTGCCAGATGATGTTTACACGACCTATTGTTTGGATTTTCACATTTATCATGGAAGCCGATGACCCAATCATCCCAAGATTTCATATCTCTTCCTTTCGCATGCAACGTTCACGGCCGAGAATGATTTCGCTACTTACATTCATAATTCAGATTTTTGACATATCAATTGATCAAAAAGCCATTACTCCAAAATAATTCAAAAACTCTTATAGAAAGCAATCATCTATCAATCCAAAACCAAAAACCCATACCACAAACTTGGCGTTTCTTCTGCCTTTTAAAAAAACCTAAGAAAAGAGGTTCAGAAAACAAAAGTTTTCAAGGAAAATTTCCTAACAACGGCTCATTATTTTTGAATAAAATGTCTATCATGATTTAAAGAGCTGCCTTCTTCAGCTTCAATTCCTGGGACAACTTCTCGACTTTTACCTCATGTTGATTAATTGAATCCGCGAAAGGAGCATCAACCGTTTCAACCTGCAGAATTTGGATCTTGGAAAATCCTCATAGAACAAGGAAGCATTAAACTCAAAGTTTACACACATATCCCGGTGGAACTCCCAGTTTGAGATTACATCTCCAGAAACGGTGTGACCAGTCACCTTGAGCATATCAAAAATTGAAGATAATATTTCTTCTACTCACTTAACCAACGCGAATTTGCTAGTGATCTTCTTGGCTGTTGCGATGTGTCCATATATCTCCCATTTTCTGGTATACAACTCCTCATTCTTAGACGGTACACTAAAGCCTCCAATCAACACATGATCTTCATGAGGAATCAAGAATAAAGGGTCGAAAGTGGCGCCTACAATTTATTTCGCGACCAGCAAAGATTCTCTGGGAACAATCATGCCCGTCACCTCGATACTGTTTCCTGCCATTGGAGACACAACAACATCCTTACGATGATCAACCTCCATCTCTAGATTATGAGCATGTACGGTTTCCATGATTGGAGGCACAGTTGTATCTTCATAGCCATAAATTCCCATCTCGGGGTTATCTTCAGAAGTGGTCTCTTCCTGTAAAATATCACCAATTAAATATTTATTCCACATAAATAAATAGCCCTGGGGAAAACGTGCGGAAACTCACCGACTCATTTGTGGGACCACTGAAAGAAGACTCGCTGCTACGCTCTGAGGTACTTTTCCCGTTACTATTAGATCTTGAGCTTTCCTCTTCTTCGACTTCCTTTTCACTGATAAGAGGCTCAGTATTGCCGGATTTTTCTTCAGAAAGAGCCATTTTCTGGCCACGTGCAAGTCTGGCAAAGGCGTTTTTCTGGCTAATACCCTGATTCAAAAAAGGGAAAGTTATCCAGTGGAGACAATTCAAGATATTTATGCAATACAACCAAATTGGGAAGAAAAATCTTACATATTTGCATGTTGGAAGAACTGAAAGTCACAAGAGCCGTTGAAACTGAATCCGATCGGAAGCCACATGCATGATTTTTTGACCTTCGCTCCTTTTTCTGGGGACTCTCTACATCCGAGATAGAGGATTTTAGTTTGCCCGAGGGAAGCTATTTTAACAACTTATGTTTTGCTAGAACTGCAGAAGAAGGTTTTCCGCATGGATTCGTCAAAACGTTCTGCACGAACTGATGAATGGCGAGAAACTCGTCTTGACATAAGATATTATATTTTGGAGTCGTCACAGGCCTTCGTTCCGAGAGAAAGAAAGGAAGAGATTTACTCGGCGCAAGAACACTGGCGTCAAGAGCAGCTGGTAACAATTCTTCCGGAGCGGCCGACTGACGAATAAATGGAACCCCTTGGTCAAATCCCATATGTCAGGTCTCCCTGTCAATATTATAAAGGACCGCTTCGAAAGACCTCTGGAAAAATGATGACACGTGTCCAGAGCTACAGCTTCGCACGAATACAATCTCACCAACACTCATATTCTCTCCAGCAGAAAGCAAAGTCAAGTTCGGAGCAGCGACAAAGGTATTTGGATAAACTATGGAGGCATGGGCCGGGGCCCAAGGAAGAAAATTAATTGCATGAGAATTGTTAAGGAAATCAACGAGCTATACGCCAGCTCTCGGACGCCTCTCCAACCAACGAAGTATCCTAGAATCTCCTTACGCATTAGGAAACAAAACTCTCGGGGTTAGGAGCATAACTTTTGAAATGCTCCCATAACCACGCTTGAAGAAAAACGACGTGAACATATGAGTCCACTTTCATATAACCATTTGAAGCATACATGTCCACGACCAGATAATCCAAATGGGTGTACAAGGAACCAAAAAACAAGCCGCCAATGGGAAGAACAATGCCTTTCGCCAATTTGATGGAAAATTTGATAAGCTCCTGTCTTATTTCCTTCTTACCAGAGCCATCGTCGAAAATATCTCTGGATATCCATAGAGCCAACATGGAGCGTATCATCTAGCACTAGACCCAACTCCGGCTCATCAGGAAACCACTCAGAAACCCACCAGTTATAGAATCACTTCTCCTCATAATTCTTTCGAACATATACTGCTTCTTTTATGACCAAATTGGCACGTATTTTTTTCTTCTTCCCCAGACAAGACAATATCAAGATTTCTGATTACCAGGAGACTCAACAGAATGGATACGCTTTCTAAAGAAATAGTAATCTCACCCCATCTACATATAGCTGTGTGAGTTTCCAGGCACCAACTAGAGACGAAAGTAATCAACCCTGCAACATCTTTTCTAATTTGAAGTATCGCAGGCGCCATGACAGCATGCATGATTTGCGCCTCCGTTAAGTTGGCCTTCATGTGATCGCGGCTCATCAAGAACTTAATCCATTTATCATAAGAGCACAATGGACTAAGGAAGATTTTGGAGTCTATGGGGGAAGCCAGATATTCTTTCTTCTAAAGGAAAAACCTCATTATATGCCATGGACAGACTGATTGGACTTCTCTATCATTCTCCGAATCAGTCAGAAGGGTTGCCACGAATTTGGGATGGGTCTGTGTTCGGTTTTGAGTTGTTGACACTGCCCAACGTGGCGGCGGAACTAATTTCAGGTGACATCTTAACAAAATTCCTTATGCTTTTGAATTAAATACAACAAAACAAAAGCAAAGAATTACTACTTTGAAGAAAAACATACATTGAGATTTTATCAAAAATTGGTTACCAAAATCAAGAGTCAACAACACATTTCTTTTTTGGCCACGTGTCAATGGGATGCACGTGACGTCAATTGGAAGTACACTCTTGGACGAAACTAGGCAATGCCGCAGGGAACATACGAAGACGCGGAAAGTGTGACCTCGGCCAAGTTACGTTTGGTCATGGAAAATATGCTCACGGCCAAAAGAAGAATGTTCCACCACGGAAACTGTGCACACTCCACAAGAGGAAAAGTGATAGACGCATTTATGTGTCTATTTTGGTCTCAATTATGTGCATCGTTAGTTCTCGATTTTGTACTTATATCATTATTTATGGTTTTGTATGTGTTTCTAGAGAAATAAGCTTTTGCAGCGATATTGGCTCGAAAAGTTAATGAAGCCACCTGAAGGGCACCATGCTACTAGGATCCCCATTTTGGATAAGGGGTACCTAGTTGATAAGGGTCATCCAATGTTATTTGCACCCAAAAATTAATATTTCCACCCTAATTGCTAAAGGGAGACCGGTCACAGATAAGGGGCGACCATCTTCTTCTCCAAATTTGAATTTATTTTTGGCGGGAATATTTGAAGTATAATAGCAGAATTCATGGTTTGATTTTAGGGAATTCTAGGGAAAGATCCAATCGTTGATTTCTTTGGGATAGCTTTGTTAGACACAAACAGGGTTGGTAAGGGCTTTGGCTTGGATTAACTTGGGCCTGATTCTCGTTTTGAAGAAAACATGGGAGGAAAAATATTACCGAGTTCCTGGAGAAGTTTCAGCGAGTTTTAATTGGATTTAGGTTCTGTTTTGGATTGGTTTGGGCTTGGTTTATCAAAACAGGTCAGGTAGTTGGATTATAACCCTAGAATAACGAAGTATCCATATAATCTCGTCGAGACAGCGTGAAAAGAATTTCTTGGGTAGTTGGTGTAAAACAGGAATTTACGTGGGGCTGAAGATAAGATATATTCTCAGAAGATTTGGATCTATCAGAGGGAAGTTGGAGTATACAAGGAAGCTCAGCAGACGCTTAAAGAATCAAAAAAAAAATATTCCCAAGAAATCCGGTGAAAGAACGGGAAGATTATTTCGAGAATTAGAGGCGTTGTTTGCTATATAAGGGGTGTATTCGAGTCCCAATGAGGAGGATCGAGAGTTTGGGGTCGATAGAATCGGAGAATAGAAGCGCAGGTGAAGTTGCAGGAATATTCACCTGCTGCTGGTGAAGAAAAGAGCTGAAGAACATTGAACATACGAGGACAGTCGCAGAGGAAGTCTTATTCAAACTGCACAACAGAATTATCACTGTTCAACAGATCACATATTTTATAGGCTTGTCATCTTTTCTCTGTAACAATTCAACACCCATTGTAACAGCTGTTTGTAACATTGTTACAGCGTTGCAAACTGTCTGTTTTATTAGTTTTCTCTTGTTTTTCACCTATTTGAGCTATGAACAACTATTTTGAACATGTGAATAATATGAGGAGCTAAACCCTGACACTGGGATGACGGAGGAAGCCATATTTCATGCCTGTGGTAATTATATTTAATTATTTTATGACTTTTTGCATGGATTATTAATTGCTTTATGGTTTTTATCGAATGGTTGTGATTTCAATTGATGGGTTATACTTAGGTTAAGTCTTTTGATATCCCATGCTTTATATTTACAGTCGTTGCTTTTCAAAAATCTACCTTGGCAAAGAAACAGAGTCAATATTCTATTTGAGCTATAATTGTCTAGAATAAATCTATGAATCGCATGAATGAGTTTATGGTGGAATCCTAAGTACTAGTATCTCTCGTTATCGTGAAAATCTTGTGAATATATTTTCTTTATTTTGTTTTTAAATCTTAAACCAATCTCATCAAGTCCGAGTGAACGACAACTTTTTATCACTATCTACAATTACATCAATTTTTGGCGCCGCCGACGCGGACTTGTATTTAGGTTTTAGGTTTTAGGTTTTAGATTTATTTTTATTTTTGTTTTTATTATTTATTACTTTTTGTTCTTTTTTACGGCTTTGGTATTTTTTTTTTATTCTTTTCAGATTTGGAGCGAAGCTACAAGGAAAGAAAAAGTTCTACAAAAGGAAAGCATCGCTAAATAAGGAAAGAAAAGAGGAGTCCAACAGGAGTGAAGAAGATTTTGTATATATTTGGATTTTATTTCTTTTTATTTTTGGAAAATTGTATTAGGGTTTGTTGTATTTTTTTTTCTTTTTTTCTTTTTCTTTTTGGAGTTTTTGGACTTTATTTTTTTGACTTGGACATTATTTTTAAAACCCTAAGAATGGGTTAAACATTAAATAAAACTATTTGCAGGGAAGGACGACAGTTACAATACTGTCTCGGCCCCTCGGGTTCGTACACTGACATAGGAGTCGGTGGCCTGAGTCGACTTCAAAGGTTCATCGCCCGTCTAGTATGGGAGGTAAGGCGCTTTCCACACACGAATCCCCTATCAGTGGGTTTCTTTTGTGTTGAAAGCACGTGTACACACCAATTGCATCGTCAGACACCGATTTTTAGGAAAACACGTGGTTTAGTACGGTGAACCCTCTGGGCGTTATCATCCAAAACACCACAAGCCTTAGCCTTGTACCTTTGACTAGTCTTTGACTGTAGGTATATTTTGCTAAAGGTAACCTGAGCCTACCCATTTTAGTCGACCCTGTATTTTCACGTACACAAAAGTATGTCGAACTGGTATTACAATAGCCAATACAATGATTATCCGACTGATCAAAATGGACATTATTATTTTTATGACCATAGTGTGAATAGTGGTTGGGAACATCAACCTTTTCAAGGTTATGGATCATACCATGGTGAGCCCAATTACTATCCGCATGATCACCGGTCATACGAGCAAGAAAATAAGGAATATAATAGTACTAGTTCCCCGTTGAATGATTTAATCAAATAAGTATACCCTAGTGATACTTATGATCCTTCCATTTCTCTAGAAGAATCTCTCAAGCAGTTAACTGAACAGACAAATATGTTTATGTTGTAAATTAACGGAAAAACTGGACCAATGGATAAACCTTCTATAGAGGAATCCCTCAAGATGATGGCTGAGACGAACGAAAGACTTGCTCGAAATAATCTTAATTTCCAATATGGTGTTTCCAATAATACCCTTGAAAATAAGGATAGTTATTTGCATACTCAAGATGACGAGGTTAGAATAGGTAACACTACTTTAGATGAGGTTCGATCATTTTCATGTTATTATGATGATGATTATGATGAGGATACTGTTGATAAAGAATCAGAAATATGTAGGCATAGTGATCAGGAATTTGTTACTTCAATTGAGCTTTATAATGATAATATTATTTCTAGTTCAAATACAAATAATTTTAATAATTATTCACCTATTCGAAAGGATGAGGATTTGACTAGATACCACCGTTTTAGACGATGTAGTATTTTCTTTTGATTACGAAGCCGATAATGGTTTAGAGGAACAAGTTTATTCTGAGACTACTATTTTAGAGTCTAGTGATTTAGAAACATTAGTCTTAGACAAAGAAGATGAACTCGTAGAGATGAGTGAGGATGAACCTGACCTAGAAGAGTCAATTGACCATTTTCAGGAATCTGAAATTAGGAAAGTTATGACTAGTCTTTCTAGAGACACTGAAAACTCTAAGTTTGGGGGTGATTATCATTCTCCATGTGCTTTAACTCTTAGAAAGGTTCCTTACTTGGGACTTGACATATGTGCCTCTACCATTTTACAAGATTATCTGCATACATGTTTTTCCTGAACCTAGTGATGTCCATAAGGAAGTTCAGTTATTAGAAACCCATCCTCTGGTTGATGTGGTTTACCCAGGCTATGATACCCATATTGATTTTGTTTTCCCACCAAATATTTCTAAATCACTTTAGGAACGTATAAATTTCAGATGTGTCAATTATTTAGTTTTGAGACTATACCTAAGTACTGTAGGAGATTATAATCGACACATTTGCCTAAAATTGACCATCACTTTCATCATGGTCAATTGTGTGAGTCAAACCTGGTTGACTTTAAGGATCCGCAGTTATTTAGGTTATTATTATGTTCTTCTAAGTTTTTACTTGAGTTTTTCCAGACTCTAATACTTGAATCGGATCTTAGATATGAGGAAGTGCATCACAAAGAAATTTATTTAGAGCCTTTCATGGAGCCTGAACCTGAACCACAGCTAGATGTAGTTGTCTTAAACAGGAAACTAGACAAGGGTGTGCTTTATTTGTTTATTTTCTTGGCAGGTTGCAGATTCCTTTTATTTGTGGTAGCTTTATTTGGTTTTGATGACCCACAGATATTTAGGCTATTAATTTATGATTCTATGAGGTGACTAATCCTTTCTTAGTCTGGCTGAAGACGTTAAACTTAGCACTTCTTGGGAGGTAACCCAATATTCATGCGATACAGTAATATCTTTCCTTATCTCTTTTGCTTCAAATGGTAACAATTTGTCCTTGTTCATGGTTTAATTTTATCTTTAGAACATTGAGGACAATGTTAGATTTAAGTTTGGGGGTATGGAAGAAACTTTTTGTTGGTTGCAATAAATAAACTCCAGAGCCTAGAAATTAATGTTTATTAAGGATGGCACTAACCAATTTAAGTGGATGAAAGCATCTTGATTGTAGGAGTTAAGGAACCAATCTTATTAGATGGAAACATCTAAAGAGTCTATTCATAAAAGAACATATCTCATGTGTTAGAAAAAAAAACATGGTAGTTTCCCCATATCTCGTTGAATCCTTTTCACTTCTGTTTTTATTTTGTTTAAAATATGTTTCTCTAAGTGATTAGGTGGGACTCACGATTCAAGTTGTCACCACTGCTAGGGTGAAATAAAGTGATTGTGATACAAAAAAAAAAAAGAATTTGAGATCAGATCATCAGACCAACCAGAATAAATTCAATAAAGTCGACCACTGGAACCCTTGTATATGCCAGTTGTGTTGACCTATAGTTAGGATTATCGACCACTAGTTCCCTTGTATATGCTAGTTGTGTTGATATTAGTCTAACCGTTATCTCAGTCCATTAGGATAGCTTTATTTTGGCAGTGGCCTTAAGACAGATATGAGAAACACCATTCACCTTAGTAAACATAAAAACCATCTACGTTTTTCTCTACATCCATCTTCTTAATCTATCCATGTGATTGGTTGACTCCGGTTATGATGTCCAGAAACTATCTGAGTAGAGCTCTGTCACTTATATATGAATTTTAGTATACTTGAGTGCAAACTCGTGTACATCAATTGGAATTTCGCATCAGGGTACTTCCTTTTGTAGTCAATAAGTATGCCAACCAAGGAGATTCTTTAGTGCATTCCAAGGTTCTGCGTAGATATCTAGGGTCTGGAGAAAAGGTTTTGTGGGTATATCTCAAGTAAGCCCTCCTGACACTATAACTCGGCCACTAGGGCCACCTAGGGGTTTAAAAGCTTATTGCATACGCTAAATGCAATCGATGATGCCTGCGACAGTGAGTTAGGATTTTTATTTTATTTTTTCTCGAGGACTAGAAAATAATAAGTTTGGGGGTATTTGATAGACGCAATTATGTGTCTATTTTGGTCTCAATTACGTGCATCGTTAGTTCTCAATTTTGTACTTATTTGATTATTTATGGTTTTGTAAGTGTTTCTGGAGAAATAAGCTTTTGCGGCGAAATTGGCTCGAAAGGTTGATGAAGTCACCTGAAGGACACCATGCTACTCGGATCCCCATTTTGGATAAGGGGTACCTAGTTGATAAGGGGCATCCAACATTATTTGCACACAAAAATTACTATTTCCACCCCAATTGCTAAAGGGAGACCGGTCACAGATAAGGGGCGTGCATCTTCTTCTCCAAAATTTGAATTTATTTTTGGCGGGAATATTTGAAGTATAATAGCAGAATTTAGGGATTTTTGGGAATTCTAGGGAGAGATTCAATCGCTGATTTCTTTGGGATAGCTTTGTTAAACACAAACAGAGTTGGTAAAGGCTTTGGATTGGATTAACTTGGGCATGATTCTCCTTTTGAAGAAAACAGGGGAGTAAAAATATTACCGAGTTCCTGGATAAGTTTCAGTGAGTTTTAATTGGATTTAGGTTCTTTTTTGGATTGGTTTGGGCTTGGTTTATCAAAACAGGTTAGGTAGTTGGATTATAACCCGATAATAATAAAGTATCCATATAATCTCGTCGAGACAACATGAAAAGAATTTCTCGGGTAGTTGGTGTAAAACAGGAATTTATGTGGGGCTTAAGAGAAGATATATTCTTAGAAGATTTAGATCTATCATAGGGAAGTTTGAGTATACAAGGAAGCTCAGCAGACGCTTAAAGAATCGAAAAAAATAAATATTCCCAAGAAATCCGGTGAAAGAAAGGGAAGATTATTTCGAGAATTAAATGCGTTGTTTGCTATATAAGGGGTGTATTCGAGTCCCAGGGAGGAGGATCGAGATTTTGGGGTCGATAGAATCGGAGAAGAGAAGCGCAGGTGAAGTTGCAGGAATATTCACCTGCTGCTGGTGAAGAAAAGAAGCTGAAGAACATTGAACAGACGAGGACAGTCGCAGAGGCAGTCTTATTCAAACTGCACAACATAAGAATCACTGTTCAACATATCACATATTTTATAGGCTTGTCATATTTTCTCTGTAACAATTCAACACCCGTTGTAACAACTGTTTAACATTGTTACAGCGTTGCAAACAGTCTATTTTATTAGTTTTCTCTTGTTTTTCACCTATTTGAGCTATGAACAACTATTTTGAACACGTGAATAATATGAGGAGCTAAACCCTGACACTGGGATGATGGAGGAATCCATATTTCACACGTGTGGTAATTATGTTTAATTCTTTTAGGACTTTTTGCATGGATTATTAATTGCTTTTTGGTTTTTATTGAATGGTTGTGATTTCAATTGATGGGTTATAATTAGGTTAAGTCTTTTGATATCCCATGCTTTAGATTTACAGTCGTTGCTTTTTAATAATCTACCTTGGCAAAGAAACAGAGTCAATATTCTATTTGAGCTATAATTGTCTAGAATAAATCTATGAATCGCATGAACGAGTTTATGGTGGAATCCGAAGTCCTAGTATCTCTCATTATCGTGAATATATTTTCTTTATTTTGTTTTCAAATCTTAAAACAATCTCATCAAGTCCGAGTGAACGACAACTTTTTATCACTATCTATAATTACATCAAAAAGGGAACCCTAAAGCTAGGTTTTCACTGGAGAAAAAACTAACGGCAGCCACCCATTCACGCGCGTCTATTTTGCTTAATAATTGGCCTCCTTACTATTGCAAAGGCTAATGTTACTACAATACTTCTAGCAGGGAAGAATCATTCATAAAAAAGTATTTTTATGGGTTTATGGAGAATATGTTTATGGCTAGGGTTTACACAAACAAAAAACTAAAAATAAATGAGAAGAAACATTGGAACACATACCTGGAGTGTGCTCGACTACTTCTCTACTTTGCTGCTAATGCGGAAAGGTGAAAACAAAGCAAACTTTAAAAAAAAAAAAAAAAAAGAGACGTGCAACCCCTTTTATACACGTTACTTTGGAGTTTGGGTGGAAGAAGGTTTCCTTTTATAAGCACATCGCTTTTGGAATTAGAATGGATGAAGGTTTCCCATTTAAGCTACGCATGAAAAAAGTAAGTTGGGCCCACAATGTTGGCGTTCCATGGTGCTAATCTCCACGGCCAGGCCAACATTACGCCAACGCCCCGTGGCCTCATCTTTGCCAAGCCAGCTGCACCATGCCCGTGCGAAAAATCCGCGTCCAAGCTAGCATCGTTATTCTAAGCTGACCGTGTCATCAACCACTCCAAGCCAAAGTTGTTCCATCTACTAGGCCACCGATATATCCATGGGCCTTCCAAGATAGCCACGCCATTGGCCCTCTGAGCCTGCCACGCCGTTGGCCTTTTCAAGCCAACGCTCCATTGCCCTTCCCGAGCCAACCCTCCATTGGCCTTCCCAAACCAGCGCTCAAATTAGCTTTACAAGCTAGCCGCGTCCATCCGCCACCCCAAGCCATCTGCGTCATCGGCTTTCCAAGCAAGACAATGCTCCGTCGGCCCTTCAAGCAAGAAAACTCTCCATTATCTTTCCAAGCTAACTGCGCCATCCGCTACTCCAAGTTAACTGCACCAGGCATGTGCCAGAAGTCCGCGCTCAATATAATAGCATTATTCCGAACTAGACGCACCATCGGCTTTTCAAAGATAGTCTTGTTATTCGCCATTCCGCGGCATCATCTCCGCTCGGCCAAGATTGAAGCACCATCTTCGCCGTTCAAGACAACGCAATCTCCACCATTCAAAGCCGCGCGTCCGCTATTCCAAGAATGGAAGCGCCATCTTCACCACCCCGTGGACCAAATTTCCGCCAATATTCCGGAAAGCATGACTCTACGCCAACACTCCCGGGTCAACCCAGAAATGCGCCAAGTCACCAATACAAAAATATCATGGATTCCTCATGCCTCCCGCTAAAAGTTAGTTGAATTTCCCTTGAAAACTCTTCAAGTCTTGCCCCTCTTCGATTTTTCTCTTGTCCGTCACCATCTCATGCTTACCCCGCAACAGTGCCACTGTTACATGCTAAGCAGGGGACTTAATGTTGATGGTGGTTTTTAGCTTAGGGTCAAAATCGTAAAACCTTGCATCTGATGTGACGTCACTCTGAAAGGAAACAGAGCCACGTGTGCTAACCTCTCCACTAGAAAATTTATTGAGCCGCTCAATATACTCACATGAAATTTATCCAGACTGACGAATCCCAGATGTTCTGTAAATTTCGGTGCCTCGCGCATATTCACTTTATGTAAGTTCCCTTTGAACGCCTTCTATGTTATGTTCTCTAACTGAACTATTAATGTTGGTATGGCATGACGATTCGGGTTCACTCGCAGCAGAGTAGCACGAATCTCCAAGTTTCAAAAAAAAGATCTTTTGCATAAGTTATTCAATCAGAAAAGCATGCTGCTCTCTGGCAATGGAATTAAAAGAACTATGTGTCAACACATAGAATTCAATCAACCTTACTAACTTGCAGACGTTAGGGTTTCACGCCTCGCGTAGCATGCTAGACCTTGATTGTTAAAATTAAGCCTAGGAAAACTAGGTAATTAATCCTCCATGGATTAGCAGGTGCAAAACCTCGCTCAGAATCAGAAAAAACAGGGAGCTGCAACAATAAAGGGATGCGTGGTGATGCCTTAGGCTAGCTTGTGCCACTTTCCATTAGCCACGCCCCATCCTAAACCGGCCATATTTTCCTCGACCAATCGGGTTGCTTTAAATCCGTCGTAGCGCACTGGAAGTGTGGCCACGCCCCAGCTTGTCGTCCCCACTTCCCATTGACCAATCAGTTTGCCCTAAATGTGCCACACGCATTCCGAATGAGGCCGACCCCATTTTTCTTACCGACCCCTAATTCTTGCAAGAAGAATTCTTCCAGGACGACTTGGCCACGCTATACCCCCAATTCTTCCAAGAGGAATTTTTCCAAGACGCCTTGGCCACGCCAAGCCCTAATTCTTCCAAGGGGAATTCTTTAACGACACCTTGGCCTCGCTAAGCCCTAATTCTTCCAAGGGGAATTCTTCCAAGATGCCTTGGCAATACCAAGCCCTAATTCTTCCAAGGGGAATTTTTCCACGACGCCTTGGCCTCGCCAAACCCTAATTCTTCCAAGGAGAATTCTTCCAAGACGCCTTGGCCTCGCCAATCCCCAATTCTTCCAAGGAGAATTCTTCCAACGGCGCTAGGACTTGGACATGCCAAATTCTTCTAAGGCGCCAAGATTTGGCCACGCCAAAATCTTTCCAAATGACGCCAAACCCTAATTTTGGCTGCGGAGCCAATTTTTATCTTTGGCCATGCCGCAACGTCTACGGCATACCACTATGCCACGGCTACTTGCATGCTGCCATGCCATGGCTATGCCACCGGAATGCTATTAGCATGTGGCCGATGCCACTTCACTATACAAAAATATGTGGCCATAATCAATGGTCATCCTTCTTCATGAGATGCATATCTCAACCGTACAAGTTCGCCACCAAACTTGAGGCAACTTTTGGTCACGGTACCAACTTGGCTATGATGCCTACTCTTTGGCCATGGAGCCAAACACTAATTTTGGTCGTGTCCAAACTATACCAAAATCCTTACTTGGCTACACCTAAAAGCATGCCAAGGCCATGCCGTCCACGTCTCCATGCCACTGGCTTCCAAGCGGAAGGTTGCAACAATCAATGGATACCTTTCCTCTCAAGATGCAAAATATCGACCGTCGAAGGTCACCACCGAGCCAGAAATCTTCCCAAGCTTAACTTTCCAAGCAATAGCAACACGCTACACAAACACTCGAGACACAAAAAGATGACGCAAACTGGGGGATGCTCATTAGGGTATTGGTCTGGCGGTTTATAGCGTGCGGCGTACAATACGCCCGTTACAAGAGTCAAATTTGATACCTGCTCTATCAACCTTCAGGATGTTAAGATGATTCCGCAGCCAACTTATGTTGAACTCAGGGGATTCACAGGTAGACACCATTTTTTCCCACTTTTCAATAGTTGATTATGTGACATCGCGGATGGATGTGCCTTCTATTTCAACAATCATGGGTAGGATATAGTTCACTGTGGTAACCAAAGAGGATGAGCAATGCATCACCACGTTCCTGGTGCCGATGTGGATGTATCTTCTCCATATTCTAGTGTACAGAGTCATGAATTCCTTTCGCACTAGGAATTTACCAACGCTTTGATGGCTTGAAGATAAACACTTCATACGAACTTCGAATGACAAACCTGCATTGGGATATTCATCACGAGAAATACCCAAATCAGCATTTCCTAGATCTGCAACGGTTGGTGTGCTCGGATTCGAAGAAAGAGGGGAGGTCAAATCATCATCATCGACAACGGTCATACCTGTTCCATACGGATATCTCTACACATAAAGGAACTCTCGTCTCATTCTCTGATGGTAACAAATAAATGTCTATTAGTCAATAAAAATGTACCGGTATGATCTTCTTAACTCGGATGATCCGGACGGGGGAGTTGTCATCAGAATCAGGCCACTTGCATTTTACTGAAGAATCTATCCGGCTAAGAGATGATTCACTGCTGCTCGACATGATGAGAAAGATAAAATAAAACCAGGGGAAGAAACACGAGACAGTACCTGTAAATAAGATGGATGCAAACTTTATGATGATCTGTATGAGCGAAGGGTTCAAGATCACCTCTTATATTCTGCAGAAAATCTTTTACCAGCGTGAATCAGGGCCTCATATACGCAATACCAGCTGGATTAGATATTTGTTTATACGGAGTAATTAGGATTTGGTATCCAAGTCATTCTGTGACTTAACCAGCGCCATCTTTCCACTCCGAGCCAGTAGCATCAACATCCCCACGTCCTATCCAACACCAACATCTCGTATTCTACCAAGCGCTAGCTTCTCTGCTCAATGGCCGATACACCAACAACGCCATCAGCTACTCCAAGCTAGTCGCATCCATTTGCAACTCCAAGCAAGATGCTCTGTCGGCCTTCCAAGCTAGCCGCGTACATCCGCCACTCAAAGCTAGCTGCTCCGTCGGCCTTCCCAGTAAGCCAACGCTCCATCGTCCTTCTAAGTAAGCCAACGCTCCATTGGTTTTCCCAAGTCAGCACTCCATTGGCCTTTCCAAGCCAGCTCTCCATTGGCCTTTCCAAAGCCAACGCTCCATTGGATTTCCAATCTATCCATGTTCATCTGTCGCTCTAAGCTAGCTGCACCAACCGCCATCCGCTACTCCAAGTCAGCCGCACCAGACCTGTGCCAGAAGTTCACATTCAGGCTAGTAGCGTTATTTCGAACTAGACGCACCATCGGATTTTCCAATCTAGTCACGTTATTCGCCATTACGCAGCATTATCTCCGCTCGACCAAGATTAAAGCTCCATCTTCGTTGTTCAAGACAACGCAATATCCACCGTTCAAAGCCGCGCGTCCGCTATTCCTATAATGGAAGCGCCATCTTCACCACCCCGTGGCCTAAATTGGCGCAAACATTCCGGAAAGCATAACTCTACGCCAACACCCACTGGTCAAGCCGGAGATGCGCCAAGTTATCAATACAAAGATCACAGATTCCTCACGCCTTCCGCTAAAGGTAAGTTGAATTTCCGTGGCAAACTCTTCACATCTTGCCCCACTTCGATTTTTCCCTTGTCCGTCACCATCTCATTCTTACCCCGTAACAGCGCCACTGTTACGTGCTAAGCAGGGGACTTAATGTTGATGGTGTTTTTTAGCTTAGGTTCAAAATCGTAAAACCTTGTATCTGATGTGACGTCACTCTGTAAGGAAACAAAGACACATGTGATAACCTCTCCACTGACAAGTTTATTGAACCGCTCAACATACTTACATGAAATTTATCTAGACTGGCGAATCCCAGATGTTCTGTAAATTTCGGCGCCTCGCGCATATTCACTTAATATAAGTTTCTTTGAACGCCTTATATGCTATGTTCTCTGACTGAACTTTTAATGTTGATATGGCATGACGATTCGGGTTCACTCGCATACTAGACCTTGCTTGCCAAAATTAAGCCTAGGCAAACTAGGTAATTAATCTGCAATGGATTAGCAGGTGCAAAACCTCGCTCAGAATCAGAAAAAACAGGGAGACGCATCATCAAAGGGAGGCGTGGCCATGCCTTAGTCCAGCTGGCACCACTTGCCATTGGCCATGCCACATCCTAAACCGGACCTATCTCCCTCGACCAATCAGATCGCTTTAAATCCGCCACAGCGCACTAGAAGTATGACCACGCCCTAACTTGCCGGCCCTACTTCCCATCGACCTATCAGGTCGCCTAAATGTGCCACACACTTTCCGAATGATTCTGACTCCATTTTGCTTACCAGCCCCTAATTCTTCCAAGGGGAATTCTTCGAGGACACCTTGGCCACGCCAAGCCCCAATTCTTCCAAGGGGAATTCTTCCAAGACACCTTGGCCATGCCAAGCCCCAATTATTCCAAGGGGAATTCTTCCACGATGCCTTGGCCTCGCCAAACCCTAATTTTTCCAAGGGGAATTCTTCCACGATGCCTTGGCCACGCCAAGCCCCAATTCTTCTAAGGAGAATTCTTCCGAGGGGAATTATTCCAAGACACCTTGGCCTCACCAAGCCCTAATTATTCCAAGGGCGCCAAGACTTGGCCACGCCAAATTATTCCAAGGCACCAAGATTTGGCCATGCCAAAATATTTCCAAATGACGCCAAACCATAATTTGGATGCGGAGCCAATTTTTAGCTTTGGCCCTGCCGCAACGTCTGCAGCATACCACTATGCCAGGAATACTTGCATGCCGTCATGCCATGGATACACCACCGTCATGCTATTAGCATGTGGCCGACGCAACTTCACTATACAACAAGATGTGACCATAATCAATGGCCATCTTTCTTCATGAGATGCAGATCTTAGCCGTAGAAGTTAGCCACCAAACTTGTGGCAACTTTTGGTCACGACTTTAACTTGGCTACGGTGCCAATTCTTTAGCCACGGCGCCAAACCCTAATTGTGGGTGTGCCCAAACTATGCCAAAATCCTAACTTGGACGTACCTAAAAGCATGCCAAGGCCATGCCGACCACGTCACCCTCAAATAATTTGCGACCATAGTGTGAGATTAATCTCTCAGTTACAATATCAATTTCCAATTCCGTTCTTCAACAAGATATCAAGATGGTAGAACTCAGGACCGGATCAGCAACAAACCCTGAGAACATTGGTACTGAAATTATTCTCGGTGTTAATATTCCTTCCAGTGGTGTTAATACACCACCTGTAAATAACAACAACATGGAGAATGTTCCATCAGGTGTTACACCACCAATCACCAGAACTAGAGCCTCTACCGCGAAAAACGCTCCATCAAATGTTTTACCTCCAATCACCAGAGCCAGAGCCACTGCCACCGCTGCCAATATTTCGTCAAGTGTGACACTTCCAACCGTCACCAAAGCAGCAGATATTCCGCCGTCAGGGTGAGAAACTAGAGGACCCAGAGTGAGCCAATCCCATATTACTATTGCTGATTTGATGGAAAGACAAGAGGTTCTCATTAGAGCCCAAACGGACATGGCATCGACTCAGAAGGAGGTACTTGTTTTTCTCAAGATATTAATGGAGCGGATACCACAAGAATAACGCTAGCTAGAGCCTATAAGGAACGCCTCCAATACCCCCTGGCGCCAGCACCTCAACATGGCGCACCTTTATAGATGAAGAGACTCGCTCAGGAGCTCCAGCGGAGAGAAGTCAACCGTCTAATTTTGTCACACGAGTAGATTTGGAGCAACTCCTCCAAAACCGAGATAGAAACGATTCCCTAGACATGTATCAGCATCAACCCTCGTATCCTCCGGAAGTACGAAGAATTCCTCTTCCAAGGGAGTACTCTTCCCCTCAATTATCTTTGTCATTGGCACCGGTAATGCGCGTGAACATGTCTCTCGATTTTTGGAATCCCCGGGGGAGCACGAATACAATCACGTTCTCCGTTTGAGGAAATTTTCGAAATCACTTACTGGAAGAGCATACATGTGGTATAACAGCATTACGCCAGGAAGCAACCCCAACTGGTCTGACATGGTTACGGCCTTTTACAAGAAATACTTCTTTGTGTCTGAGCAAATTACCTTCTAAGATCTAGGAAGGATGTTCCAACGAAATAACGAACATCCGAATGACTTCGTCAAAAGATTCAGGATTTAAGCACTAGATTATCACGACCCAAGCATGACCGAACAACAATTAGTGGATTCTTGCATCAATAGCATGATTCCTATCTACCGGGACTTACTAGAGAATCTGTGATTCCATACATTCTCTGAACTTCATGAAGCTGTAAAACATTCGACCACAACATCAACAGCATTGTTAGAAAGAACCAGGCCAACCAGAGGCGAGGACGTACGCGAAACTCGAGGGAAAAAATGCCTCATCAATAAGAAATACAACGCCGATTATTCCTCTGTGAGCGTGGTAGACGAATGCGGAAAAAGGAAAGCTCTAGCAGTAGAACAGCAATCCAAGTACCCAGCGCCAGAATGACTGGTAGCTCCACCTCGGAAGACTACCACTAAAGCTCCCATACGACATCAAAAAACTGGAAAGAATGTCTTGGATTTCCCGTTCCCAATTGAGGAAGTGATTGAACTCTTGGAAACATGGATCCAATATGATGCTATCATACTACTCCTACCAGACTCCCACCAACCGAAGTGGAAATAGCAAACCCCAAATATTGCCGCTACCACAGATTTGTCCACCACCCGACCAAAGACTGCAACAAACTAAAGCATATCTTCAAAGAAAAGATAGAAGCTGGGGAACTTCGACTTGGAAATGAGGGAGTTCACAGATATCCACTCCCAGTCAAAAATTGCATGGTCTCTGGGGACTCTGTGCACGAGACTGTGCAATCCATGATGCAGCGTGTGTGCGAAATTCTCTACCTCTCCAAGCCACAACGTCAAGATATCTTCACAGTCCTTAATCGTGTTGTATCAGGAAAGAGACTCTTTTCTACTGAAGAAACCATGCCAGAACCCAAAACTCTCTCGGGAAACGGTACTGGAAAATACAATTGGGGACTACTGACCATAGTTCATCTGAGGGACGCCGAGCTCGACGATACATTAATTGACGCGGCCTCTAACTTCAACATCATCACCATCAAAACTCTGAGAGTTGCGGGACTTTCTAAGCAGGAGGCTACCCGTTCCCCAACCGTGGTCAAAGATTCAGAAGGAGAGGCGATGGACTCATATGGCTACATCAACCTCTAAATCAAGGTGGGAGACACCCTAACACATGGAAAATTCCACATTGTTAAAGAACTATTGAATTATGACATGATTCTAGGGAGCACATGGGTATACGAAAACAAAGCAAATCTAATAACATCCCCTCAGCCGATGTCAATACCCGAAAGAATTTCCAACAAGTCGTCTAACTTTGAAGATTACATGTTGCCGTATCAACAACTTACCAACATAACTCGGTTGCCTGAAGAAAGCCCGTCGACGTTAATCCGCATATTCTGAGCATAAGTAAGCCTGGTTAAACAACCCTTCTACACCCAATCACTCGCCTCTCGGCCAAGCATGGGGACTCAGTCCGAATATCAACCCGGGCGTCATTAGGAGATGTGAATGGGATGTTGGGCCTTTGAAATGCTTTGTCAAAAACTTGGAAGCCGTCGCAGCCAAAGATGACGAGATCAAAAATAAAGTGGTGGCATAATGCCCGAACCCATTTCAAATTGGAGATGTGGTAGTCAAGATGACCTCGTTTCAAGTTGGAGATATAACATTAAAGATAGCCGCTTGACCCGGTCCACCCAAAAAAAAGGAAGACGAGCCATATCTGGTGACCGATGTTATCTTGGGTGGTTACTGCAAACTCATCAATACTGACAAATTAGAAGGTGTAACAATTCACTCGTGATGGCTCATACCCTTCAATACCTAAAACGTTATGCTACCTTCACCTTCAGCATTATCCTTTCAGCATTTTTCCCATTTTCACGCAATGTTTGTAACTTCTCTAAAAATGGTTGCACCACTTGCATTCATAAGTAAACTTTTCAATTTCAATTAAAAGAACATATTTCCTTCAAAAGTTTCTCAAACCATCTTAAAGGAAAAATACCGAGTAAACCCAAACCCTCACATAGTCGTTACCCGGCGATTGAAAAACAGAGAAACCAAACCACCAAAAATAAAATAAAAAAATACCTACTTAAAAATAATAAAGAAAGGCATATGCAAGGAAGATGATCATTAGCAGCAGAACAAATATCTTCTTCAAAAAATATCCGGCTTCAAATCTCACCTAACTCTCCTCTAGTTTTCGGGATGCGTAACAATGAAGCAGTATGAAGGTTTTATTAATTCATCCAGATATGTGAAACCATAAAACCGAATGACAGAATATTAATTGGCGAAGCCCTAACTCCACCATAAAAACAAGAAAGTAAAAGTAAACTGTTGGAATGTCAAAAGAGGCTACACGACGGGAAGAAATAACAAAAGTGGAAAAAATTAGTTGTTAATAGCTGACGCCTGGATCAATGACGCCTTCATCAGAGCTTTTTCAAATACTTTCCCCAACACACTTTCTGGTAGCAAATGTTCCATCTAAATGCCGCTTCGGCAGCAACAACTCTGGCATCCCATCCATAAGCCACCTCAGCATCAGCCTCCGTATCCTATACGGTGTTTATTTCAATAGCATCCCCAACATATATTTCTGTGGCTTATCCAATGGCCCCAACATACGTTTCCTCCGTATCCTCATCCGCATCAACGGAATCCTCAGCGGTTACTTCAACGACCCTGACAACGGTTTCGGTGTCCACTGCAGAAGCTACTTTAGTTTTGTAAACCGTATCGGCATCCTCCTCATGAAATTTTCCAGCAGCTTCCTGAGGATGTCCCGGTTCGTCCGCATCAAGGTCAGTGATTACAATACCATCATGGATAGGTTAATTAAACTAACTCTCATCTAAAATTTTCATGGACTCAGTTTTTTGCCTCTTGAACCGAGACGTGAATCGTTCAGCCCTAGCACTGGGTTATAAAGAAGATTCCTTGTTCTGAGATATCCCAACGAACTGGGATGCCTCATCGCGCCTCCACTTTTCCTCTATGTCCGTTGAAGCCAAGAGAGTCTGAACACACATCTGTACTCTACATAAATGGGTGAGATACATACCTTGGATAATCTCGTCAGCATTACGGAACATAGAATCATTATAGCTAATATCACTTCATGATAAGAAATTCGAGTTTCGTCGAGTTCAGAATTTCTCTCAGAGGAGGTACGATCATCACTGAGAGATCTCATTATATGCTACAAAAAAAGGGGAAATTTTTATCACGTTTGCACCAGCAATCTACATGATGATAAAGGCAAAATGGAACTAGGGGAAGAAACACGAGACAGTACCTGTAAATAATGGTGGATGCAAATTTTACGATGATCTATATGAGCAAATGGTTCAAGATCACCTCTTATATTTAGCAGAAAATATTTTACCAGCGTGAATCAAGGCCTCGCATGCGTAATACCAGCTAGATTATATATTTGTGTATACGGAGTAATTAGGGTTTGGTATCTAAGTCATTTTGTGACTTAACCAGCGCCATCTTTCTACTCCAATCCAGCTACACCATCGGCCTTCCAAGCAAGCCAACACTCTGTCGGCCTTCCAATCAAGCCAACGGTCCATTGGCTTTCCAAGCTAGCTACTTCGTCGGACTTCCAAGCAAGCCAACGCTACATTAGCTTTCAAAGATAGCCGCGTCAATCCTCCACTCCAATCCAGCGATGGCCGTCCAAGCAAGCCAACGCTCCGTCGGCCTTCCAACCAAGCCAGTTCTCCATTGGCCTTCCCAAGCCAGCGCTCCATTGGCCCTTCCGAAGCCAATGTTCCACTGGCCCTTCCGAAGCCAACGCTCCACTGGCCTTTCCAAATCCAACGCTCCATTGGTTTTCCAAGATAGACACGTTCATCTGCCGCTCCAAGCTAGCTGTGCCAACCGCCATGCCGAGCTAACTGCACCATCCAATACTCCAAGTCAGCCGCACCAGGCCTTTGCCAGAAGTCCGCACTCAAGCTAGAAGAGATATTCCAAACTATACGCACCATCGGATTTTCCAAGGTAGTCGAGTTATTCGCTATTCTGCAGCATCATCTCTTCTTGGCCAAGATTGAAGCACCATCTTCATCGTTCAAGACAACGCAATATACATCGTTCAAAGCCGCGCGTCCACCACTCCCAGATAAGAAGCGCCATCTTCACCATCCCGTGGCCCAAATTGGCACCAACATTCCGGGAAGCATGACTCTACGCCAACACCCCCTGGTTAAGGCGGAAATGTGCCAAGTCGTCAATACAAAGATCACGGATTCCTCATGCCTTCCGCTAAAGGTTAGTTGAATTTCCCTGGCAAACTCTTCTCGTATTGCCCCTCTTCGATTTTTCTCTTGTACGTCACCGTCTCATGCTTACCCCACAATAGCGCCACTACTACGTGCTAAGCAGGGGACTTAATGTCGATGGGGTTTTTATCTTAGGCTCAAAATCGTAAAACCTTGCATCTGATGTGACGTCACTCTACAAGGAAACAGAGCCACATGTGCTAACCTCTCCACTGGAAAATTTATTGATCCGCTCAATATACCTACATGAAATTTATCCAGACTGGCGAATACCGGATGTTCTGTAAATTTCGGCGCCTCACGCATATTCACTTAATATAAGTTCCTTTGAACGCCTTATATGCTATGTTCTCCTATTGAACTCTTAATGTTAATATGGCATGACGATTCGGGTTCACTCGCAGCAGAGTAGCACGAATCTCTAAGTATCAAGAATAAGATCTTTTGCATAAGGTATTCAATCATAAAAGCATGCCACTCTCTGGCAATGAACTTAAAAGAACTCTGTGTCAACACATAGAATTCAATCAACCTTACTAACTTGCAGAAGTTAGGGTTTTGCGACTCACACAGCATACTAGACCTTACTCGTAAAAATTAAGCCTAGGAAAACTAGGTAATTAATCCTCCATGGATTAGCAGGTGCAAAACCTCGCCCAGAATCATAAAAAACAGGGAGCTGCAGCTGCTAAGAGAGGCGTGGCCATACCTTAGGCTAGATGGCGCCACTTGCCATTGGCCATGCCCCATCCTAAACCGGCCCTATTTCCCTTGACCAATCAGGTCGCTTTTAATCCGCCGTAGCGCACTGGAAATGTTGCCACACCCAAGCTTGCAGGCCCCACTTTCCATCGACCAATTAGGTCGCCCTAAATGCACCACACACATTCCGAATAAGGCCGACCCCATTTTTCTTACTGGCCCCTAATTCTTCCACGATACCTTGGACTCGCCAAGCCCTAATTCTTCCATGGAGAATTCTTCCAAGGGGAATTCTTTCAAAACGCTTTGGCCACTCCAAGCCCTAATTCTTCCAGAGATAATTCTTCTAAGGGGAATTCTTCCACGACGCCTTGGCCTCGCCAAACCCTAATTCTTCCAAGGAGAATTCTTCCATGACGCCTTGGCCATGCCAAGCCCAAATTATTCCAAGGAGAATTCTTCCAACGGTGCCAAGACTTGGCCACGCCAAATTCTTCCAAGGTGCCAAGATTTGGCAATGCCAAAATCTTTTCAAACGACGCCAAACCCTAATTTTGGCTGCGGAGCCAATTTTTAGCTTTGGCCATGCCGCAACATCTACGGCATACCACTATGTCGCGAATACTTGCATGCCGCCATGCCATGGATATGCCACCGGCATGCTATTATCATGTGGCCGACGCCACTTCACTATACAACAAGATGTGGCCATAATAAATTGCCATCCTTCTTCATGAGATGCAGATCTCATTCGTACAAGTTCGCCACCAAACATGAGGCAACTTTTGGTCACGACACCAACTTGGCTACGATGCCTACTCTTTGGCCACAACGACAAACCCTAATTTTGTCCGTGCCCAAACTATGCCAAAATCCTAACTTGGCCGCACCTAATAGCATTCCAAGGCCATGCCGACCACGTCTCCATGCCACTGGCTTCCAAGCGGAAGGTTGCAACAATCAACAGCTACCTTTCCTCTCAGAATGCAAAACCTCGACCGTCGAAGGTCACCACCGAGCCGGCAAGCTTCCCAAGCTTAACTTGCTAAGAAATAGCAACACGCTACACAGAAACACTTGAGACATCAAAACATGTCACAAACTGGGGGATGCTCATCAGGGTATTGGTCTGGCAGTTTACAGTGTGCGACATGCAATACGCCCGTTACAAGAAAGTATCATAAAAGTGAGGCGGTTAGTAATGGCAAGAAATAATGGTGAAACGTATCTTTCATAATGGAAACATCAATTCCAGGCGTTACTCGTTACCATTCTCCTCTATTACTCAAGCAGTTCCCACTTTTACGAGACCAGGGTATGTTTCATTACGACTTGTATAAATAGGTCTCACCTATTTCCATTAAGAAGAGGTTTTTTGGTCGGCAACACACAATATCTAGAAATCACCTAGTAGCTTTCCATCCTGCTCACCAGTTCTACTTTCTGATACAAGTCATAAAATGCCCACACTTCCAGAATCAACTATTCTAGTCTCAACATTTTCTTCGCTTTCCTCCCTAAGACCAACCTTTTTCCTTCACTTTGTGACCGAAGCAAGCCTGAAACGGCCATTTCTTAGTTTAGGCCAGGATTGTACAGATTGATCTCTCGAATCAAAAGTACTCTTGCCCAGTACATATTTTAGGGTTTATATTTGTCACTCTGCAAATAAGACATCTTTTCGTACTCCCCTTGGAAACCTTTACTATACCATGATGCCTTTCGGATTGAAAAATGGTAGCGCCACCTACCAGCGTGCCATGACAACAATTTTCCATGATATGATGCATAAAAAAGTTAAAGACTACGTGGATGACATAGTGGTTAAATCCAAAACATGGGAGGCCCATACATAAGTACTACGACAGGTATTTGAAAGGTGTCATGAATATAAGCTAAAGATGAATCCTTTGAAATGTGCATTTGGCATCTCTTCGGGCAAATTTCTAGGTTTCCAAGTGACTTCCAAAGAAATCAAAGTCGACCCAGCCAAAACCCAAGCCATCCTCACAATGCCACCTCCACAGACTATGAAAGAACTCCAGAGCTTCATGGGTAAGGTAAAATACATTCGGCGATTCATACCAGGTTTAGCCCAGATGGTTTCCTCATTCACCCCCTTGATGAAGAAAGATGAGAGTTTTGTTTGGACACCGCTGCAACAAGAGGCTTTTCGGAAGATTCAACAGATACAGTCATATCCAGCCATCATGAAATATCCCGTACAAGGAAGGTCGTTGTGTCTCTACACCGCTTTTAGTGATACTGCTGTCGGATCCCTTCTCGCCCAAGAAGATGATGAAGGAATTGAGTACCCTACATACTACTTCAGTCGAACTTTGAGGGATGCTGAACTCAGATACCCTAAATAATAAAAAGCGTGTATATCTATGATTCATTCCATTCAGAAGTTTAGGCATTATTTGCTTTCAAACAAAGTGGTGCTGATATCCAGGTCTGATCATGTGAAGTCCTTTCTTTCAAAACCGGTCCTGATAGGAAGGATAACCAAATGGCTCATCCAAATGTCAGGATTTGATATAACTTATGCTTTCCATAAGCTCTCAAAGGATAAGCCATCGCAGATTTACTCGCAGCTTTCCTGAGATAGGGTACCACAGCACTGCACGAAGACCTTCCTAGAGAGTTTCCGGAAATCTCTTTTTCCAAAGAAGAGGCGTGGCTACTATTCTTCGATGGCTTCTCCACCCCTAGCAATAATATTGGAGGAGTGGGCGTCGTTTTAGTTATTAGAGCACTGCTCGGTTGAACCCACCAAGCGTTGGTATGTCAAGATTGTTTGTCATATTTAGTGACAAAACTCGAGTCGCTTAATTTGTAAACTACAGTCAACTTCGATAGGATAGACTAGAAATGATAGAAGTATTAGGTCCAGTTACTCACAAAGGTCTGAAGATAGATTGAAGACAACGAAGACATTATCCTTCAGCTTGAGGTTAGTAACTACGACTTGACTTGTTCCATATCTATCTTGTGTCTTTCAAATCTTTTAGATTGAAAACATAACATGCAAAATTATATTCGTATGAGCAAATTATCAAGGAACTTATTAACACAATTTATTGAATGCAATTATGATTATGTATGAGTATAAGGTGAGTATTTCATCATAGGAAACAATGTTCTTACATGTGTTTTAAGCAAGTAAGTTCATGATATGAGTTGTGAACCGAAAATGAAATCGCCAGGCATTATTGGGGTTGTTCTTCATTACATATCTTATGAACGACCAATATGTGTGATTAGTATAACCGTTCATGACTTGTCTGTGTTCTTGGTAAAACTATTTACATGAGGCCTGACTTATGTATTGGTATGACTTTTATTAGTGAAACCGATCTTAAGTAATCACCTGGGGTATGATTGGTTTTGTGTGTGTAAAACCTAACACTGGGTAAAGGGGAACCGATCCTAGTAAGAGGTGCAGCACATACAAAGGGGAACCGATACTTGTATGAGGTGCAACAAGATTTATAGAAGAAAGGGGAACCGATCCTATGAACATGTGCAGCAAGTTTTCTTATTGGGGGAACGGATCCTATGAACATGTGCATCAAGTTTTCTTATTGGGGGAACGTATCCTATGCACATAAGCAGCAAGTTTTCTTATCAAGGGGAACGGATCCTATGAACATGTGAAGGGAGGGGGAAGAGATCCGATGCACATGTGCATCACAATTTTAACTATATGGAACCGATCCTCTAGACATGTGCACCAAATTACAAGTTAGATACCATATATATATACCGTTTTTGGAAAATATATTGCATATCTTGAGAATATTTTGGATTTTGGAAATTCCTTGGTGTCCAAACTTCCTTGACTATAAATACTTAAGGTTTGCATTTCTAGCAAACTAATCCTTCGTAACAATAGACTTTCTCTTTTGTCTTTGTTACTGGTGAAGCTGCCTATTGGAGAGAAGAGTAATCTAATTAGGTGAAATCTCTTACGGCCGCTCAATTTAAAGTCTTCTTTGGGATTGAGAAGCTCTAGCACGACCCGTTGGTGGGAAACTAGATATTGCATTGTTATTTCAGTTTTCGATTGATTTGATTGACTAACGGTTGTTGAATATTTGATTGTACCTAGTTTGTTTATTCTTGAGAACCTTCTCTTCTAATATAAGGCTCACTCAAACTAGATCAAAGATCAACGTTTCTATGGAACTAAGTATTTCTTGATCCGTAAGATAGATTCATTGATTTTCCATTGTTAACAGACTCCGTTTTGTGCGACAAATCAATAAGAAATCAAGTTTGTTTTTGCAGATTAAATCGAAGATCGAAGATTTGAAGAAGAAGTTGTTGTGAATCATTAAGAAGATATTCTAGATCTACTCCTAGAGAAAACGTTTGTTCTGCTAGGATATTGGGTAACAAATATCTATTGAGAGCTTCGGCTCTGCTAGATATTATCAAATCAAGAATACTGCTGAAGCTGAGTAACTAGGATCTTAGTTTACTTAGTAGTGTCTACACGAAGTTGCAGTTTTACTTTTTGTAGCGTCTTAATTCATTGAGTATTCAAATCCGGACTAGGTCCCAGGGGTTTTCTACAAGCTTGTAGTTTCCTCGTTAACAAAATTCTGGTGTGTGTGCTTTACTTTATTTCCGCATTATAATTGTTTTTATATTATAATTAAAGTATTTACACTTGTACGTTAACTAGGCACTTGATATTTATCTTATAAGGTTTCGGTTATCAAGTGAACACTTTGTCGTAGTATTGTCTCAATTCATATCCATAGACGATCACATAAAGTGTATTGGATTTCTCCACTTATCTGATATAATAATTCACGTGTTAGGCTAGTAAGGACTAACCCTATTTCAAGTGGACATTGTGTTGAAATATTCCTTGAGTGATTGTTGCTCCAAGAGGTTTATACACAGTGGGTCTTGTATAGGTTTATAAAAGATTATGGTATAATTGGGTACCCTCGTCTTTTCAATTGGTATCAGAGTAGGCAAACACGAAAAGATCTAACAATCTGTATTTGGTGTGATCCAACTTATAAAGTTGTGAATCAAATGATAATTAATTTGGTTAACTTACCTCCAGGGTTTGATGGCTCAAACTATCTATGGTGGAAAATGTCTATGTAATCTTTTCTTCAAGCTCATGGCTTTAACACTTGGGTTTTAGTTATTGATGGGTATGTACACCCAAAAGTACTAGTCGACAACTCAATCACTGAGTTTAGACTTAAGGAATTGAAAGATTCAGTAATGAAGAAAAATTGCTTTCGAAGTAAAATTCTTATGGATTAAACGCCATTATACATGTTGTAACTCGAGACCTCCACCATCATGTAACCAAGTGTAAAACATAAAAGGAGGCTTGGGATATTCTTAATATCGTATTTGAAGGGAATGCCTCTGAAAAAGAAGCTAGGCTTCTAACCCTATCTTCTAAATGGGAAAATCTTCGTATGGATGAAGACGATACCTTTGATGAGTTTGATGAAAAACTTTATGAAATAGTGAATGCCTCTTATGCTTTAGGAAAAACTATTTCAGATAAAGATATTGTGTGTAAAATTCTAAGGTCTTTACCACCAAGATACGAATCTAAAATGCATGCCATCATGGAAGCTAATGATCTTTCCACACTATCTAGAAGCGCTCTAGTTGGTAAATTAAAGATCTTTGACCTTGAATATCAATTCAAGAATGAAGTGGGCATTACCCTTAAAGCTGTAACTAAGACTTGTTCTTCAAATATAAAAACTGAGAATTGCAGTGTTGATACGACTGCATGAGAATTTAGAAAGTTATTAAGACAAAAGAAAAGAAATTCTTCTCATTCTCAAAAAACACAAAAGTGTGTAGAAAATAAAGAACAAATTAATTCTGATAGCTCTAATTGTTCTGAGGTTCAAGAGAACAAATCTTTCCATGCAACTGTTGAATGCATATCTGGAAAGGATAGTGAAGTAACTTTAGAGTCAAAAACACTTGAATGTGATAAACTCTGCAAAGAGAATGAAAATCTTAAAAGGGAACTTGATATTCTATATAAGGATATAGAACGTGTAAATAATGGTGAGACTAATCTTGAATTATCAGAAAAATACAGAAAACAAAAAAATTATGATCGAGAAGCTCCAGAGCCAAAGGGACTCGACTGTGATCATCGTGAAGAGAATGAAAGAGTGAAAAAGGAATTTGATGATCTGTACAAGGATATAGACATTATCAGCAATGAGCAAGATTATCTTGGATCCATGAGATGTTACAGAGAGCAAATTGAAGAAAGTCATGATCGAGAAAGGAAACTATATACAGAACTGGAGAACCTAAAGAACACTGAGGTAAGTAATTCTAACAAATCTAAAATTTCTTTATATTATGAAGTTCAAATTAATAAAGTTAAGGTTGATTTAGATAATGCTCTTGAAACAATAAAAATGTTGGAGAAAGAGAATATGAGTCTAAAAACAGACTTGAAAAAGTTCGATAGTAGCACAAAACAACTTGACTCAATGTTTAAGTTAAATAGAGTTCCCCGTGACACTCGAGGATTGGGCTACAAAGGTAAACAAACTTTGAATGCTAAACAGGATATAACGTTTGTAAAGCCTAAAGACTCTGCTAAAGAAATTGCTTCAAAAGTTACCACAAAAATTGCTCTTCCATAAAAGAAAAATCTGTAGCACCTTCATCTTCAGCAAAAGATGAATTCCATCAAACTCCAATGAAATAAAATCCACAACAAGGTAACACTAAACCCAATGGTTCGTATGTTACAAAGCATTGCTCTTACTGTGTAAATAAAGGATACTTGGAAAGAGGATGCAGATTCCGTAAAAGGAATGAAAGAGCCATAGATGCACGTGTTTCCGCAAAATTGGCTGAACTCAATAATGCTAAATCAGGACATGATTGTCCTAAATATGAACAAAAGAATTATTGTAATGATAGTACAAAGTTTGCTTATCAGGCTCATACGGAGTTTTCTCATAATCGCTTAAACTACAAAAGGAGAGATAACTTTGTAAAGACTAGATCTGATATTCCGAATTGGAGAAAGACTAACTCTCAGAGTTTTCAACATTTCAGTTATCCTAATGTTTCCTCAAGAGATTCATCTTGGATTTTAGAAAGAAATAATAGGAAGAACAAAGCTACTTCAGCAAAACCCATTTCTAAATGGAGTCCAAAGTCTTCTCTAAAGACAACCAGGATGGTATCAAAATATAGTCACAATGATGACACTCGAATGATGAGTTTTAATACTCATGACATTCAGAATATTGTGTTAAATATTCTTGAACAAATGAATGTATCTTCGTGTTGTCATCGTTATATGAAATAAGTCTCATAATCGGTTACCTTTTTATGATTTTGTGACTTTTGATTTAGCGGATTTCATATCTAACTTGTTGGGCTTCTTAATCAAATAATCATAAAAGGATGATGACAATTAATCCCATATGTGAGTCACGATTATACTATTATCAATTTATTTCTCATAAGTTGTGTATATAGTATACATATGAGTCTTTGGTATTAGCTTATTACTATTGACATGTAATAGTTAAAACCTTTTCAACCTTTCTCTGGTAAAGGTTTTGTTTTTTGTTATCTCATCTTTGCAAAAGGATGAGAAAGACAATGAGGAGATCAAGTGGATGCGAAATTGAGGTAACAATTTTGTTAGTTAATTGTTTACCTGTTTTAAGAAAAGCCTATTTTTATTTGATATATATATTGCTTTTGATTAAACGAAATAGTTGGTACAATTGATTTTTTTATTCCAATATGTATGTGTGGATGTTTGTGTGATTCAATTGTTTTCGGTTAAGTAAAACTTTTGTTACCTTACTTTATTGTGTGGTATCAATTGTTTAAGCTTACAAAATTTTGGTGCAATAATGAAACTTTAATTTATATATGTTATTTCAATTGTATCCGGTTTAGGTGAATAATTATGCAAGTTGATTTATTGGTTTGTATGAATTATTTATGGCTTAACGAATGAATAAGTTGACGGGACGAGTTGTTTAGTCCAATTCGATTCCGGATAAGCTAAATTAAGGTAATTCTGATCTTAGTTAAGACTTATCAAAGTGGAGGTTTCGGTTATTCAAGTCAAGCCCAAAGCCTAAACAAGGAAATGCTAGTTAACTAACCTAGTATTTGGCTTGTTTGAAATCTAAAGGTCTAAGTTATATGGATAATTAGAACCTGATGAGAAAAATGGAGTTTATCTTTGTTTTGGTCTTATCGAATGAAGCGGTTGTATATATACAATCGGTTTAGCAAAGGAACTAAGTTGCTTAGTTGATTTTTGGTTTTTTAAACTAGTTGGGAAAATTGCTTCGGACAATTATTTCCATGATAACATATCAAAACGTAATTACTTGTAGTTTCTGTTTTTATATTGGTTGTAGTTGCGGATTATCTCACAACTACACCCTCATAAGAATCCATTAAAATGATTCCTAAACCTAATTAATTTGATATGAAACTAAGAATTAAGGTACTAAAACTATAAAGGAGACACAAATATTTTTACGTGGTTCGATCAATGTGATCTACATCCACGGTGCTTCACTAGTGATTGTATGTAATTACATGATTTTACAATTGAGACTCCATTAATGAATATTTGGATCTCTAGAATTTTGGGGAAGAAGTTGATCAAGAAAATAAAATCTCTCCTAACATTTTTTCTCTCCTCCTAAAATTATTCCTCTCTCTAAAAAAGACCCCCCTTTCCTCTCATGCCTAAATGGCTATTTATATGATCTTACAAAATATGACAGTTGTGTTGTCCCACCATTTCGGGTTTGATAATTATCTTGTGAAGCTTCGTAACTTCATTTCGCGAACTTATTTTGCTTTCCTCGTGATTTCCTTTGCTCGCAAAATGTTCTTTGCTCGCAAGATGTCTTTTCTCTCCACAATTTCGTAAGTTATCATTTGTTGTGATATTGCGCTCCTACATCTTGCCTATTTTTTCTTGAATATTGCTTTAAGAGCGATCTTTAAGAAAAAATCCGTTGTAGTAGTCTTTGATCTTTGTTGGTGAAGGAACAAGCGAAAGAATATCAAACTCAAAAAGTATATACTTGCCTCTATTCTTTTTCGAAGTTCTGAAACTTTAAGAAGTAATTAGAAGTATCATCTTGCGAAGTATGAAGTATGCGAAGTATCTTGAAGAAGTTTGAAGTATAAGAAGTATAATATATCCTTTAAGAAGTATAAGAAGTACTCAATCCTCGAAATATATCAGAAGTATGAAATATCCTTAAGAAGTATTAGAAGCACTTAACCCTCAAAATATATAAGAAGTATTCGTCCTTGAATGAGAGTGATAAATATTGCCTCTGTTCATGTGAAATTATCATTCCATTTTTGGTAAGGATTCTTGCTCAGAAGATAAAGAACATAAAATATTTTCTTGGGTATCCATAGTTGCCTCTTTTCTTTATCTATGAAGGAGAATTCTTGAGAAAATGTTGAATGATTAAATTGCGTCTCTATTCTCTTCTTGCATTTGCCTCAATTGGTAACCCTGTTATCTTCTGAATATTTCTACGAATTCCTGAGTTTTTCTGCGCATTTCTGAACTTCTAAATAGTGATGTGAATAGTGTTGTGAATAGTGCTGCGAATAAACTGTTGCGAACATACTGTTGCGAATTATGAATAGTCCTGCGAATTATGAATGTTTCTGCGAAGTTTCGCGATATTATCTTGTAAAATTTTGTAAAATACTTGTGTGAATATATTATTTATGTAATGATTATGTTATGAAATGTGTATGCGATGTTTATGCCATGAAATGCTTATGCAATGCTTTTATGATGCGAATATGATGTTTGAATGATGCGAGTATGATGCTTGTATGATGCGAGTATGATGCTTGTATGATGCGAATACTTATCTATTGCAATGTATATTTCAAGTTTCTGTTACTTAGCTCATTTTGCCGTAGTAAAATTGATATATCTTTGAGTTGCCTCCATTCATATGATTATCTTCGCAAGTTTATTTGTGTATTTTCTTATATAAATTCGTCTTTGATCGCGAATGAAATCGCCTCTTTTGCTATCACTTCATGCTATATATTCTTGTAAAAATTCTTCAATGATATTGATGGAATTGTCTTCTTTGATATATATTGTCTTCAAAATTCTTCAATGATCTTGATGGAATTGTCTTCATTGATATATATTCTCTTCAAAATTCTTCAATGATCTTGACGAAGCTGTCTTCTCTTCAAAACTTCATGATGTATATTCTTGTATAATTTCTTCAATGATTGTAATGAATTTCATTAATTGCTATGGTCTTATCATGCCTTCCTAAGTAAAGGTCTTATTTTGCCACCTCTTTTGTAGTAAACTTTTGTATTTTCGATAATATGACAAGTCTGAACATTCTTGCGAACATACAACCTCGTGACATTATCGTCTTGCGATGAAATCGCAGGACGTCTTTACACTTTCATGCAAAAACCCATTGATCTCATCTTATCTTCATTGTTATGTTCTGCGAGTTCTTTTTTCTTTTTCTTTTTTTTTTTTTTAAAAGGCTCGCAGAAGTTCAATTGTTGCAAAAATATGACAGGCCTTTATGTTTTCGCAAACAAGAAGCCTCGTGACATTTGCGTCTTATAGCACGTATCAACTCCCTAATGGAGGGTGCTGCCCTTTATCTTCCCCCTGGTTGCCCCTTCAAGGAAGCGTACATCGACCATACAAGGTTAGCTCCTCCCATCCGGTTCTGCCAACAACTAGTTTTTGATCGCAACCTCTTATCCTTTTTGCATATAGGGCTTATAGTTACGAGGTTGCACCCTATGGGGTATCTTTGGGCCAAGTGCATCATTTGCCAAGACTTGTCAAAAATGGCAGATGTGGTTCAACCTCACGCGGAACTCTTGACTCAACCGTGTACCTCGGCGCCTTGATCGTTTTCTGCACTTCTTGGGAAAGACAGTATGCCTTAGTCGCCCAACCTAAATCTTCTTACATGGCATTTTATATTGCGTAATGTCGCTAGATTAGGTGAGAATCCAAGGTGTCTAACCCGGATAGGTACCCCATTATTGGGTTGTACCCCTAAATTTTTACCATGTACTAAGGTCCCTTGGTGGTGTTCCGGTTACCCTTAGCCACGTTTATAGGTACCCCCTTAAATGACGTACTTTAGGACTTTGCCTCTTACGAAATATAGCTTCGCGAACTAGGGTGTACGCCACAAAGGTTTGCCTGTATAAAATTTTCTGCGGCTCTCTTTCTTTTTTGGAGGCAGATCACAGATTGCGGTCTTTTATTCGCAAGTTAATCGTAAATGGCGGTATTTTTTCGCCTTTTAAAAATTCATCGTAAATTTTTCATGTACATAAAATATTGAATGTTTTCATGAAATGTTTAGTATAAGAAGTATGAAAAGTATGAGAAGTATTAATCAAAATTGTTCTATAGAAATATAGGAATTTAATTTTCTCTATTTTTTGTAATTTTGAAGTCTTTGAAAAATTTTGAGATCGTTAAATTTTTGCGATAAACTCATTTTTGAATCTTGCGATTGTATCACTTTTCACCAATCTAAAATATCTTTGAAATGTTTTTAAATCTTAGAAATTGTAGAAATCTTGCGAGTATATCGCTTTTGGGGAATAAAATCAAAAATCTTTTGTATTTTGTAAATAAAATATTCAGAGAAATGGTACTTACCTTTTTACGGCTTGTTATTGTCTCTTACGAAGTATATGACTTGGTTGAAAATTGAGAAGAAATGAGAAACAAAGCCTTGCAAAACTAGCCCTTGATCTGTGAAATAATCTCCCTTTTTCTTCTTGTGAAATAACCAAAGATGTTGCGAAGTAAAAGAACATCTGCGAAGTGTTCATGCTGCGAACATTCACAAAATTAATTTTCTCTTCCTTTATCGTCAGCTCGTTGCCTCTTCTAGAAGCGATTATTGATGCTCTCTTTCCTGAGCTCTTTGTTTGTTGTTCTTCCACATCTCCTTTGATGTTTATTGTCTGCAAAGAAAATATTTGCTAAGAGAAGCATGTTTACGAAGGAAGTATTTGCTAAGAGAAATATTTGCGAAGTAAAAATGTTTTTGAAGGAAGTATTTGCTAAGAAAAATATTTGCAAAGTAAAAATGTTTGCGAAGGAAGTATTTGCGAAGAAAAATATTTGTAAATGTGACTTCTCCTTAGTTGATGTTCATGGTGATCTCTTCTTTTAGCTCAAAATCTTCTTTTTTCGCTTTCTTTTATGCGTCTTTTGATTGTGCCATACGAACTGGCATCATCTTGGTAATCTGTAGCCTCCTATAACTCTGTTAAGTGAATGCAATTGCTTAAACTTGCTGCTCCTGCCATTCGCAAAACTTGCGTTGTTCGCAACTTGTGTTGATTATTCGCAGAATTTGTTTGTTGTTCGTGACTTGTGTTGATAATTCGCAGAACTTGTTTGCTATTCGTGACCATTGAGGTGAATCGCTTTGTTTAAATTTTCCTTGGATAATGTCTCCATCCCATTTCTTTGGTTCTGAAGTATGCCTGGACCTGTTAATGAAACTTTTTTTCTTTACTACATTTGCTTCCCTTACTGCTACAGTTTAACTTTGCAATTTCTCAATTAACTGCCCACGAAGTAAGATAATTGCGAACTTCCCTTTGAGCTTAATCTTATTGATATTATTTTGGTTTAATGAATATCCCTGAGTTTCGTAAACTCGTTATTGATATTATTTCGGTTTAACTCTTCGTTGGAATTGATGACGGAGTAATGAATCTCGTAATCTTGTATTTTGAATATCCCTTAATACTATTGATATTATTGCTGGAGTAGAATCTCGTATCTTTCCTCCCTCTGACTCCTCTAATCTTTGATTTAAATATTAACCTTCCTCAAATCATCATGACTTTGCCAATGTTGATGACGAAATGGTATTCATTGCTGCCTCTTCTCTTGTTGCCAGTTGACAAAGCTACATTATCTCTTCTTCATAAGTCTATTTTCTTCTCTTCAACTCTATTTTCGTTCTTCCGTATCTCTACCTTTCTTTGTTTCGCACAAACACTAATGAGGTTTTTGTATGCGGATAAAACTCTTTTGTTGTAACTTCCACTCCGTTAACTAGAAACACACAGTACTTGAACCAACAATACTTGAACCAGCAGTTCCAGTCTCATGAAATTTTCTTTAATCAATGAACATATAGCACCATCATCCTTTGAGCTACTGCATTTTTCCTTGCTGATGTACGTTTCCCTGTTGATTTCATCTTTGGCTGTTTGATATTCTTCTTTCTTGGTAGTCCGTAGCTTAATAACTTCCTGACTTCTTATGCTTCGCAACGTTTCTTCCTAGGTCCTCTTCTTTCACGAAGTATCTATTCCCCTGACCATCTATTATTTCACGAAGTATATCATTCAAAGTTTAAACTTTACGTAAAACCTCCTCCCTTTGTTTCATCGGATCTGAGGTTAACTTTGCAAGTGATACTAAGAACCTCGCAGCTACTGATGGTTGTCTGCAGCTATTAATTTTGATATTTTACTATTGTTTTCTTTCTTCACGTGAACCTTTCAGGACTTCTTCTTCCTTCCTCGTCATCTGAAGCTACTAACATTTCCTATTTCATTAATGTATGTTTCTTCTTCTTCATTTGTTGTTATATTCCATCTGCGATTGAATTTTTGCCAAACTCAAGCCAAGGTTTCATGTTTGCATTACAGTAGATGATAGCTGCTCTATCAAACTGTCGGTTGGAGTTTTTTCTGTCAATTGAGTTGATTATTGATAACTTACTGGAGTTTCTCAAAATTAACTAAGTCACCTTCACTAACGTTTGCGTTGCTTCTTTAACTTGGATAACATCATGGAACTCTTCATATGAAGTATTTATTTTCGCTGCGAATGTTCGCAACTTACTCATCTGAAGCTGTATCTTCTTATTTTGATAGGAATGCTTTTAATTAATTTTGCTTCGTAAAATTGATGGACGAAATCCTATTTTGTATGGCTTATCACTGGAGTTGCCGTGACTTTGTCAATAGAAAACATCAAAAGTATTGGTAACCTTCTCCCATCGTTTTCTTCTTCAAAATTTATTGTTGATAAATGAGGTGATGGGGATAATGAATCTTTCTGCAACATTTTACTTTTTGTAACTAAACACTCGCAAAAAATGAGGTGAATGGGAATCAAACTTGCGATGTCAAAGTTACTATCTTCATTACTGAACCATCTTTACTTCCTTCCGTTTCTGAAGGTTTTTACCTAGATTTTTAATTTTGCTTATTCTTATTCTTTGTATATCAAAAATTCATCAAAAAGAAAAAAAAATTCATATGATCCGAACTTGCGACCTCTCTTTTGTTCATTCATTTCTCGAGCCATCTTTGCAAATCTCAGTTGGTGACTAAAATTGCAGCGTTTTTTCTTTAATCTCATCTTTCTTTTATTTCTTCATAAATTGTTATCTGCTCCTGTTGTTATCAGATTTCTGCGATCCTCTATAGAAATTTCTTCAATCAACAATTTCTGCGATCATCTTCTTCTTCTGAGCACAGAATTTCTCAACTAAAAACTTCCATTTTTCCCTTGAATTTCACCACAACAATTAATCTTTTCTCTCATTCTCTTCATGTCTTTGAATTGTTGATGATGTTATCCCCTGAAAATGTGGTTTCTTCCATAGAATTTTCCATTTTGAACCTAAAATTTGTAGATCTAAATAGAAAGTATGGAAATTAACTAATCTTCATATAAATTCTTGATTCAACAAGTTACATGAAGGATAAATCCATTATTCTCTCCCTGTTTCTAGCGCCAATTATGTAGTTGCGGATTATCTCACAACTACACCCTCATAAGAATCCATTAAAATGATTCCTAAACCTAATTAATTTGATATGAAACTAAGAATTAAGGTAATAAAACTATAAAGGAGACACAAAGATTTTTACGTGGTTCGATTAATGTGATCTACATCCACGGTGCTTCACTAGTGATTGTATGTAATTACATGATTTTACAATTGAGACTCCATTAATGAATATTTGGAGCTCTAGAATTTTGGGGAAGAAGATGATCAAGAAAATAAAATCTCTCCTAACATTTTTTTCTCTCCTCCTAAAATTATTCCTCTCTCTAAAAAAGACCCCCCTTTCCTCTCATGCCTAAATGGCTATTTATATGATCTTACAAAATATGACAGTTGTGTTGTCCCGCCATTTCAGATTTGATAATTATCTTGTGAAGTTCGTAACTTCATTTCGCGAACTTATTTTGCTTTCCTCGTGATTTCCTTTGCTCGCAAAATGTTCTTTGCTCGCAAGATGTCTTTTCTCTCCACAATTTCGTAAGTTATCATTTGTTGTGATATTCCGCTCCTACATCTCTAAAAAAGACAATTATTTCCAATTTCCTACTAGTTGGGAAAATTGCTTCGGACAATTATTTCCATGATAACATATCAAAACGTAATTACTTGTAGTTTCTGTTTTGATATTGGTTATCAAAAATGGTGTGTAAAACCCTCGTCCTTGACTCAACAGGTTGCAAGTCTATTTTGAGATTTGTAAGATTCTTTTCGTGTTGTCCATTATTTTTTCATTTCTTTGACATTTTTGTGACAAAAAGGGGGAGAAATATATGGAGTAAACAAGTGATGCTGGTATCAATTTATGGTTGATTGGTGTCACTAGGGAAGAGGACAATGGTGCTTGAATGTTTATCTAACCAATGAGGAAAAGCATAGACTAAGGGGGGGGGGGGATACATATCATATGAATGGTATAAAAAAGACGTGCGGATTGAAAAACTACCTATCTCACCTTTAGTGGGAGTATGAGATTTGTCATTATAATGTCAACATTGACATTTATTTTTGAATATCTCCAGGTTTTTGTGCCATTGAAATGTGAATTTAGCGTATGTAGAATGAGTTATGTTTGTAATTCGTTTATCTCCATATGTAATAGAGTTTTGTCACTAAATTAACAAAGGGGGAGATTGTTAGAGAACTGCTCGGTTGAACCCACCAAGTGTTGGTATGTCAAGATTGGTTGTCATATTTAGTGCCAAAACTCGAGTCGCTTAATTTGTAAATTACAATCAACTTCGATAGGATAGACTAGAAATGATAGAAGTATTATGGTCCAGTTACTCACAAATATCTGAAGATAGATTGAAGACAACAAAGATATTATCCTTCAGCTTGAGGTTAGTAACTACGACTTGACTTGTTCCAAATCTATCTTGTGTCTTTCAAATCTTTAATATTGAAAACATAACATGCAAAATTATATTCGTATGAGCAAATTGTCAACGAACTTATTAACATAATTTATTGAATGCAATTGTGATTATGTACGAGTATAAGGTGAGGATTTCATCCTAGGAAACAATGTTCTTACATGTGTTTTAAGGAAGTAAGTTCATGATATGTGTTGTTAACCGAAAAGGAAATTGCCAGGCATTATTGGGGATGTTCTTCATTGCATATCTTATGAACGACCAATATGTGTGATTAGTATAATTGTTCATGATTTATTTGTGTTCTTGGTAAAACTATTTACATGAGGCCTGACTTATGTATTGGTATGACTTTTATTAGTGAAACCGATCTTAAGTAATCACCTGGGGTATGATCGGGTTTGTGTGTATAAAACCTAACACTGGGTAAAGGGGAACCGATCCTAGTAAGAGGTGCAGCACATACAAAGGGGAACCAATCCTTGTATGAGGTGCAACAAGATTTATAGAAGAAAGGGAAACCGATCCTATGAACATGTGCATCAAGTTTTCTTATTGGGGGAACGGATCCTATGAACATGTGCAACAAGTTTTCTTATTGGGGGAACGGATCCTATGCACATGTGTAGCAAGTTTTCTTATCAAGGGGAACGGATCCTATGAACATGTGAAGGGAGGGGGAAGAGATCCTATGCACATGTGCAACATGATTTTAACTATAAGGAACAAATCCTCTAGACATGTGCACCAAATTACAAGTTAGATACCATATATATATAAACCATTTTTGGAAAATATATTGAGAATATTTTTGGTTTTGGAAATTCCTTGGTGTCCAAACTTCCTTGACTATAAATACTTAAAGTTTGCATTTCTAGAAAACTAATCATTCGTTATAATAGACTTTCTATTTTGTATTTTTTATTGGTGAAGCCGCCTATCATAGAGGAGAGTAATCTAATTAGGTGAAATCTCTTACGACCACTCAATTTAAAGTCTTCTTTGGGATTGAGAAGCTCTAGAACGACCCGTTGGTGGGAAACTAGATATTGCATCGTTATTTCAGTTTTCGATTGATTTGATTGACTAACGGTTGTTGAATCATTGATTGTACCTAGTTTGTTTATTCTTGAGAACCTTCTCTTCTGATATAAGGCTCACTCAAACTAGATCAAAGTTCAACGTTTCTACGGATCTAAGTATTTCTAGATACGTAAGATAGGTTCATTGATTTTCCATTGTTAACAGACTCTGTTCTGTGCGACAAATCAATAAGGAATCAAGTTTTTTTTTGTAGATTGTTACTTTGGAGATTAAATCGAAGATCGAAGATTTTGAAGATTTGAAGAAGAAGTTGTTGTGAATCATTAAGAAGATATTCTAGATCTACTCCTAAAGAGAACGTCTTTTCTGCTAAGATATTGGGTAATAAATATCTATTGAGAACTTCGGATCTGCTAGATATTATCAAATCAAGAATACTGCTGAAGCTGAGTAACTAGGATCTTAGTTTACTTAGTTGTGTCTACACGAATTTGTAGGTTTACTTTTTGTAGCGTCTTAATTCATTGAGTATTCAAATATGGACTAGGTCCCGGGGTTTTTCTACAATCTTGTAGTTTTCCTCGTTAACAAAATTCTGGTGTGTATGCTTTACTTTATTTCCGCATTATAATTGTTTTTATATTATAATTAAAGTAATTATACTTGTACATTAACTAGGCACTTGATATTTATCTTATAAGGTTTAGGTTATCAAGTGAACACTTTGTCGTAGTATTGTCTAGATTCATATCCATAGATGATCACATAAAGTGTATTGGATTTCTCCACTTATCTGATATAATAATTCACGTGTTAGGTCAGTCCGTACTAACCCTATTTCAAGTGGACATTGTGTTGAAATATTCCTTGAATGATTGTTGCTCTAAGAGGTTTATACACAGTGGGTCTTGTATAGGTTGTGATCAAAATAAAAGATTGTGGTGTAATTGGGTACCCTCGTCTTTTCACTAGTATCCCCAGCAGGTGAAGTTTTCTCGCATTCTTTCAAGATGGACTTTCACTGCACCAATAATTCAGCAGAATATGAAGCTTTTCTCATAAGGTTATCATTAGCCAAGCAAGCTGGAGAAACGCGTTTGGAAATAAGGGGTAATTCTAAGTTACTAGTTAACCAGATGAATGGCGTATATGCGATGAAAGAGGTGACACTGGCCCCATATAGATCTGAAGCGCAAAAGCCGTTAAACTACTTTGAGGGCGCAACCATAACGCATGTTGGCCATAGCAACAACAGACATGCTGACTGGTTATCCACATTAGCATCAAAGCTGCAGTTCGAGGGTTTGGAAGAAACCTTGACAGTGAAAAGACGAACCATGGCATCAACATGGATTTCGAGATCCAAGGAGACTTAGGCCATTGACTGGAGAACACCGATTATCCAATAACTTAACATCTCGCTTTTTCAAGGGAAGATCAGTCTCAAAACCTTATATAATTTCTTCATGCTTCACAGGATGTTGTACCACCGGAACCCGGATGGCTCCCTGTCAAGGTGCCTCGGAGATGAAGAGGCACAATAGCAGATTAACCATATCCATAATGAAGTCTGCGAGCAAATGTTAGTGGTAACACTTTACCGTCGTCTACAGCACCTTGGATACTACTGGCCAAAAATGGAGACTCAATCTCGTTTGCTACAAGGATCTTGTTCTAATTTCCAAGCACCACCGCATCAACTGGAAGTTTTCAATATTAACCACGCTGGGGACTGGCAGAAGCCATACATCAGTTATCTTCGCGATGGCGTACTTCCTACCAGCAAGAGAGATGCAACCAGGGTAAAGCAAAGATCCAAAAATTCATACTCCATGAAAGAATCCTGTATCATAAAAGTTTTGTGGGAGACTTATTACGATGCCTGGGCAAGGCCAAAATCCCAATCATGCTGAGAGAAATGCACGAAGGCGAGCACCAAGATAAAAGGAAGTTGTTTTTCCTAATACATGAGCGATACTACTTGCCGACCATGGAAGACGATGCGGCTGATTTTGTTCAGAGATGCCACAAAATGTCAAATTCATAGAAATATTATTCACGCACACTCTACTCCGCTGCATTCGGTAAGTAGTCCATGGCCGTTTTATAGTTGGGGACACGAAATCATCGGGAAGATCAACCCGTCATCATAAAAAAAACACGAGTATATAATAACTGCAATGGAATATTTCACCAAATGGGTCGAAGCCATTCCTTTACGAGGGACTACTAGAGCCATAATTGCAGTGTTCATCAAGGAATACATCATTTTCCATTTTGGTGTGCCTAAACACATCATCACCGACAATGACACTCCTTTCGCCAACAAACAAGTGCGGGAGTTACTTCAAGAATATGGAATTAAACAAGTTTTCTCCACCATTTACTACCCCTAAGGGAATGGGTAGGCCGAAAGCACCAACAAGTCTCTGATTCGAATTCTCAGCCGGATAGTGCACGATAACCCCCGAACATGGCATAAACAGTTGCCCATGGCGCTTTGGGCATATCGGAAATCACAAAGGAGCTCCACTGGCACCTCCCCTTACTCTCTCGTCTACGGCGCGGATGCCATTCTCCTAGAAGAAATTAAAATCCCGTCAGCCAGGATTACCGAGGCAAGTAGAGTCCAATGGAATGAAGCCGAAGTATCGAATTCCAGGGTAGCGGAGCTAGACACTTTGGATTCCAGAAGGACTAAAATAGAGGATCAAGCACAAGCATACAAAAATAGAATTTCTCGAGCATATGACAAAGCGGTGAAAACTCGAGTTTTTCAAGTTGGAGATCTGGTGTTGATGACTGCCAAACACATCATATTCAACAAGACATGTCAGCGCCGAAATTCTCCCCAAAATGGGAAGGGCCTTATGTGGTCACCAAAGCGTACAACAGTGGGTACTACAAGGTCATCAAGGAAGATGGAGGAAAATTGGAAACAATCATCAATGGAAAACGGCTCAAGGCATACTACGCCTAACTATTACCTCACCACTCGTCGTATCATAACACAACTATCTAGGAATTTTTTTCGTTTCCTTCACATCTCATTTATCAAATTTCATGAAGCACATTAATGAAAATTCTCTTATTTCCCCAAAACCAATACAAAAAAAAAAGTTCAAAACTCGGAAGGAAAACAGGGTGTTTCACAATTTCATAACTCAGAAATGCCCACCCAATAGATTGTAATTCCTTGAAAGCATCATCTTCAACCTGTTTTTCGGTCCTACTCTTCAAGTCCTGGATCGCCTTTTCCACCTTTTGGGATTCCAAAATCAGAGCCTTCTCCTCTGCTAAAATATCTTTTGAGGCAGGAAAAACGTTAGAAAGGATACATGCTCTATCAACCTTCACGATGTTAAGACGATGATATAGCCAAGTTATGTTGAACTCAAGGGATTCACATGTATACACCATTTTACCCACTTTTCAATAGTTGATTATGTGACATCACGGATGGATATGCCTTCCATTTCAATAATCATGGGTAGGTGATAGTTCACTGTGGTAACCAAAGCAGACGAGCAATGCTTCATCACGTTCCTGGTGGCGATGTGGCCGTATCTTCTCCATATTCTAGTGAACAAAGTCTCGAATTCCTTTCTTACTAGGAATTTACCAATTATTTGATAGATTGAAGATAAACACTTCATACGAACTTCGAATGACAAACCTGCATTGGGATATTCATTGTAGTTGCAGAATAACCTACAACTACACCCTCAATAGAATTAGTAACAACTCAAGAAGTTCTTGATGGTGAATGATAACTTTCTTATTAATTCTCTTAATTGATTACATAGAATTATCAAAATGGAACTAGAATAGTTACAACTTTTTCTATTCTCTTTCCTAAGATAATTTCTTACACTCACTAAAAGAACCTCTCGAATTTTACATTTGAACTCCTATTTATAGTAAAACTTATACATCTGTATATGGATTGTGAAGTATCGCAATTCATTCTTGCAAAATTATTTCATCCTCGCAAAACTTCATATTTCTCCGCGCTACTTCTATCATCGTATCATTTTATAACTCTTTCCTCCTTTATTTATTACGATACTCGTGAATTGTTATCTTGCGATATTCAGTACCTACATCTTGCCTCTTCTCATGTCAATTCTACGAAGAAGAAATGATCGTGAGAACATAACCATTACTTAGTCTTTTAGAATTTGGACACGTCTTTTGTAACCGTATTTTTCTAGTTATTCCCTTATATAACTCCTTTATATTCTCTTCCTTTTCTTCTTCTTACTTCTATAATTCTATCTTCTATTCATACTCTCCATTACTGTTTTCTCTAAAAAAAATTATTCTATTATATCTTCATGAGTTCTCCAAGGTAATTTCCTTTTATCTCCGCGCATTTCATTTGTTCTCATCTTTAATTTCTGTATAATTTTTTATCTGTTTTTGGTTTATTTCAGCAAAATAACTCCTCAGATGAAACCTCAACTAAAAAATTCAAGCCCTAATCCACGAAGAAGAAAATCTGAGAATCAAAAGGTAGTTAAAATACTTTTCCTTCTTTCCTGAACAATATATTGTTGCCTCAGTTTTTAATCTACATTTTGATTCGCAGGTTGGCGAAAAACCCAACCCTGGTAAGAGATCTCGATTAACTAAACCCACACCATTAATTCCGATTGATGATTTCCTTCCTGAAGTTGATAAGGAATTTTCTTCTCCTCCTCGTGAAAATGCTTCTTCACACACTCCTGCCTCTACTCTATTACCTACCTTTCAATCTCCCATCAGTGTCAATTTATCAACGCTTCTTCAAGATCAACCCTCACAAAATATTCCTTCAACTTCTTCTCTTGAGAAACAACCCTCGCAAAATATTTCCTCAACTTCTTCTCTTGAAAAACCTATCTTGTCCCCAAATCCTTTGAGTGCTATTTCTCCAGACAATTTGCAGCTTGCTCTTATTCATTCAAATTCTTCTCCTCTTCCTCAGGAAATTCGAGATGGAATTTATTCAACTTTCCGAATGTTATCTGAGGTTTTGACCAATACTTGCGAAGTCTACTAATGTTCGTTCGCAATATGAGTTTTGCGAAGTTCTAAATAATTTCGTCAATCCAGACATTTCTTCTTCACGTCAATCCTTGGAAAAAGAAATTGAATTGCTTCGTCAGTCTTTGAAATCTTCTCAAGCAGAATGCGAGGATCTCCGTAAAGAAAATTATCGTCTTCAAAATGATTCTCTCGACTGCGCAATTCTTCGCAAAAGAAATGATGAATTGAAAGGTATGATTGCTTATCTTCATATTTTCCCTTTTATTTACTTATATTCTTCATATGCTTGAAACATCCATTAAAACCCATTCCCCTTTATAGAATCCATCCAGAAATGTAGAAGATTGGTACTTCACCATGAATCAGATGCAACAGAATATCGAACCAAGCATGAAAGCCTCTCAAACCAATTCTCCCATTTATCTAATCTTTACTCGTGTGCCCTTGACAACTCTGATGCTCTTTTTCAAGAGAATACTCAACTAATATATGATCGAAAATTTTTGAATGATGACATATCTCAACTTTTTTCTTCCTTAACTAAAGCTAATTTGAGAATAGAAACCTTATTAGAAGAGAACAAAACCTTATCAGAAGAGAAATGTTCGTTTTTGAATACAATGATTGTTTCTTCGCAAGAATTAAAGACTCTTCAGAATAAATGTTGCGATCAAGAAAATCTTCTTTCTTTGTTGAAAGGTGAACTTGAGGAATTAAAGAAGTCTTCATATGCTGAAAGAAATTCTTTTGTTATTGAGAAGAATTCCCTTATTAATAAGAATATAGTCTTGAGTACTAAGAAGAATCAACTTGAATAAGATTATTCGTCATTAAAAAGTCTTAATGCCAAACTTGCGAAGGATAAAAATTTTCTCCTTTCTAAAGATCAAAATCTTCAATCTCGACTTAAAGGATTAGTTGGTGATGGTTTTGATAATGCGATGAATCAGATGAAGAACTGTTGTCTATCTTTAACTCAATCTCTTACTTCGCAAAGAGAAGGTAGTCATTAAAATTTGACTGCCTCTGGTATATCTTTAAATTTCGTTATACTCGCAAATTTTATCCTTTGAATTTTGTTTTATTTGCAGAATCTGAGAACAACCTTCGTAATGCGAAAGTTGGATTAGAAGCCTCCTGTTCCGAGCTTCGTAAGAAAAATGCTTTGCTTTCTACCCGCTTAATCAACTCTCGTGACCGTGCTACTCGGAGATTCAACTATCTTGCTTATTCCAAAGATATAGAAGATACCAACCATCAAAAAGCTATACTTCGTGAAAGTCATCTGAAAGCTCAAGTCTTTACGAATAACATTCTCTTATCAAGAGCCTTGCCTCCTGTGAAAATTACTCCTTTGAAAATATCTGACGATGAAGTTGCTCATGAGCCTGATAGTGATTTCGATTATGAGAGTGATGATGAAGATCTTGATGATGAGAAAGAATCTATTCCTCAAGGAGATGTTCTTGTTGCATATTCTTCAAAGGATGATATCTCGCAAAAGTCGAAGGCTGCTAATGACCCTAATCATCTTAAAGATCCAGCACAGAGTGTTGATGAAGCATGATAACATTCCTTTTTCAATTTATCATTGACTCTCCTGTCCTCCTTTCTTTTGAATTCATTACCTTAGTTATTGTTGGTTTTCTTTTTGCAAACAATTCTTTTTTTTAAGAAGTACATCTGATATTTTGCGAAGATGACTTAACCTTAGTTAAGAAGTATATCTGATATTTTGCGAAGATAATTTAACCTTTCTTTAATTAAATTTGCCCCATTTGATCATATGAAGAGAAATAATATATAACTCACAGATAAAGCTTAGTATCTCCTTTTCCCCCTATTATTTCTATTTAAATGATTAAACATTGTTTGAAGTATTAGAATATCTGCCTCAACTTATCTTACGAAGTTTCAACTTGTTACGATTGTAAGTAAGAAATCCTCCCTTTTAAGTATAAGAAATAAAATATATGAAATATCCTTAATAAGTATACTACATATACAATACCTTTGAAGAAGTATTAGAAGTACTAAATCCGTCAAATGAAGAGATATAAGAAGTATTAGAAGTACTCGACCCACCAAATGAAGAAGTACTCAATTCACCAAATGAAGAAATATAAGAAGTATTCAATCTGTGAATAATTACGTAACATATGACGAAGTATAATGATTATTTAACCTTCACCAAATGAAATATCCGTTGAAGAAGTATAATAAATATGAGATATTCTTGAAGAATTATAAGAAGTATTCAACTTTTGGAGAAATATTCAATATATGGAGAAGTATAAGAAGTATGTAATTCTCGTAAAATTTTACGAATATGAACTTATCTGTATTTGATTGCTATCAAAATCGCATCTTTTGTTAAGTCTTCGTTAAAATTCTTCAATGATGTTGTCTTCTTTGATAGGACTTCTTGTAAAAATTCTTCAATGATATTGACAGAGCTATCTTCTCTTCAAAACCTCTTGATGTATATTCTTGTAAAATTTCTTCAATGATATTGACGAAGTTGTCTTCTTTTTAGATCTTCATAATGTATATTCTTGTATAATTTCTTCAATGGTTTTGATGTTATGAAATTCATTAATTTATGTGGTCTTATTATGCCTTCCTAAGTAAAGGTCTTATTTTGCCACCTCTTTTGTAGTAAATTTTTGTATTTGCGATAATATGACAAGTCTGTACATTCTTGCGAACATACAACCTCGTGACATTATCGTCTTGCGATGAAATCGCAGGACGTTTTTACACTTTCATGTAATAACCCATTGATCTCATCTTAACTTCTTTGTTTCATTCTGCGAGTTCTTTTTGTATGCTTTCCTTCTCTCTTTTTTTTTTTTAGAATGCTCGCAGAACATCATTTTTGCACAAATATGACAAGCCTTTATGTTTTCGCAAACAAGAAGCCTCGTGACATTTGCGTCTTATAGCACGTATCAGCTCCCTAATGGAGGGTGCTGCCCTTTATCTTCCCCCTGGTTGCCCCTTCAAGGAAGCGTACATCGACCATACAAGGTTATCTCTTCCCATCCGGTTCTTCCAACAACCAGCTTTTGATCGCAACCTCTTATCCTTTTTGCCTATAGGGCTTATAGTTACGAGGTTGCACCCTATGGGGTATCTTTGGGCCAAGTGCATCATTTTCCAAGACTTGTCAAAAATGGCAGATGTGGTTCAACCTCACCCGGCACTCTTGACTCAACCATGTACCTCGGCGCCTTGATCGTTTTCTGCACTTCTTGGGAAAGACATTTTGCCTTAGTCGCCCAACCTAAATCCTCTTACACCGCATTTTATATTGCGTAATGTCGCTAGATTAGGTGAGAATCCAAGGTGTCTAACCCGGATAGGTACCCCATTATTGGGTTGTACCCCTAAATTTTTACCATGTACTAAAGGTCCTTGGTGGTGTTCCGGTTACCCTTAGCCACGTTTATAGGTACCCCCTTAAATGACGTACTTTAGGACTTTGCCTCTTACGAAATATAGCTTCGCGAACTAGGGTGTACGCCACAAAGGTTTTCCTATATAAAATTTTCTGCGGCTCTCTTTCTTTTTTGGAGGCTGATCACAGATTGCGGTCTTTTATTCGCAAATTAATGAAAGTTTAATCGCAATATAAATTTTGAAACTCGTAACTTTTCCCAATTTCCTGCGAGCAAACAATATTCGTAAAAATTTTCATGAGTTTTATGGATAATACCTTTTCAAATATAGTCTGTTCCAAGGTATACCAAGCCTCAAACCCATGTCTCTCCATTCTGGATCCATCAGCCGATAAGCTCCGCTTCCTACAACTTCTTTAATAACATATGGTCCATCCCATTTTGGTGCTAATTTTCCTCCACTTTCTTTTTGATATGAAGGTGTTTCTCGCATGACCAAATCACCTGGTTTATATTCACGTTCAATGACTCTCTTGTTGTATTCTCGAGCTAATCGTTCCTGATAAATCTTCATATGGTGCAACACCTTTTCTATTTTTTCTTCCAAATCATCCAATTCACTTAATATTACTCCCGCACTTAAATTTCTTTCCCAAGCTTCTTTCTTTGTTGTCGGAATTACAACCTCTGTGGGTAATATTGCTTCTACTCCATATGTTAGACAATAAGGATACATTCCAGTTGCTTCTCTTCTAGTTGTATTGTATGCCCAAACTGCGCTAGGTACTTGCTCGCACCACCCTTTGAGATGTCCTTCTAATTTCTTTTTGATTGTATCTGCGATTGTTTTATTTGTTGCTTCTGCTTGTCCATTAGCTTGTGGATATAACGGGGTTGACTTCCCACATTTTATCCTAAAAGCACTGAGTAACATCTCTATGTTCTGCCCCTCAAATTGTTTTCCATTATCAGATACTAGTTGTCTTTGGAACCCCGTACTGCAAATGAGGTTCTCAAATATGAATGTAAAAACATCTTTATCACGAATATGTTGTACTGCTTTTACTTCTGCGAGCTTCGTGAAATAATCTGTTGCAACTATCAAGTATCGCCTTTGTCCAGATCCAGGTATAAATGGTCCAACAATATCTAAACCCCATTTTCCAAAAGGCCAGCAGCTTGTTGAAGAAGTTAATGTGGCTCCTGGTGCATGAATTCTTTTACCATGTCGTTGGCATTCCTTGCATCTTCGTACGAACAATTTTGCGTCTGTATGCATATAAGGCCAGTAATATCCTTGTGATGAGTGCCAAATATTGCATATTCATACACCTTTTCATTGGCACTTAACTCATCTTTCGCGCTTCAAAGTCATATATTATCCCAAATTCGGCATTTTTACCATTTTCAAGAATAAATATTTGTATTAATTAATTTTGTGTTTTTAAGTACTAAATAAAGCTTGGAAGAATTGAGAAGACAAAAGAGAAGAAAGTTGGAAGCGTTGCAACCCGCTCGCGCATCAGTGGCAACTTGTTTACAAATTCATGGGATCCAAAACCCATGATCCAAAACCCAAGACCCAAATCCATTTCCACCTCACCCCTATTGGATTCTTTCCAAAACATCCACCTCACCCCCATTGGATTCTTTCCAAAACATCCACCTCACCCCCATTGGATTCTTTCTAAAACATCCACCTCACCCCCATTCTCTCACTCAATCACTCCCAATTTGTTTCCCACAACCAAATATATTCCATCAATTAAGAAAACATGTTTTGTTGAGTGGATGAGTGCCAAAATTCGGATCCAAGTGCTTGAGGGAATTTTGTGTATAAATAGAGAGGGTTGTTGTGTTGAAAAACCATCCAAGAATAGCTTGTTCATGTTAGTTTATCAAATTTAAGTTTTGTTGTAATGTTCTTCATGTTCTAGTTTCATTTACTAGGGTTTAGATGAAGCCCTAATCTCATTGGTATGTATTCATATCTTGTATCTTGTTCTTGAAAGTTTAGAATTGTTTAAAGATATAATTTAATCCAAGTTTTTCAACATCTTGCTCTCACAATGTATGCCATGTATCCATTGTAGTTAGAATATCTCTATGTTGATTATGCTACAACTCATGCTTAACCAAATATTGATCTTTAGATTAGTTGTGCTTAATTAGACAATTAATGCTTTGGAGAAATACTTTAGTTGTGATTAAATTATCCATTGGAGAAACACCTTAGTTATACGGTAGACTTGAATCTACTATAAGGACAAGAATAATATTACAAGTTGAATGCATATCATAGGTTATTGGTGGATTTGAATACCCTAGTATCCATATTATCATTGTTTACATATCTTGTTATTTGCATCTTTTACTTTTATTATTTCAGTCACTTGAAAATCATATCGTCGTATCGACAAAATCAAACCCCTTTTGGTTACTCTCTGAATCAGGATTTAGAATCAACTTCTACACTCTCCAAGTCTCTGTGGTTCGACCTGTGCTTGCCATGTGTTGCTTGTCGACACTGTGCACTTGCAGTATACACAATAGTAGGTATCTTTCCAAGCCTACCAAGTTTTTGGCGCCGTTGCCGGGGATTTGGTAGAAGTGTAGTTCAAGTTTTCTTCTCCCGTCACTTTGTTCATAAATTGTCTCCTGGAACTGTAACATTTCTTGTAGATAAAACGCTGTACAAAAGTCGCTGTTATTCTTGTAGCGTATTCAGGAACACCAAAAAAAAAAAAAAACGCCCACCCAGAACAGTCGCATAAAACTGTCGCACTTCAACAAAAGTTATTCACTGTGTCACTGTTAAACAACGACAGTTATTCTCTGTGTCGTTCTTGGTGTTCTTCAGAATGACAGTTCTGAAGCGTCTGTTCTTCGTGTTCTTCATCCGTTACTGGTACTGTAGCAACAATAGGTACTGGTACTGTAGCAATGATAGTTCACTGTTACTGTAGCAACGCAACTATTCACAGTCAATTTTACACTTTTTTTTTTTTTTTTTTTGATTTTATTTTTTTTTTTTGCTTTAAAACTTCGAAACCCTAACTACCTCTTTTGAGCTCAACAGGTGCCTGAGTAGCTGTTGTAAAGGCGAAGGAAAGGAAGCGAAAGAAAGCGGAAGAAGTTTTTATTGTAATAAAAAAAAAAGAGTTTATTTTATTTATTTTTAGTTTGTATTAGGATTCCTTTACTCTTGTAATTTTCTTTTTCTTTTGCACTTTATTTTGGACTTTGGACTTGGACATTCTATTTTTATTTTTTATTTTTAAACCCTACGGAAGGGTATTATTAAATATCAACTGTTTGCAGAGAAGGACGGTGATTACAATATCACCTCGGCCCCTCGGGTTCGTTCATGACATAGGAGTCGTGGCCCGAGTCGACAACAACGGTTCATCCCCCGTCTGGTACGGGAGGTAAGTTTGTCGAAACACTCGTGAATCCCCTGTTAGCGAGTTACTGTATTCCTTCGGTTGCATATATGTTGAGGATTTGAATACGGCTGTTTTATTTTCCTAGTAAAGGGCAAGGACTGACCATACAAGATAAGGGTTCGGATTTCATCACCGTTCTCTTCTTGCCCGCCTTAGGAAAACAATACCTAACGTGAACCTAAGCATTAAAATTTGAAATAAAACGAGACCTATAAGGTAACGAGCTTAGTAGGAGAGTCGTTCGAAAAACATTGGTTACTCTCTAAGCATACTTCGAAGTTCATGACGGTTTCTGTAAATTGAATGCGTGACTGTGCCGCCTTGTAATACGGTGAGGTCTTGGGTATCAAAGCTCTAGCAGCTTCCCTCGCCTCTATTCAATTTACTTAAACTCGGATTGATTCCAGAGAGGTTTACTCAGATTGTAACGAATTCCCTTTCGAAGGATTAGAAGCTGGTCTAGAAAACAATCTAAGTGGAGCCATCATGCTTTTTGTTTGCTAGAAATCAGTAGGTTTACTGTGGTGGAGTCATCCTTGTTTGCGATTGCATAGAACTTCCCTTCCGTTTATTTCTTCTTTTATTTTGTTTTTCTAATGTATGCCCGAGGTCATTAGAGAACGGGCTTGAAAAAAAAAAAAAAAAAAAAAAAAAAAAAAAAAAAATAATTAAAAAAATATTTGTATTTTTTAAGTGTGTACCTCCCAATCTCTGCAACAAGCCTAGTCTAGTTAGAGATCATGTCGATTTTGGTCTGGTGAGGATGAAAACAAATTCATTAGAGAGCTTGCTTACGAGGCATGCTTCATATTATGAGCCTCAACAGACCATGATGTCAATAGTTATAGGGATTTTTATGGACATTTTCACAATCCTGAGCATCAATACATGGACCCTAATAACTATTCAAACATGTATCATCCACCACAGGGTGAAAATGAACATCTTGACAGTGCCCAACCCTCACAATCATCATTTTTGGATCAGTTAGAAGCTAAAATCACAGCTTTAGAAATGCAATCTGAAATCTATGCTTGTACCTTATGTGGAGGCTTAGGCCATCCTGCTGAGAATTGCTATATTTTGCATGATTTTAGGCAATCTAGAGAATATCATGAAAATCCAAAATATGAAATGCCAACAGATTACAAAGATGATAGTCATTGGGACCATAATCAACCTTTCGAAGGTTGCGATCAGTATTTTATAGACCCTAATGACCATGCACACATGTATCATCCACCACAGTGGGAATTTGAACAATTTTGTACTTCTCAATATGTGGAGGAAAATCTCAGAAGCTTCGAACAAAATAATGCTAGGAGTGTATTGCATGATAAACCATATAACATTGATTATGAATTTCCTACTGTTGAAGACTCTCCTTCCATTGAACAACTTAATGCATTTTTAAAAATGAATTTGATTCATTTACAAAATGTAGGAAAGGAGGAATTTCAGGATGAAATATTTGTTTGTCCTAATGAAATAAAATGTGAAAATAGTATGCCTAGTCTTACTTGTGCAGCTGATATTGCATATGAACCTATTTTAAATGAAGGGACTAGAAATACTACGATTTTAAATAAGGAAATGCATTTCTATGATGATGATGATGATGATGTTATGTTAGAAGAATATGTTTTTACTGAAAATATTGTCGAACCTTTGGGTTCGAGAGACATTAGGCTTATCTGCCTCGACCTTAATGGATGAAGTTTCTTCTAATGTTCCATTTACATGTGATGTGGTTACTAATCTTGAGCATGTGCAGTTGTCCTGTGAAAGAGAGCATGCTACACAACTTGTTTGTGACTTAGAAAATGTTGAATCTTCAGTAGACACTAATGATACTATACATGAAAATAACTTTGATGTGTCTGATTCTCTGTCTAAGTCACAGTGTGAAGTTTCTTGTGATATTCCTATGCATGAAACTGAAGTTCTAGGGGATGATTGTGAACTGGGGCTTATTGATTTGTTTTATGAGCATGAGCATGATGTTGTACTTGTGTCGACATAGGTAATGTTGAATCTCCTGTCAACACTAATGATCTTATGCATAAAAACATAATTGACGTGTCTGATTCTCTGCATGGGTCACATTGTGATGTCTCTTTGGATTTGTCTATGCATGAGAATAAAACTTTGGATGAGCATGATACTTATTTGGGTCTTGATGGATTGTTCTATGAATGTGAGCATGCTGCGACACTGGCAAATGATTTAGGAGTTATAGATGTGCCTACCTCCATGCCCATGTCACAAACTGGTAATCTTGCACCCAACCTAGATTTGGTTTGTAAAGTTATTGTTAAACCTACTTTTCTAAGAGTACCTAATCTAGGATTGGAACTATGTGCCTCTCAAGTCCTCTTGGACTATTTTGCAGTTAAATATAATACCTTTGATGAGACACAATTAGAGTTCACTCATGTCTCTCCATCCATCCCTGACAAAATCCACTTTGAACTAGATCTTGTGCATGGTGCACCCCTGAAATTGTTAGATTTTGTACCCAAAAATATATCTATTGAAAAATCTAGGTTTGGGGGTAACTCATTCACATATGCAGTCTCACTTGCATTGCTGTCCTGTTATAATTGTGTAAGGTTGTTGATGTTTCCGCACTACGTCTTTTGGGTTGATCCTCAACTTTTTAGATTGTTGGTACATGGTGAGTCATCATTGTATAATCTAGTAGGTAAAATTTTGAATCTTGTTGATATATTTGTGTGCTAACCAAACTTTTTGTCTTGCGCTCATATTATTTTCTTTCAAAGCATTCATTCAATTATGGTTAGCACCACCCTTTCTGCATCGGGTAATCTCTTTCCTTTAAATCTTCTCTACCTTGTTCTCTTGATATGTGTTCTTATCATCTTTTGAAACATTGAGGACAATGTTAGATTTAGGTTTGGGGGTGTGTTTTGCATATAGAGTTTTTAGTCTTTTATTAAAAAAATCAAATTAGTCTTTTATTAAAAAAAAAAAAAAAATCAAAATTTTTCTGATGACCAGCTGTGTAGCGGGTCTTTTGTAGGATTTTTTTTTTTTTTTTTAGTCTTTTGCATTTTATTTGTTGTTGTTTTTAGGATGACCAGCTGTGGAGCGGGTCTTTTGTATGTTTTTTTTTCCTTTGTAGTCTTTTGCATTTTTTTATGACCAGCTGTGTAGCGGGTCTTTTGTAGGATCCTTTGTAGTCTTTTGCATTTTTTTCTTCTTTTCTATGACCAGCTGTGTAGCGGGTCTTTTGTAGGATTTTTTTTTGTAGTGTTTTGCATATAGATTTTTTTTAGTCTTTTATTAAAAAATAAATAAATCAAAAATCAAATTTTTTGTATGATGACCAGCTGTGTAGCGGGTCTTGTGTTTGGTATCTGATGATCAGCTGTGTAGCGGGTCACTAAAAAAAAATGATGATCAGCTGTGTAGCGGGTCACTAAAAAAAATATGATGATCAGCTGTGTAGCGGGTCTTAAAAAAAATGGTTACAAATTATCAAGGTTCTACGAAATTCCGAAGTTCATCATCTACAGTTGAAGACCGAAGACAAAGACATTTCTATGGATGCTCTGATATTGGAGAAGGGTTTGTGGGTACTTCTTTGGTAGGCCCTCACGAGACTACAACTCGTCCACTAGGGACACCTAGGGGTTTAAAGGCTTAGTGCATACGCTAAATGCATTCGAGAGACCAGCGACAGTGGTATAGTTAGGATTTACGGATTTGTTTCACTTGAGGACAAGTAAAATTCAGGTTTGGGGGTATTTGATGAGTGCCAAATATTGCATATTCATACACCTTTTCATTGGCACTTAACTCATCTTTCGCGCTTCAAAGTCATATATTATCCCAAATTCGGCATTTTTACCATTTTCAAGAATAAATATTTGTATTAATTAATTTTGTGTTTTTAAGTACTAAATAAAGCTTGGAAGAATTGAGAAGACAAAAGAGAAGAAAGTTGGAAGCGTTGCAACCCGCTCGCGCATCAGTGGCAACTTGTTTACAAATTCATGGGATTAAACAACCCATGATCCAAAACCCATGATCCAAAACCCAAGACCCAAATCCATTTCCACCTCACCCCCATTGGATTCTTTCCAAAACATCCACCTCACCCCCATTGGATTCTTTCCAAAACATCCACCTCACCCCCATTGGATTCTTTCCAAAACCTCCACCTCACCCCCATTCTCTCACTCAATCACTCCCAATTTGTTTCCCACAACCAAATATATTCCATCAATTAAGAAAACATGTTTTGTTGAGTGGATGAGTGCCAAAATTCGGATCCAAGTGCTTGAGGGAATTTTGTGTATAAATAGAGAGGGTTGTTGTGTTGAAAAACCATCCAAGAATAGCTTGTTCATGTTAGTTTATCAAATTTAAGTTTTGTTGTAATGTTCTTCATGTTCTAGTTTCATTTACTAGGGTTTAGATGAAGCCCTAATCTCATTGGTATGTATTCATATCTTGTATCTTGTTCTTGAAAGTTTAGAATTGTTTAAAGATATAATTTAATCCAAGTTTTTCAACATCTTGCTCTCACAATGTATGCCATGTATCCATTGTAGTTAGAATATCTCTATGTTGATTATGCTACAACTCATGCTTAACCAAATATTGATCTTTAGATTAGTTGTGCTTAATTAGACAATTAATGCTTTGGAGAAATACTTTAGTTGTGATTAAATTATCCATTGGAGAAACACCTTAGTTATATGGTAGACTTGAATCTACTATAAGGACAAGAATAATATTACAAGTTGAATGCATATCATAGGTTATTGGTGGATTTGAATACCCTAGTATCCATATTATCATTGTTTACATATATTGTTATTTGCATCTTTTACTTTTATTATTTCAGTCACTTGAAAATCATATCGTCGTATCGACAAAATCAAACCCCTTTTGGTTACTCTCTGAATCAGGATTTAGAATCAACTTCTACACTCTCCAAGTCTCTGTGGTTCGACCTGTGCTTGCCCTGTGTTGCTTGTCGACACTGTGCACTTGCAGTATACACAATAGTAGGTATCTTTCCGAGCCTACCAAGATCTTCCCCCACTATGATTTCCAGCTTCTCCTCCATGTAACATCTTCAATATTTTTTCTCCTTCTTCGCGAGTTAAGCACCTGAGAGGTGGTCCATTAAAAGATTTTCTATATCTTGTATTTGGATTTGTCATCATGCTTGGAATAAATGCAAAAGCATCTGCGAGACGGTTATATTTTCTAGATATATGTCTCCATTTTAATTTCGGTATCTTCGCAGATAATTCTTCAATGAGTTTCTTGTATTTTTTCAAAGAAGATTCATTTGTGGTATATTCCCCTTTAATTTGACAAATCACTAACTGCGAATCACTTGTTATCCTTATACTTTCGAGCTTCTTTTCTATTGCGATCTTTGATGCATGCACTACAGCTTCGTACTCTGTTTCATTGTTCGTGGATGCAAATTCTAGTCTGAATGAGAATGTTGTTCTTTCTCCTTCTGGTGAAATCAACACGACTCCAATTCCATTTCCCTCACTATTGGATGATCCATCCACTAGAATTTCCCATCTATCTGGTTCTGTTAACAAGTCTTTTGGATTTCCAAATTCTTCTTCAGCATCCATCATTTCCTCTACTGCTTCATCTTCTTCCAAAGGAAATTCTGCCAAAAAATCTATGACAACTTGTGATTTTTGCGATGACAATACTTAAGTATTTTATCTTGTAATGGTTTACTTGTGCATTCCACCTTTCTATTCTTCCTGACCTTTTTGTGTTCTTCATGGTTGATTCAATTGGGACTTTGGTTACCACTTTTATCACATGTGCTTGAAAGTATATTCGTAACTTGAATGATGCATAAACCAGGGATAAGATTAACTTCTCCATTTTAGAATAATTCTTCTCTGCTGCATTAAAGGTTTTACTAATATAGTAAATGGGCCTCTCTACTCCTGCATCTGCTCGTAACAGAACTGCACTTAGAGCATATGGAGTTGTTGCGAGGTATACCAATAATTCTTTGCCTCTCTCTGGTTTCTGTAGTATAGATGTATTTGCGAGGTATTCTTTGATTCCTTGAAAAGCTTTTTCACATTCATCAGTCCACTTGAATTTTGCTCCCTTCTTAAGTATGTTGAAAAAATGCTTGCACTTATCTGACATTCGTGAAATAAATCTTCCCAGTGAAGCCAAGAGTCCATTTAGCTTTTGTACTTCTTTTACCGTTGCAGGTGTTGGCATGTCACGAACTGCTAGGACCTTTTCTGGATCAACTTGTATTCCCTCCTTTGATACTATGTATCCCAAGAACTTTCCAGATGAAACCCCAATTATACATTTCTCAGGATTTAATTTGATGTTGAACTTTCTCATTTGCTCAAATATTTCCTTCAAATCTTGCACATGATCTTTAGCTTCCTTGATTTTTATCAAAATATCATCTACATATACCTCCAAAGTTTTATGTATCCACTTCGCGAAAACTTTTTCAACCATACGTTGATATGTAGCACCCGCATTTCGCAAACCAAATGGCATATTTACATAACAATACAAACCCCTTGGAGCAAAAAAGGCAGTATGTTCTTGATCTTCTTCTGCGAGTGATATTTGATTATACCCTTTATATCCATCAAGTGAAGTGACTCTATCATGACCTGCAGCTGATTCCACCATTTGTGGTATATCTGGTAATGGAAAACTGTCTTTGGGACATGCCTTGTTTAGATCAGTGAAATCTATGCAAATTCTTATTCCTTTATTCTTTTTCGGAACAATGACCATATTCGCAATCCATTCTGGATATTTTGCTTCCCTTATAATCCATGCATCCAACATCTTTTGTAATTCTTCTTCTATCTGTACATGATAATTTTGTGATATATTCCTTATTCTTTGTTTGAATGGTCTTACATTTTTATCTATGTTCAATCTATGACACGCCACTGATGGATCAATTCCTGGTATCTCATCTACACTTCCTGCGAAGATATCTTTATATTCTCGTAAAAGATCAATAGTTCTTTTTTCTTCTTCTTCATCCATCTTAGTTCCAATTCGCAAGAATAAAGGCTCCTCTTTACTTCCAATATTTATTTCTTTCGTTGGTTCAGCTGCAACATAGCTTGGACTTTGCTCCCCCATAGGTGTTAGTTCTTTGATTATTTTTGTTGGTTCCCCTTCTTTTTCTGGAATCTAATTTGGTATACCTCTCCCTTCCTTTGCTCTTATTGTATACACTCGAAATTCTTCTTCCTTTCTTGTTTCCTTCGCAAGTTTCCTACGAAGCTGTTTCTTTCTTGCTCTTCCTTCGTATTGCGTTACTTCAATTTGATAACAAAATTTTGCACTATCAAGATCTCCTTTTATTTATTGTATTCCATTTGGTGTAGGAAATTTGATTCTCTGATGTAATGTTGAAGCAACATCTTTGATCGCATGAATCCACGGCCTTCCTATCAGCATGTTATATGGAGATTCCATATCTATCATACACAAGATTACATGTGTTTCGATTTCTCCTAGTAACATTCGCAGCGCGATTTCCCCTTTAGATTTTGTTGTAGATTTTCCTAATCCATGAATAAGACATTTTGAATTTGTGATTTCTTCATCTTTAATTCCCATCCCCTTAAGTGCATGATAGAATATGATATTAACAGAACTCCCTGTATCAACCAAAATTCGGTTTAATTTCCATTTTTCTACAGCTTTCTTATCTTCTAGCATGATCGGCATTTTGATCACCAATGGTGAAGTGTGGTTCAAGTCTTCATTTGGAATTTCTGCTGCTGAAAATGTGATTTTCTGCTTTTCCCATTCTTCTAAAGTTGTTATCTTTTCTTCCTCCATGATCTTTCTTCCTCTACAATCTCGCTTGTATATTTTTCCCTTCATATTACTATGAAATTCATCAATCATTGTCTTTGTGATCATATTACATTCTTCTTTTTTGCAATCTCCATCTTCTGACTTCATTTGATCTTCAAATTTTCCACAATTCCCTCAAATTTAGGCTACCACAATTCTCAAGTCCCTGTTTCTAGCGCCAATTATGTAGTTGCAGAATAACCTACAACTACACCCTCAATAGAATTAGTAAAAACTCAAGAAGTTCTTGATGGTGAATGATAACTTTCTTATTAATTCTCTTAATTGATTACATAGAATTATCAAAATGGAACTAGAATAGTTACAACTTTTTCTATTCTCTTTCCTAAGATAATTTCTTACACTCACTAAAAGAACCTCTCGAATTTTACATTTGAACTCCTATTTATAGTAAAATTTATACAGCTGTATATGGATTGCGAAGTATCGCAATTCATTCTCGCAAAATTATTTCATCCTCGCAAAACTTCATATTTCTCCGCGCTACTTCTATCATCGTATCATTTTATAACTCTTTCCTCCTTTATTTATTACGATACTCGTGAATTGTTATCTTGCGATATTCAGTACCTACATTCATTACGAGAAATACCCAAATTAGCATTTCCCAGATCTGCAGCGGTTGGTGTGCTCGGATTCGAAGAAAGATGGGAGGTCAATTCATCATCATCGATAACGGTCACATATGTTCCAGACAGATATCTCTACACAAAAAGGAACTTTTGTCTCATTCGCTGATAGTAACAAATAAATGTCTATTGGTCAATAAAAACGTACCGGTATGATCTTCTTAACTCGGATGATCTGGACGAGGGAGTTGTCGTTAGAATCAGGCCGCTTGCGTTTGACTGAAAAATCTAGCAGGCTCGACGATGATTCACTGCTTATCGACATAATGAGAGGGAGAAAATGGAACCAGGGGAAGAAATACGAGACAATACCTGTAAAGAAGATGGATGAAAACTTTATGATGATATGTATGAGCGAAGGGTTCAAGATCACCTCTTATATTCAGTAGAAAATCTTTTACCAGCATGAATCAATGCCTCACATGCGCAATACCAGCTGGATTAGATATTTGTTTATACGGAGTAATTAGGGTTTGGTATCCAAGTCATTATGTAACTTAACCAGTGCCATCTTTCCACACCGAGCTAGCAGCGTCGACGGCCCCATATCCTAGCCAACGCCAACATCTCATATTCTACCAAGCGCTAGCTTCTCTGCTCGATGGCCGATACACCAACAACGCCATCCGCTACTCCAAGCTAGCCGCATCCATTCACCACTCCAAGCTAGCTGCTCAGTTGGCCTTCCAAGATAGTCGCGTCTATCCTCCACTCCAAGCTAGATGCTCCGTAGGCCTTCCAAGCAAGCCAACGCTCCGTCGGCCTTCCAAGCAAGAAAACGCACCATCGGTCTTCCCATGCCAACGCTCCATTGGTCTTCCCAATCCAGAGCTCCATTGGCCTTTCCAAGCTAGCGCTTCATTGGCCCTTCCGAAGATAACGCTCCATTGGCCTTCCAAGCTAGCCATGTTCATCTGCCGCTACAAGCTAACTGCACCAACCGCCATGCCAAGCTAGCTGCGACATCCGCTACTCCAAGTCAGCCGCACCAGACTTTTTCCAGAAGTCCGTACTCAAGCTAGTAGCGCTATTCCAAACTAGATGCACCATTGTCTATTCCAAGCTAGTCGCGTTATTCGCCATTCCGCAGCATCATCTCCGCTCGGCCAATATTGAAGCACTATCTTCGTCGTTCAATACAACGCAATCTTCACCGTTCAAAGCCACGCGTCCGCCATTCCCAGACTGGAAGCGCCATCTTCACCACCCCTTGGCCAAAATTGGCGCCAATATTCTGGGAAGCATGACTCTACGTCAACACCCCCTGGTCAAGCCGGAAATTCGCCAAGTCGTCAATACAAATATCACGGATTCCTCGCACCTTCCGCTGAAGGTTAGTTGAATTTCCCTGGCAAACTCTTCACGTCTTGCCCCTTTTTGATTTTTCTCTTGTCCGTCACCATATCATGCTTACCCCGAAACAGCGCCACTATTACATGCTAAGCAGGGGACTTAGTGTTGATGGTGGTTTTTAGATTAGGGTCAAAATCGTAAAACCTTGCATTTGATGTGACGTCACTCTGCAAGAAAATAGAGCCACATGTGCTAACCTCTCTACTGGAAAATTTATTGAGCCGCTCAATATACTTATATGAAATTTATCCGGAATGGCGAATCCTAGATGTTCTGTAAATTTCGGTGCCTCGTGCATATTCACTCAACATAAGTTCCTCTGAATGCCTTATGTGCTATATTATCTGACTGAACTCTTAATTGTTTATATGATATGACGATTCGGGTTCACTCGCAGCAGATTAGCACGAATCTCCAAGTATCAAGAATAAGATCTTTTTCATAAGGTATTCAATCAGAAAAGCATGCTGCTCTCTGGAAATGATCTTAAAAGAACTCTGTGTCAACACATAGAATTCAATCAACCTTACTAACTTGCAGAAGTTAGGGTTTCGTGCCTCGTGCAGCATACTAGACCTTGCTCGTCAAAATTAAGCCTAGGAAAACTAGGTAATTAATCCGCCATGGATTAGCAGGTGCAAAACCTCGCCCAGAATCAGAAAAAACAAGGAGCCGCAGCAGCAAAGGGAGGCATGGACATGCCTTAGGCCAGCTGGCGCCACTTGCCATTCGCCACGCCCCATCCTAAACTGGCCATATTTCCCTCGACCAATCAGGTCGCTTTAAATCCTCCACAGCGCACTGGTGATGCGTGTCGTATGCGTCAAAAATAATTTCACTTCCTCACTTTACTAATTATGAATATAGTATTTGATAAGAAAGAGTTCGTATCCACAAAGAGGCGATTGATGTTATGCAATTTTCAGATTCTTAAGTAACCAAATAACCCAAGGTGTGTTTTTGTTTTTATTAAAGTAATAATACTAAATAAAGCAAATCCATTAATTGGAATAATCAATAAGGAGAAGATATTGGTCACGGGATAGTATCATTCACAAACATGTATTTTTCATCTATGATTAGAATTGGTAATTTAATCTCGCAATTATCAAAAGTCATAGGATATCTTGATTGCAAGAGTATCCCGTTTATTTCCTGATTTTATCACAAACAACATTAAAAGATGCTATTGTGAAATCTTCTCAAAAAGCAACCTAATGTGTAAAAGCACAATTAGATTTAACTCCCTAAGAGAAATAAGTTCTATGAAATAAGACTAAATGCAAACAAACGTGTAAAAGCACTAATTCGTTTTAACAAAGGTTATGATTCATATGCGATTAAAAAGATGTATCACTACAATTATTAACCACAAGATGCTACTAGAAATCAGTGATAACAACTTTTACGTATTGAAAACCCTAATATAGCTATAGAGATGAAAAAAAATCCAATTGATTCCGGACTCAACCAAACTAGCATTCAAATCATATGATAATATAAATAATGAATCATAAACGATAATATTGAGACAAAACTAATTCATAGAATCAAATAACATGCTTGAAGAAATCAACTTTTATCCCATAACCAATAATAGTATTTAGCTACACATATTAATGGAGTTCATAATAATATTATTGAAAGAAAGAAGTTCTCTGCAAAATCTCCAAGAATAGAATAAAACGTGATATATCAAGTTGTAGAAAACTTTTCTATTTTGTAGCTTTTCTCCCAAAATTAGGTCATAACTCCCAAAGCCCAATACTAAGATGTCCACCAAGCCCATATGTAGAATAAACCCATGTAGAAAATATGTCCCAAAATCGCTCGCCGGAAAACTGGGGTTTTGGCCGGAATCCGACGCCGGAAAGGTATCTCAGGTGACCGGAAAAGTCCACCCGGTCACCGGTCAAACATAACAGTCAACCGTTAAATACTGACGGTCACTAACGACGTTACGAGTCAGGAGCTGAGTTGGAACCAAGTCAGATCTGAGTGGCTGACTTGCTTTGGCTAGAGCTGTTGCAATCATTGCGCTTAGCCATGATGGCCCTGCTACACCATGATTGAGTTTCACTGCCAGCCATGATGGCCGGCCTTTGTAACCTTCCCTGTAATCTTCAACCTATTGCACTAGCACATATAACTCATTTAGCTACCATCATGTCGCTTCATTCCTTCTCTATCACACATCCAGTGTTGTTCATGCCTGCAACTCAAGCCATAACTTCCCTGTTCCTAGGCATTCACCAACAGCATTCATCCTTCACTTTCATTTGATCATTACAGCACCAACGGCAACTGCACTTCATCTTCCCAACCAATCGAGTACCATCAACAACCCCAGATTACTAACTTAACTCCACCAGTAACTGCGACATCTACTCAGCTCTGCATTGCACCAACTCTATTTTAGTTTAACTTTATTTGCTATGTTTCAGGTAATGAAACAATACCACAACCATATCTTCTTAATGTAGTTTCAGGATTTCCCACACTACACCCTTGTCAAGAATCTATGAAAACTAAGTCATAATTGTGGATGGACAACAACACTTTTATTAATTCACTTTCAGGAAGATTTACAAGAAATATCAAAACTCAGAAATATTACTTTCTTTCTGGAGTTTCTCTCTCCTCAAAATTCTTTCATCTCTCAAAAAATACATCATCCTTTTCTGGATTTAGTCGAACCCTTTATATAAGAAAATACATAGTGGAAGACAGCTAAGATTTCCCCTTAATTCGGATCTACTCTGCGATCTCATTGCCATAACTTTAATCTTCACCATCGCCAACTTTATAACCATCGTGAAGCAGACTTATTCTTCATATATCTTTAATCATTAACCGTTATATCACTCTTTTGTGACACTTTCCAAATGTTGTTGAAAAATCTTGCGACGTTCTCGTCGAAGTGTTGTTAATACTTGTAGAAATGTTTGGGTTTCTCGCAGAAGTGTCGTTTCCATCGCGAGAATATAGTTGTGACGATATTCTGGTCCTATATCTTGCCTCTTCTCATGTCTTTTCTGTGAAGAAGATAAGATATGAGAACTTTCAACTCTTCATGATGCTCGCAGCTTCTTTCTTTACAAGTTTTCTTCTCGACAAACCTCTGTTTATTTAGTTTAATCGCCTACACGTGTTGTAGCTCTTCATTAACATGTGTCCTCTTAATGGGTCTTACTGCTCTTGTCTATAAAAGGTGGAGCCGAGTTACGAAAATAATTTTCTCTTTTTACTTCTTCATCTTCTTTATCTGTTTATTTCTCTTTCCGTCTGCAACTTTTCTTTATCTTCATATTCACCTGCTACTATTTTAATGAAAACGCCAAGGTATGTATTTTGATTATACCATCTTATTTGAATTATTTTTTACTACTTTTGCTCTTTGATCTTCTTGATTTAATTATAATCTTCGTCATATTTTCCTTTAGTGGAGCAATCCCTACCACCCATTCTGAAACTCCAAACCCTAATTCCCTCAAGAAGCTTGTTGATAAGAGGTGGAAGAAGGATTCTGCGAATGATAAGGTAGTAAGAAACACATTTTATCTTAATAACAATATTGTTGCCTCTGTTTCTTATCTAAATTATTATTTGCAGAATGACGAGAACATCGCTAGACCTCATAAAAAATCCCGTCGCAATAAAACTATTGAAGATGATATCATTATTCCTGAGTTATCATCTAAGAGATCTATCATCATACCTTTACAATCTAATCCTCCTTCTTCTGTCTGCGAGAACCTCGCTATCAATACCCCCAATCCTTCAGAGAATTTGACAAATCAAATCCCTACAAATGTTGTGGATGAAACTCCTTCTAGTATAATATTACCCTCAACCGTCACTTTCCCAAAAACTCCTCCTTCTCATAACGCATCCATCACAGATGATTCAAATCATCAACTTGCTACCATTACCACTTCATCCTCTGCATCTCTTCCTCCATCAAATGAAACCTTTGCTGGAGTTGATATTGCTTTCAAAATTTTATCTAATATTTTAGATAACGCTAGAAAATCTTCCACTGATTCTCTTCAATATGAAGCTTGCGAGACTTTACTCAAGTATTTTGGTTCTGATAATTCTGCCTCGCGAGTATCTTTGGAATATGAAGTTGAAGCTCTAAGAAAAGGCCTTCAAGTTAAAACTTCTGAGTGTAACACTCTGAATCATATGCTTCGCAATTCTTCACTTGAGTGCGAGAATCTTCGTAGACATAATGACGAGTTGAAAGGTATAGTTATCCTGCCTCTATCTTTTTGTCTCTCCATTCTAATAATTTCCCGTTTCCCTTATTTTTTACACTCCGTTCCTTTTAAATGCTTGGTTTATTTATTTAGCTTCAAATCGGAATCGATTAGTGAAGATATTTGATTTAGAATCAATCGCTGAAGAAGCTCGCGCTGAAAAAGAGTCTTGGATGGACCAACATAGTAGATTAGATAATCTTTATACTTACTCAATTGATCACATAAATAATCTTACTCATGAGAATAATCAATTGTATCAAAACCAAAATTTGGTGTGTAGCGAAGTTGTTCGCCTTACATATTTGTTATTTAAGACTGATTTTGCGATGAAATCTTTATCAGATGAGAACAAAACTTTATCCCAAGAGAAACATAATTTTTCAAGTTTGATGGCGGCTTTCTCGCGACAATTAGATAATCTTCAAAGAATTTGTGATAATCAATAGAGATCTCTTCGTTCCGTTAAAGATGAACTCAAGGAATTAACTGAATCATCTGCTGTTGAGAAGGATAAACTCATCAAGGGTAGATTAACTCTTATTTTAAAGGCTAGTGAACTCAAAGATCAGTATTCTCAGTTAGAGAAATCTCACTCTTTACTAGTAAAATAAAATATTTATCTTCGCACCAAAGAAGAAAATATGAAATCTCGTCTGAAGGGTATTGTTGGCGATAAATTTGACGATGCTATGAATCAGTGGGAGAATTGTTTCTTTTCATTAATCCAAAACTTAACCTCTCAAAAAGAAGGTAGTCAATTGACTGCCTCAATTGTTAATTTTTCTGATAAATTCCTATGTTTTACTTCTCGTGAGCTCTTCATTTGAATATTTCCTTGTCATTTTTGTTATTCGCAGAATCTAAAAGAAGCCATCTTGCTACTATTACTGCCCTTACTGAGAAATTAGATAAGGTTTGCAAAGAAAACAAGACTCTCATTTCTGATTGCTTGGATGTTCGTGATAAAGCAGAAACAAGGCTTGATTATCTTGAGTACTTCAAGAATATGGAGATTAGAAACCGTGATAGAGGTTTTCTTCGCAAAGTTCATCTCTCTGTTGAAGTTCTGTTGAATAAGATTCTGATCTCCCATTCTCTCCCTCCTGAATCTGTTCTCCCTCTAGAAGTTGAGGATGACGAAATTCTTATTTTTATGGATAAAGATTTAGAAGATACACCCACTGAAGGAGAAGAAGGAGCTAAAGAAGATAACCCAGAAGAAGACGAAGGCTCTCTTAGAGAAGAAGAAATTCACAACGGAAAGGATGCTGGTGATACTGAAAATAATGATGGCGATACTGATAAATCTTCTGGTGAGAATGATAAATCTTCTGGCGAGAATAACAAATCTGGCGAGAAGAATACTGACGAGCCTGTCGTTCAAGTCTGAATTTTATTTTTTCTTTCTCTTCCTGCATCTTTTTTCGCGAGGAATGTAACTTGGATGACTTTTTTAATCTTTCATGTTGTCTGTGTTGAATCTTTTCAAGGAAGATATTAAGATTTTATTTGCTCATTCCTCTTCTTGCCCTCTAATATCTTTCTTGAGATGGTGAATTATATGATGTTGAATAGATATTTTCTGAAGTAATCTTCCTCCTGCGATGAATAGATTTTTCCTACATTCTCAAATAAAATAATTAATGTTCAATATTCATCTGTTGGTCTTATTGTGCCTTCCTAGTTAAAGGTCTTATTTTGCCAACATTTAATATTTTTCTGCGACAAGATCGTAGGACGTCTTTACATTTATATGTATTGACCTATTGATCTTGTCTTATCAGTACTTTTCAATATCTCTCGCGAAAACAAAGCCTCGTGACATTGCCATCTTGCGATGAAATCGCATGACATCTTTACACTTTCATGCAAAAACCCATTGATCTCATCTTAACATTTTCTCTTTAGGCTTTTTTCCTTTGTATAATTTTCGTCACGCGATAATATGACAGGCCTAAATGATCTTGCGATCATGAAGCCCCATGACATTGTCGTCTTAAGACACTTATCAGCTCCCTAATGGAGGGTGCCGCCCTTATCTTCCCCCTGGTTGCCCCTTCAAGGAGGGAATATCGGCCATACAAGACTAACTCCCCCCATCCGGATTTTCCAACACCCAGTTGTGTTCGCAGCCTCTTGTCCTTTATGCCTATATGGCTTATAGTTACAAGACAACACCCTAAGTGGGGTTTTCTTCAGGCCAAGTGCATTGTAGCCAAGACTTACCAAGGATGGCCAGAGAGTTTCGTACGCTCCGGGCACCCTTGGCTCAACCGTGTACCTCGGTGCCTTGGTTATACTCTGCACTTCTTGGAAGAGATTCTCGGTCTCCCAACCAGGGTATAACCTTATATAGTTGAAAAACCAAGATCTCTCTCCCGGATAGGTTTTCTTTAACCCCAACATATGCATGACTCAGGTTCCAGCAGCGGTATAACCTTATCGCTGAGTCATGTCAAGAGATACCCCCTAATATGACGCGCTATTAGGTATTACATTTGCCTCTTATGAAAGTTTATTCGCGAACTAGGGTGCATGCCATAAAGGTTTGTCCCATTCTTTTAATCTCTGCGAAATTTTATTCGCTGTTCTTGCGATGACGTTCGCATAAATTGTGATAGAGAAAGAAGAATTTTTTAACTGTTTCATCTTACATTAGTATTTCTTACCTCACAAAAATTTCTACTGATAATACCTTTTCAGAAACAATCTATTCCATGGTCTATCAAGTCTTTGCCCAACATCTCTTCCCTCTGGATCCATTAATTTGTATGCTCCATTTCCAATTATCTCTTTAATGATGTATGGTCCATCCCATTTTATCGCTAATTTTCCACCAGTTTCCTGCTGATATCTCGGTGTTTCTCGCAAAACTAGATCACCAGGCTGGAATTGACGTTTCTTGACTCGTTTGTTGTACTCGCGAGCTAATCTTCGCTGGTAATTTTCCATATGTTGTAGAGTTTTCTCTCTCTTTTCTTCTAGTTCATCTAACTTATGTAAAATCATGCCAGCACTTAGATTTTTCTCCCATGCCTCTCTTTTTGTTGTAGGGATAGGAACTTCTGTTGGTAAGACAGCTTCGACTCCATATGTTAAACAAAAAGGTGACATTCCAGTTGCTTCTCGTCTAGTTGTATTATATGCCCATATTGCATTATGTACTTGCTCGCACCATGATTTATGATAACCTTCTAACTTCTTTTTTAAGATTTCTGCGATTGTCTTATTAGTTGCCTCAGCCTGACCATTTGCTTGCGGGTATAAAGGAGTAGATTTTCCACATTTTATCTTAAATGCATTGAGTAACAATTCTATATTCTGTCCCTCAAATTGCTTTCCATTATCAGATACTAATTGTGCTGGAATTCCAAATCTGCAGATTATATTTTCAAAGATGAATGTAAAAATATCTTTATCGAGAATATGTTGTACTGCCTTTACTTCTCCCCATTTTGTGAAATAATCTGTTGCAACAATCAGATATCTCCTCTGCCCAGACCCAGGTACAAATGGTCCCACAATATCCAATCACCATTTTCCAAATGGCCATACGCTTGATGAAGATGATAATGGCGCTCCTGGTGCATGTATCTTTTTCCAAAATCGCTGACAATCTTCACAACGCCTTGAGAGTTGCTTTGCATCCTCATGCATATATGGCCAATAATAACCCTGCATCTTTGTTTTATATGCTAAAGATCTACCCCCGCTGTGATTACCATCATCACCACTATGCAACATTTTTAGCACCTTTTCCCCTTCTTATCTCGTCAAACATCTTAGCGATGGTCCACTAAAAGATCTGCGATATAATACCCCATCTATTAATTCATAATTGGTTGCTCTACTTTTTAATTTATGTGCTTCTAATCGATTTCTGGGGACTTCTCCTCTCGCCAAATAAGCATGAAGATATGCTCGCCAATCTGTAGCATTATTCCTTATTTCTTCCTCGCCAGTTTCTACCATCATTACATCTACCTCTTCTTCCTCTTTATTTATTGCCGGTTGTAAAAGTGTTTGAATTTTTATGCATCTCGCAAGTGGGTTCGTCATCATACTTGATATGAAAGAAAAAGCATCTGCAAGCCTATTATCTTTCCTTGATATATGCCTCCATTTTATTTTTGGAATCCTCGCAGACAATTCTTCAACAAGTTTTTTGTACTTCTTCAAAGATGGTTCATTTGTAGTATACTCTCCCTTTATCTGGCTAATAACCAATTGTGAATTGCTGGTAATTATAGCATTTTCCAACTTCATTTCTATCGCAAACTTTAATGCATGGATTACAGCTTCATATTCTGTCTCATTATTAGTGGATGTAAATTCTAATCGAAACGAAAAAGATGTTTTTTCTCCTTCTGGTGAAATGAAAACAACTCCAATCCCATTTCCTTCTCCATTTGACGATCCATACACTAATATTTCCCATATGTCAGGTTCTGTTAATAGCTCTTTTGGGTCCCCATGTTCTTCGTTTATATCCATCATTTCTTCTACAGCTTCGTCATCTTCTAAAGGAAATTTAGCTAAGAAATCTGCGATAACTTGTGATTTTGGCGAGGATAGAATTTCATATTGAATATCAAAGTTCCCTACTTGCGCATTCCATCTCTCAACTCTGCCTGATCTTTTTGAATTTTTCATCACCGATTCAATTGGCACTCTCGTTAACACTTTGACCTTATGCGCTTGGAAGTAAATTCGAAGCTTAAAAGTTGCGTGTACCAATGCTAGAATTAGTTTCTCAATCTTCGAATAATTTCTCTCTGCTGAATTAAATGTTTTGTTGATATAATAAATTGGCTTTTCCACCCCCGCATCTACTCGCAGTAACACGGCACTTAGCGCGTATGTGGTTGTCGCAAGATAGATCAATAGTTCTTCTCCTGGTTCAGCCTTTTGTAAAATAGATATGTTCATCAGTTGTTCTTTGATTCCTTGAAAAGCCTTTTCACACTCATTTTTCCATTTAAATTTTGTTCCCTTTTTGAGTATATCGAAAAAATATTTGCGCTTGTCTGATGATCGCGAAATAAACCTTCCCAGCGAGGCTAGTCCATTTAGTTTTTGCACATCTTTAACTGTCGCTGGTGTTGGCATATCGCGAACTACTTGTACCTTTTCTGGATCAACTTGTATTCCTTCTTTTGATATAATATAACCCAAAAATTTCCCTGAAGCTACTCCAAAAGTACACTTTTCTGGGTTCACTTTGATGTTGAATTGTCGCATTTGATCGAAAATCTCTTTCAAATTCTGTACATGATTTTTAGCTTCTTTGCTTTTAATCAACATGTCATCCACGTACACTTCTAATGTTTTATGTATCCATTTTGCGAACACTTTTTCCACCATTCTTTGGTATGTTGCACCAGCATTTCGTAAGCCAAAAGGCATCTTTGTATAGCAATATAACCCTCTTGGAGCAAAAAATAATGTATGCTCTTGATCTTCTTCTGCGAGGGGAATTTGATTATATATTTTATATACGTCTAATGAAGATATTCTATCATTTCCCGCTGCTGATTCAACCATTTGTGGAATATCTGGTAATGGAAAACTATCTTTAGGACAAGCTTTGTTTAAATCAGTAAAGTCTATGCAAATTCTTATCCCTTTATTTTTCTTTGGGACCACCACCATATTTGCAATCCAATCTGGATATTTTGCTTTCCTTATAATTCCTGCATCAAGCATTTTCTGTAGTTCTTCTTCTATTTGAGAATGGTATGTTGTTGCAATTTTTCTGATTCTTTGTTTAAATGGTCTCACATCTTTGTTGATCTCTAATTTATGACATGCTACTGAAGGGTCTATCCCTGGCATCTCATCCATACTCCATGCGAAGATATCTTTATATTCTCGCAAGAGATTTATTGTTCTTTCTTCTTCGTCTTCCTCCATTTTAGTCCCAATTTTCAGTATTTTAGGCTCTTCCTCGCTCCCGATATTTATTTTCTTTGTTGGCTCTGCTGCGGTGTAACTAGCTTCAGGTTCTCCCATTGGTGTTGGAGTTCTCATTTTTCTCGCGAATTCATCTTCTTCTCGCGAAACTTCACTTGGTATCCCTTTTCCTTCTTTTGCCCTTATCATGTAAATTTTATATTCCTCTTCTTTCTTTGCTTCTCTGTTCAATTTTCTGCGAGCTTTTCGCAGCTTTGGACGTTCTTCACAATTTTTTACTTCAATTTGGTAGCACAATCTCGCGAAATTCACATCTCCTCTATTTCTTCAATTCCACTAGGCATGGGAAATTTAATACATTGATGTAATGTTGACGCCACAACCTTGATTGCATGTATCCATGGTCTTCCCAGTATCATATTGTACGGCATTTCCACATCTACCACACATAATGATATTTGTGTTTCAATTTCTCCTAGTGGAATTCGTACCATTATATCTCCTTTAGGTTTTGTTATAGACTTTCCAAAGCCATGAACATAATATGTTAAATGAGACATTTCTTCATCCTTATATCCCATCTTCTTGAAGGTATGATAAAATATCATGTCTACAGAACTTCCTGTGTCTACTAAAGTTCTATTCATAGCCCATTCTTCTTCAGATTTTATCGATTTCTCCTTTCTCATTGGTATAGTGGTTACTGTGACCACCAATGGAGATGTATGACTTAAATCTTCTTATGGTATTTCTGCTGCTGTAAACGTGATTTCTTGTTTTTCCCAATCTTTCAATGATGATATCTTCTCCACTGTCATAATCTTCCTTCCTTCAAAATCCCGTTTATGTATCCTTACCTTGATATTTTCATGAAATCTATCAATCATTTCTTTTGTTATTACATCACCTTTTAATTTTCTACAATCCTTTTTGATTTTGATCATTCTTCCTTCAATTTTCTCACCGATTTACTTAATGATTTCCTTAATCTTGAAAAAAATTTATCTTCTTCTTCGCTTTTTCTTCTATTTTCGTTAATTCAATCCCTGTTTCGGGCGCCAAAATGTAGTTGCAGGATTTCCCACACTACACCCTTGTCAAGAATCTATGAAAACTAAGTCATAATTGTGGATGAACAACAACACTTTTATTAATTCACTTTCAGGAAGATTTACAAGAAATATCAAAACTCAGAAATACAACTTTCTTTCTGGAGTTTCTCTCTCCTCAAAATTCTTTCAGCTCTAAAAAAATACATCATCCTTTTCTGGATTTAGTCGAACCCTTTATATAAGAAAATACATAGTGGAAGACAGCTAAGATTTCCCCTTAATTCAGATCTACTCTGCGATCTCATCGCCATAACTTTAATCTTCACCATCGCCAACTTTATAACCATCGTGAAGCAGACTTATTCTTCATATATCTTTAATCGTTAACCGTTATATCACTCTTTTGTGACACTCGCCAAATGTTGTTGAAGAATCTTGCGACGTTCTCGTCGAAGTGTTGTTAATATTTGTAGAAATGTTTGGGTTTCTCGCAGAAGTGTCGTTTCCATCGCGAGAATATCGTTGTGGCGATATTCTGGTCCTACGCTTAACATCATTAGCAGCAACATCCACTCGTCCAGCAAACTCTGCCATCACCTACAAATCTGCAGAAATGTATTCCTCATTTGTTAAGGGCATTAGCTGTTCTCCTCTGATTCAACTCATATCTGAGGTTAAACTCAGATTCAAGCCAAACCCATCTCTCCAATTCACTTTAGAACTCAGACTTAATGATCATCAACATCCTTCACAGCAACACCTTCTCCATCAGAGCCATATCCAGCCATTCTTGCAACTCCATTGCACCAGAGCCCATGGAAACTGCAATACACCCATGTGTCCTAATCATTTATCTAAACAGATCCTAATTTGCACATTTGGATGATTCATTGCACCACTTCATCAGAAGAACATCACATTCAAACCACCACTGCCATGTTTGCACAATCTTGCGTTATCTTGGTGCCCATGTTGCTTCAATAGCAGCCACAGCTCCATCCTGTAGCTGCTTTATCACAGAAAACTTCTTGCTGCTGCAACCATACTCAGCACACACAATCCCCAGCACAAGCACCTGAAAGTTGAGTTACACAGTAAAACCAGTATTGTAAATCTCTTCTCCCATTTCCAATGACCAATTTCAACTGATTTCTCCACCTGATTCTCACAATCCACGGAGACCAACACAAACCATTAATAGCTCCACCTGCAATATCCTAGGCATACATCTACTGAGACTAACTCATTTTATTCATTTGAGCTATAACTGTAACAACCTTTGAGTCCTGGTTCTTTCTTTCATCAACACACAGCGATAACAGAATTTCCACCACCGTCTCCTTGTTCAACTCATCTCACAAACCCACATCAATGAACTCATACGCTCAAAATCATCAGAATCCCAAATTTAATTCCACCATTCTACTTCATTCTTCACCTGTAAATCATTCAAACCACCAACAGTTCCAAAAGAAGAGAACCATAATTTTAATTTGGGGAAGAACAATACCTTAATCAACAGAGGTAGTAGCTGTTGCTCCTCCATCTTGATTTCTGGTTCATGAATCTACAACTCAAACCCATCCTGAAATGAACCCTAGTTTCACCAGCTGCCATACTCCTTTCTATCTTCTTCTCTCTGAATTTGATTGAACAACAGCAAAACCCTAAGTTTCTTTATCTCAATTTCTTCTCAATTAAACCTTTCTTCCTTGAACATCACATCTGCCATATCTAATGAACTCGAGCAGTGTCTCTCCGCTCTATCCCCTTTTAATTTATGGATTTCTCTCAGTGATAATCAAACCAGCCGTTCATACAGACAAAGAAGGAGAAGTAAAGCTAATGATTAGAGAAATGATTTTCTCTAACTTCTAGGTTTGTGTAAGGATTGAATCTAGATTTAAACACCCCAGCTACAGGCCACCACATGACAGCCCCTTATCCTCCAATGTTCTCCCGATAGGACTTGCCTGCGCAATGACGATTCTTCCCTATTGATCCAAATGAATACTTTCACCCAGCAACAGCCGTCTCTTACTCCTCAGATCCACTTACTCTCTTCAATGTGAGTCATCACTAAAGTTGTCGTGCCTTTCAGACAAAATTTGCATCACTAAAGCCGACAAATTTTTCAGACAGAGATGAATAAGTAAAAGCAAATAATGAGAAATAATTTTCTCCTCCAACAGCAGTTGCACTTGAGATGACGCTTTTTCCATGTTTCTTCCTCTTTTGTTCCAAATGACTCCAAAGTACCTAAATACTCAAAAACAAAACATAAGATACATAATTTACAAGAAAACTAGCAGAGAAAGCATAAACAATAGATAAATATAAAGGTGTTTAAACAGCTATCAACTGGAAGTGTGGCCACGCCCTAGATTTCCGGCCCCACTTCTCATCAACTAAACAGGCCGCCCAAAATGCGCCACATGTATCCCGAATAAGGCCGGCCCCATTTTGCTTACTGGCCCCTAATTCTTCCAAGACGCCTTGGCCATGCCAAGCCTCAATTCTTCCAAGGGGAATTCTTCCATGATGCCTTGGCCATGCCAAGCCCCAATTCTTCCAAGGGGAATTCTTCCAAGACGCTTTGGCCACGCCAAGCCCCAATTCTTCCATAGAGAATTCTTCCAAGACGCCTTGGCCACGCCAAGCCCTAATTCTTTCAAAGAGAATTCTTCTAACGGAGCCAAGAATTGGCCATGCAAAATTCTTCCAAGGAACCAAGATTTGTCCACGCAAAAATCTTTCCAAATAACGCTAAACCCAAATTTGGGCTACGGAGCCAATTTTTAGCTTTGGCCATGCCGCAACGTCTCCAGCATACCACTATGTCGTGGCTACTTGCATGCCGCCATACCATGGCTACGCTACCGGCATGCTATTAGCATATGGTGATGCCACTTCACTATACAACAAGATTTGGCCATAATCAATGGTCATCCTTATATTAAGTGAATATGCGCGAGGCGCCGAAATTTACAGAACATCTGGGATTTTCCATCCTGGATAAATTTATGTAAGTATATTGAGCGGCTCAATAAATTTTCCAGTGGAGAGGTTAGTACACGTGGCTTTGTTTCCTTGCAGAGTGATATCACATCAGATGCAAGGTTTTACGATTTTGACCCTAAGATAAAAACAACCATCAACATTAAGTCCCATACTTAGCACGTAATATTGGAGCTGTTACGGGGTAAGCATGAGATGGTGACAGACAAGAGCAAAATCAAAGAGGGGCAATAAGTGAAGAGTTTTCCTAGGAAATTCAACTAACCTTTAGCGGAAGGCATGAGGAATCCGTGATCTTTTTATTGATAACTTGGCGCATTTCCGGCTTGACCAGGGGGTGTTGGCGTAGAGTCATGCTTCCCGGAATATTGGCGAAAATTTGGGCCACGGGGTGGTGAAGATGGCGCTTACAGTATGGGAATGGCGGACGCGCGACTTTGAACGGTGGAGATTGAGTTATCTTGGACGACGAAGATGGTGTTTAAATCTTGGCCAAGCGGAGATGATACTGTAGAATGGCGAATAACGCGACTAGCTTGGAAAATCTCACGGTGTATCTAGTTCGGAATAACGCTATTAGCTTGAGTGCGGACTTCTGGCACAGGCCTGGTGCGGCTGACTTGGAGTAGCAGATGGCGCAGTTTTCTTGGGAATCCAAAGGAGCGTTGGATTGCTTATAAAGTAGACAGAGCGTTTGCTTTCTTGGAAGGCCGATGGAGTAAATGGCTTTCTTGGAAGGACGATGGCGTAAATGGCTTTCTTGGAAGGCCGATGGCGCAGCTGGCTTGGAGTGGCGGATAAACACGGCTAGCTTGGAAATCCAATAGAGCGCTGGCTTAGGAAGGCCAATGGAGCACTGGATCGGGAAGGCCAATGGAGCGTTGGCTTGGAAAGGCCAACGGCGTGGCTGGCTCGGAGGGCCAATGGAGTGGCTAGCTTGGAAGGCTCATGGCTATATCGGTGGCCTAGTGGATGGCGCAGCTTTGGCTTGGAGTGGTTGATGACGCGGCCAGCTTAGAATGGCACTGCTAGCTTGGACGCGGACTTCCAGCACGGGTGTGGTGCACCTAGCTCGGTAAGGATGAGTCCACGGGGTATTGGCATAATGTTGGACTGGTCGTGGAGATTAGCATCATGGAACGCCAACACTGTGGGCCCAGCTTCCTTATTTCATGTATAGCTTAAACGAGAAACCTTCCTCTATTCTAATTCCAAAAGCGATATGCTAATAAAAGGAAACCTTCTTCCACCCAAACTCCAAAGTAATATGTGTATAAAAGGGGTTGCACGTCCTTTTTTTTTTAAAAAAGTTGGCTTTGTTTTCACCTTTTAACATTAGCAGCAAAGCAGAGAAGTAGGCGAGCGCACTCCAGATATGTGTTCCAATGTTTCTTCTCTTCTTTTTTTTTTTGGTGTAAACCCTAACCATAAACATATTCTCCATAAACCCATAGAAATACTTTTGTATGAATGATTCTTCCTTGCTAGCAGTATTGTAGTAACATTAGCCGTCACAATAGTAGGGAGGCCAATTATTATGCGAAATAGGCGCGCGTGAATGAGTGGCTGCCGTTAGTTTTTTTTCCCATGAAAACCTAGCTTTAGGGTTCCCTTTTCCTCTTGTGGATGTGTGCACAGTTTCCGTGGTAGAAATATTCTTATTTTGGCCGTGATCATATTTCCCATGACCAAACGTAACTTGGCCGAGGTCACACTCTCTTTTAGAGAATTGCTCGGTCGAACTCGCATGCGTTTCTATCTCAAGCATGTTTGTCAATGTTAGTGATCAAAACTATAAAGTCTTGATTTCTAGTCTACTATAGCTAAGGTCTCGGACTAGGATAGAAAGTGTAGTCGAGCTCAAGAACTCCATGGCAATCATCATAAAAGATGAAGGACTACTCAAGGAACCATTGGATCTTCATCGACTAAAAGGTAGGTGGAGATTTGAACATATCTAGCACTCAAAAAATCTATCTACTCTATCTCCTATCTTGAGACAAAAGTCGTATTACTATATAGACTAAGGATATACACATGTGACATTTCCAGCTGAGTATATCTCGCTTATTTATTTCTCGAAATATGTGTTGGTAAAGCTTTCGCTTTAGCCAAGTTCATCTTTGCCTAGTAACGAAATTTATGTTATGTTTCAATCACTTTGGGAATTGCTCTGACGAAAACTAGTTTGTGAATAACAACTATATGACATCCTCTGAGAATGTTTTAATGGTTGAAATAAGAGTTTAGACAATATAACCACTGGGGATATACACATTGTTGTGGTAACACATATATGTATAAGTCCTTAGCACTTGAACCGAAGTTTGCGAACTTTGTTGATCAAGTGAAAACCGGAACTTGAGCAGTCAACCCAGTCCGGGAACTCAGTACGTGAACGTGCGTAGTTCTCGAACCCTGTAATTTCTGCTGGAGTTTGTGAACTCCAACCGGTTAACTTGAGTCCGCGAACTTGAGTGGTTATGTCTAAAAACGATGTTCGTGAACTTATCTAAGGAATGCTATTGCAAACCATGGATTTATAGTTCATGAATCGATTCGAGTGAATCATATCGTTTTTGCTTCTATTGTGTCTTGTGTATTATATAAGATCTCATAGCAATTGAACAACTCTCTGACTAGTTCATTTGAGTCATTTGTACTAGTTATGGTGAAAAAAAATATGGTTGATATGAAAGTTATCATTTGGATAACCATTTGGTTGACTAATATTGAACCAACTATTATACACATTTGGGTACGGTTACACAAACCCAAAATCGTCAAGTACATGTGTGTATGGCAAGCTAAGTTTTCGATCTAACGGTTGAGAGATATTAGCTTGTATCTAATCAGGTTTTCATCTAACGGTGAATATTGAATGCTTTGTTACTAAGCTAACATTAATTACAAACCCTGATTTGAAAGACTATATAAGGGAGAACTCTAGCAACTAGGAAACCTAATCCCCACACATTATATGTGATACTATCTTGCTAAGCTAGAGTCGATTCTCCTTTAACTTTTGGTTTTCTTCTTCTAAAACCAGGTTAACGACTTAAAGACTTTATTGGGATTGTGAAGCCAGGCCAATACTACTTTTCTTGTAGTTGTGTGATATGATCTTGCTATTTCTATCATACAAGTACAATTGTAATAACTGGCTTGATATTTCTATCTTCGATAGGCAAGATATAAAAGTAATCACAAACATCTTCGTCTCATCGTTTGTGATTCCACAATATCTTTTTTCGCTGCGTCGATTAAGGCTATTGTGAGGTGATTGATAAAACTGAGTTGTTCTTCAGGAATATAAGTCTGGTTTTATTGATTGGTTCCTGTTCACCTTGATTTATCAAAAGACGGAACAAAACTCATAGGTTTATTCGTGGGGGACGAATTTATCTATCTTGTAGACTTTTATGTGTGAGACAGATTTGTTTTCTAAAGTCTTCGACTTTGGGTCGTAGCAACTCTTGGTTGTGGGTGAGATCATCTAAGGGAATCAAGTGCGCAATATCCTGCTGGGATCAGAGGCGTAGGAGCATAACTGTGCCTTGGATCAATGTGAGATTGATTGGGGTTCAACTACAGTCCAGACCTAAGTTAATTTGGAGTAGGCTAGTGTATGTAGCCGCTTAATACAGTGTATGTTTAATCAGGACTAGGTCCCGGGGCTTTTCTGCATTTTCGGTTTCCTCTTTAATAAAATTCTGGTGTATGTGTTATTTCTTTTCTGCATTATATTTTGTTATATAATTGAAATAATACATGTTGTCTGTTTTCAATCAATTGGAATATCCGACCTTATTGGTTGTTGATTTAAATTGATTGACACTTGGATATTGGTCTTTGGTACCATCCAAGTTATCTCTATTTGATTAGACTCGCGAATCACATTTACTGGAGTAAATCAAATTGAGAGATTGAGATAATAACTCCTTGAGTATTTTTTATTGATTGAGTCTAGTTGATTCTCAAGAAAAATAACTCGGAATTGTCCATACAGATTGATAATCGAAATATTGGGTGAGGTTGTTAGACCCCCGCTTTGTCACTTTCCGCGGCTTCGTATGTTCCCTGCGGTATTTCCTAGTTTCAGCCAAGAGTGTACTTCCTGCGACGTCACGTGCATCCCGTTGAGAAGTACCCATTCCTTTAGTCATGAATGCCATGACATGTGGCCAAAAGAGAAATGTGTTGTTGACTTTTGATTGTGGTAACCAATGTTTTGATAAAATCTCCATATATGCTTTTCTTCAAAGTGGTAATTCTTTGCTTTTGCTTCGTTGTAGTTACTTCAAAATCATAAGGAATTTTGTTAAGATGTCACTTGAAAGTAGTTCCGCCACTGCGTTGAGGAGTTTCAACAACTCCAAACCGACACAAACGATGAGTTCTTTACGAAGTATGCTACGGTTACAAAGACCCATCCCAAATTTGTGGCAACCCTTCTGACTGATTCGGAGAACGATTGAGAAGTCCAATCAGTATGCCCAGGGCGTATAATGAGGTTTTTACTTAGTCTATTGTGCTCTTATGATAAATGGATGAATTTCAAGATGATCCGCGATCACGTGAAGTCCAACTTAACTGAGGCGCGAATCATGCATGTTGTCATGGCGCCTGCGATACTTTGAATTAGAAAAGATGTTGCAGGGTTGATTACTTTCGTCTTCAGGTGGTGCCCAAAAAATCACACAGCTATATGTAGATGAGGTGAGATGATTATTTCTTTGGAAAGCGTAGACGTTCTGTTGAGTCTCCCGGTAATCGAAAATCTTGATATTGTATTTTCTGAGGAAGAAGAAAAAATACGTGCCACTTTGGTCACAAAGGCAGCAGGATATGTTCGAAATAATTATGAGGAGAAGTGCTTCTATAACTGGTGGGTTCTGAGTGGTTCCCTGATGATCCAGTGTTGGGTCTAGTGCTAGATGATACGCTCCATGTTGCTGTATTTTTATCTCTGTGGCTGTCCATAGATATTTTCGACGATGGATCTGGTAAGAAGGAGATATTTAAGGATCTTATCAAATTTGCCATCAAATTGGAGAAAGTCGTTATTCTTCATATTGGCGGCATGTTTCTTGGTTCTTTGTACACCCATTTGTATCATATGGTCGCGAACATGTATTCTTCAAATGGTTATATGAAAATGGACTCATATGTTCACGTCGCTTTTCTTCAAGCGTGGTTGTGGGATCATTTCAAAAATTTCGCTCCTAACCCGAGAGTTTTATTTCCTGATGCGTATGGCGTTTCTAGGATACTTCGTTGGTTGGAGAGGCATCCAAGAGCTGGCGTAAAGCTCATTGATTTCCTTGGAAATTTGCATGCAATTAATTTTCATCCTTGGGCCCCGACCTATACTACCATAGTTCAGCCAAATACCTTTGCCGCAGCTCCGAACTTGACTTTGCTTTCTGTTGAAGAGATTGTATTCGTGCGAAGCTGTAGCTCTAGACATGTGCCATCCTTTTTCTATGGGTCTTTAAAAGTGGTCTTTTATAATATTGAAAGGGAGGCCCTACATATGGGATTTGACCAAGGGGTTCCATTTATTCGTCAGCCGGCCGCTCCGGAATAATTGTTACTAGCTACTCTTGATGCCAGTGTTCTTGCGCCGGGTAAACCTCTTCCTTTCTTGCTCTTGGAACGAATACCTGTGACGACTCCCAAATATATAATGTCTTCTGGAAAGACAAGTTTCTTTCCATTCATCAGTTCGTACAGAACGTTGTGACGAATCCACGCGGAAAACCTTCTTTTGCAGTACTAGCAAAACATAAGTTGTTGAAACAGCTTCCCTTCGGAAAGAGAAAATCCTCTATCTCGGATGTAGAGATTCCCCAGAAAAAGGAGCAAAGGTCAAAAAATCGTGCAGGTGGCTTCCGATCGGATTCAGTTTCAACGGCTATTGTGACTTTCAGTTCTTCCAACATGCAAGTATGTATGATTTTTCTTCCTGATTTGGCCGTATTGCATAAATATTCTGGATTGTCGCCACTAAAGAACTTTTCCATTTTTGACTCAGGGTGTTAGACAGACAAACGCCTTTGCAAGACTTGCACGTGGCCAGGAAATGGCTCTTTCTGAAGAAAAATCCGGCGATACTGAGCCTCTTGTCAGTGAAAAGGAAGGCGAAGAAGAGGAAAGCTCAGGATCCGATAGTGACGGGCAAAGTACTTCAGAGCGTAGCAGCGAGTCTTCTTTCAGTAGGCCCACGAATGAGTTGGTGAGCTTCCACATATTTTACCATGGGCTATTTATTTATGTGGAATAAATATTTAATTGGTGATATTTTACAGGAAGAGACCGCTTCTGAAGATAACCCCGAGATGGGAATTAATGGCGATGAAGATACAACTGTGTCTCCAATCATAGAAACCGTACAGGCTAATAATCTGGAGATGGAGGTTGATCATCGTTGTAGTTGCAGGAAATCCTACACTACACCCTTGTTAAGAATTTGTAATAACCAACTCAAATTTGAAGATTAAGAACGACACTTTATTATTTGATTTTCAGAAATATTTACAGGAAATGTAAGAATTCAAGAATACAACTTTTCTCTTGAAGTTTCTCTCTCCTCAAGACTTTCTCAACTCTCCAAAAATACATCACCCTTCTCTGAATTTAGTGGAAACCTTTATATAGGGAATTACATAGTGGATGACAGCTAAGATTTCCTCTTCTTTCGGATTTGTTCTGCGATTGTACTGCGATAGTTATAATGTTCATTCTCGCAAGCTTTGTAACCATCACGGGACAAACAGGCTTTTCATATGTTTTCTTCAATCGTCAGCTATTGCATCACTCTTTTGACTACTTTTGTGACACTCGCAAAGTGTAGTTAAAGAACTTGCGGTGAAGCTCGCAGGGAAGTGTTGTTAATCTCGCAGAGAAGTGTTGTAGCGATATTCTGGTCCTACATCTTGCCTCTTCTCATGTATTTTCTGCGAAGAAGAGAAGATCATGAGAACTTTAAAATGCCGCAACTACTTATCTTTTCAGATTTCTCTGTTCTGACACGTTTCTGTATCCTTCTCCAGCTGTTTTCACGTATTCTCTCTTCTAATAAATTTATGACACGTCCTCTCTAACCGCTGCGATCTTACCGTTCATGTATTTTATTAGCATTTATTGCATTCATCTTCTTCGAGAAATTTCTTCTTCTATAAATACTCCTTTCATTCTTTTCTTTTCCTCTTTTACTTTCTTTTTCTTTCTCTCCGTAACTCCTCTGCAAGTTTACTGTTCTTCCGTAAATTGTGCATTTGTTACCGCTGCGATTTCTTTTTTATTTTTTCAACCTTTTTCTTCATTCCCATACTTAAAAAATGGTTGCTGCTGGTGCTAAAAATTTAGCTGCTTTTGGTGAGATGCGAGAAAAACTCAAAAGTAAAGGTTTTACTTTGTCTACGATTCCAAATCAAAGCCCTAAATCCGAGCTTTCCATCAAATTATTTTCTGATCATCAATGTTCTCGCGAGAAATTTATAGTATCGCTAGGTAAACTTGACGCTGGTCTTCCAATTCCTCTCTATGACCCGGATCTTCCCTTGTTTTATGAAATAATTTCTCACGAGAAATTCTCGCCAGCAGTATATCAACTGGGTGGAGATTGTATTCAATTAATACTTGAATATGCCTCTCGCGGTGCCAATAAAGGATCTCGCTACCCTTATACTGCGAAGAATCCTCAATTCAAGGATGTTCCAATTATTCCCGCGATGTATATTGTGGATAATTTCTTCATCAACTATGATATAATCCCCATGAAGAGAGATCGCACTTGCTAGGGTATCCGCTTGCAAAAGAAAGATAAGACTGCTGAAGATAAAGCTCTTATGTTAGATATTGATTGGCATACAAATAACAATCTTGGTCCTCACCATTCTAGCGATGACAAGTGGTTTATTTTTCCTCTAATTTTAGAGGGCCCGTATATTTCTGGCACTCGTGCCTTTCCTGCAAATCTCGTGGAATACCAACCATGGGTGTTCTATTGGCCTGAGAAAGATAAAGAAGTATGTCCTCCTTAGTTCTTCACATAACAAGTTATTTTTATTATTTTTCTTTGATTTTCACATCTTTTAGCTCTCGCTGATTATGCTTGTTTACTAGATTGAGAGATTGAAGACCTACTATGAGAAGTTTAGGAAACCTTCTACTCGTCCAGCTCTTCAATTACTCACAGATGAAGTAAGAAATATTTTCTTTATAAATCTTAACAATATATTGTTGCCTCTATTTCTTATCTTTATCTGTGCTCGCAGGTAATTGAAGAATTAGAACCAATGGAACCACAAACCAAGGTGAAATATTCAAATGATCACAAGGGGAGATCCAATGCCCCTCCCAAAGGGAAGCCTGCTGCTCCTCGTAGTGAAGAATTTGACGATCCTCCCTTAAAGAGAAGAAAAACCCAACTCCCTTCTTCTTCAACTCCACAACCTATTCCAGAAAATTTAAGTGTTGATTTTGATAAGGACAACGATGATGATAATTTCGGCGTTTATAATGACGTTCCTTCCATAAAGGATTCTTCTTCTTCTGAGTCTGAAATGGCTCAACTATCCAAATTTTTTGGAAATAATACATTTGGTATCCCAAATGAGTATGGAGATGAAGCTATTAATGGAATATCCCAGTCTCTCGCCAAAGTCTGCGATGCTCCCATATTAGCTGATAGTGATTCCCTTCGTGGGGTTTCAAGATTGCTGACTCCAAGTCTCTTGAATTCGCTTGGTATCCTGGTATGTTTCTACTTGCTCATCTTTTTTATGTATCTATTGATATTTTTGCCAGATCTTGACTTATATAGTTCTATCGCAAGTTGGAAGAGCTGCTTTTGTTGTTGCTTCTGATTTAGACAATAGGTGTGCATTTTTTCAACAGAAGAATGTTGTTCTTTGCCAAAAGAATAAAGAACTAAAATCTGAATTTACTAATCTTCGCGAGAAGAATGAACAAATGGAAGCTCAACTTGCTAGTCTTCGCGAGAAGAATAAAGAACTTGAGAATAATCTTTCTCATCAATCGCTCAAAGTATCAATCTTGATACTGTTAACAAACAACTCTTAGGTATGATAACCTTCTTCTTTTCCTTCATAATTTTATGTTTCACTATTCTTTCTTACTTGATTTATCATTCTCGCAGACATTTATGGTCTCACTGATGAGGCTTTAACCATTCGCTCTTTTCCTGAACCAATAGACAATGATACTCTTCTAGAACTTCTTAATAATTCTTTAAATAACCCTTCCAATATTAATTCCCTTTCCATAGATGAACTCAGATCTAAGTTTCAACTCTTAGAAATTGACTACAGATCTTTTTTAGATATAACTCACAGAGACTCAAACAACTTTATCATAATTCCAAAGTTGAGATTGAAACTTTAAAGGCCAAAAACAAAGATCTCTCAAAAGACAAAGACCGTATATCTTGACAAGGAGCTGAAACCTTAGCAAATTTCCATAAGACCATTCTTGAAGTTCAAATTGAAAGGGATGGGCTTATCCGCGAGAAGGAAGGTTTTATTGAAAGAGAAAACCAAATTCTTTCCCGTCTTCTTATAAATAATGATGTGGAGTTTGCTTGGGCTGCGAAAGTTATTGACAATGCCAGAACTAATTTAGGTGTAGATGTCAGTCTTCATGTTGAACAAGCGGCATTAATTAAAGATATGATTTCTGAAAGAGAATGTTGTTAGTCATCCTTCCTTATTAATTTCTTGTTTGTATTGTTCTTCCTTGCAAAATTTTCAACTTTTTGTTGTATACTTGCAGGAGCTGAAAAGAGATATTCTGAAAGGATTGGAGAACTTGAAGCTGAAAAGAATCAACTCGCAAACAGTTTTACTGCTCGCAATGAGAAGTATTCACGGTTGAAAGAAAAATTTAGAATTACTACCGCGAATTTTAATAGCTCTCTTGTTGTTGTTCGCAATAATGTCGTTAAATTGGTTTGTGATGATCATGATATTCCTTACTCTACGTACCCTGATCTTGCAAAGGAGATTCCAGCAAAAACTCCAAATCTTGTTATTTCTGATAGCAATACTGAGGATTCTGGCGAAGATGAAGGTAATGATGATAATGATAAAGAAAAATCTGGCGAGGAAGAGGAATCTGATGAAGATAGAGATAATAATGATAATGATTAAGGAGAGAAATCTGGTAATGAGGAGAAATCTGAAGAAGAAGAGAAATCTGATGAAGGTGGTGATGGATCTACTTAGTTTTGTTTCTTCTCTTTATCTTCCTTGTAAATTTTGTACACTTATTTTCTGCTTCTCGTAATATTGTTGCAAGTTTCTCCAACTTGATGTGTAAATTTCTTTTGCTTTTATCTGTACGAATTAGAAATTAATTCTTTTTCTGCAACATAATCAATCAACATAATTATTATCCTTTAATTATCTGTATAAATGTATCATCTATGCAATTTTATCATATGATGGATGAATAAAAATTTCATCATTCTATGCATTCCCATACTTGCCTCTATTATTAATCTGTAATATGAAAAAAAAAAAAGAGTAGAGATTAGATTATTAGTTGTAAATCAAATTAAATTTGCCTCAATATCGGCGATGTTGTCGCTAGGAACAATTGCATAACTTTATGGTCTATGCGTAAAATCGCAAATCTCATAACTTCTGCGAGCAGTATCGATGTAACCTTATGGTCTTATTATGCCTTCCTAATTAAAGGTCTTATTTTGCCACATTTTTTCTTTCGGTGACAAAATCGCATGACGTCTTTCCATTTGCATGTATTGACCCATTGATCTTGTCTTATCAATATTTTTTCAGAATCTCTGCGACAATATGATAAGTATAAACTCTCTTGCAAGAATTAAACCTCATGACATTGATGTCTTGCGATGAAATCGCAGGACGTCTTTACACTTTCATGTAAAAACCCATTGATCTCATCTTAACTTTTCTCTTTTAGCTTGTTGCCTCTGTATAATTTTCGTCACGCGATAATATGACAGTCCTAAATGTTCTTGCGATCATAAAGCCCCATGACATTGCCGTCTTTAGACACTTACCAGCTCCCTAATAGAGGGTGCCGCCCTTATCTTCCCCCTGGTTGCACCTTCAAGGAGGGCACATCGGCCATACAAGACTATCTCCTCCAATCCAGATTTGCCAACAACCAGTTTTTTTCACAGCCTCTTGTCCTTTATGCCTATATGGCTTATAGTTACAAGACTGCACCCTAAGTGGGGTTTTGTTCAGGCCAAGTGCATCATAGCCAAGACTTACCAAGAATTTCCAGGGTAGTTTCGTACTCCCCGGGAACCCTTGGCTCAACCGTGTACCTCGGCGCATTGGTCATACTTTGCACTTCTTAGAAGAGATTCTCAGTCGTCCAACCAGGGTATAACCTTATATAGTTGGAAATCCAAGATCTCTCTCCTGGATAGGTTTTCTTTAACCCCAACATCTGCATGACTCAGGTTCCAGCAGAGGTATAACCTTATCCCTGAGTCATGTAAAGAGATACCCCCTTATATGACGCACTATTAGGTCTTACATTTGCCTCTTGCGAAATTGTATCCGCGAACTAAGGTGCACGCCATAAAGGTTCGTCCCATTCTATTAATCTCTGCAAATTTTATTCGCGCTTCTCGCGAGTATTGTAACTCTGATAAAATTTCATTTCTTTGATCTTCTTGTAAAATTTTGCAATTCTTTCAAACAGAGTACTCTTTTCAATTGCATTTTCTTCAAACAAATCATGTGTAAGCTTATTTAAATTTCATCATTTTACCTTTATACTTACTATTTTCTGGTTCTGCTTTTCTGTTACGTTTTGCTATTTTTTCTTTATCCGTGAGACGCTCTCCATCAACTTCCTCTCGCTGCTCTATTGTATCAATCATCAATCTTTTACATCTATGTCGTTGCTTGATGTTGTACTTCCAATTGCTATTCTTCTCAGCTCTTTCCTCGCAAGATTTTATATCAATCTCATAACATTTCTTGCTTTCTCCCCAATCTCCCTTAATAACTCCAACACCATTAGGATGAGAAAATTTAATACACTGGTGAAAAGTATATGCTACACCTAATATCCCATGTAGCCAAGGTCGACCAATCAGGGAATTATAAGGTGATTCAATGTCCACAACACAGAACAAGATCTTTGAAGATATTCCCTTTAATGGAATCCGCATTGTAATTTCCCCTTTTGGTTTGTTAGCTGTTCCATTAAATCCATATATTTTATATGTTGATGATGTTAGATCTTCGTCTCTTCCACCCATGGTTTTGTAGGTATGATAGAATAATATGTCGACTGAACTGCATGTGTCTATTAGAACTCTATTTATTGCCCAAGAGTCTTCAGTTTCATCATTATTTTCTCCATCTTCTTATTCTATTTGCTTTGGATTTATCTTTAACCTTACCACCAATGGGTTATCATGATGTTCGCCAGGCTCTGGTACTTCTTGTGCAGTGAAAGATATAGTTTTCTTTTTCCATTCTTCTAATGGCGAGGCTCTCGCAATATTCATTATCTCTTGTCCATCTGTGTCTCTCGCGAAGACTCTGCTTAGAACATTATCATGGAAATCCTCAATAGTTCTGTGTGAATGTACAATGGAATTATAAAACAAATTCTTTGCTTTAGCCCAAACTTCTATTACGAATGTTTCTGCTCCTTTTACAGTATTTACCCTGCGAATTTCTGGTGCTGGAGGCAATCACTGAGATTGTGGATGTCCTACTAAAAAGTGATTTAGCTTTCCTTGGTCAATCATCCTTAAAATTATTCTCTTTACATTCCTGCAATCATTTACTGTGTGACCATGAAAGTGATGGTAAGGACAAAATTCTTGACTCCGATTATTTGGATGCGGCTCCTTTCCCATATTACATGGGGATGGTATATTTTCCATCAAAATGATAGCTTCCCAAAAAAAAATTATGCAAGCATTTAGGGGTGGCATCTTGATTTCTTCCCATACTATCTTCTGATTACCTTGCCCCCTAAAGTTATTTTGCCTCTGTCCACCATAGGTTTCTTGCGGCTGATCAATCCTTTGGATTTTGTGATTTCCACCGCGATTATAATAATTTTTCTCCCTTTCATACTCTTCTTGATCTCGACTGCCCATCGCTACTAACTTCTGCTGATTATCAATCACCACTTTCTCTTGTTGTTCCTGCTAGGTGCTCGCCACATTGTTAATCATTTTAGGAAGTAAACTTCCATTTTCCGCTACTGAGCTGGTGTTTGCGATTAGATATGATTCCATTTCATTTTGTTTCTCCTCTAAAGCAATGTATTCTTCTTGTAGTTCTCGTAGCTCAGTCATTGTGATAGTATTTTTGATTCTGAAAATTTGTATGTACAGCAGATTAGTTGCGAACATTGCATTAATGAAAGACAAAATGAGATATCTTTCATCCACTATTCCAGCCATCTCACTGCACATTGTCTTCCATCTTATGGCTAAGTGCTTCAAACTCTCGCCAATCCTCTGTTTTAATCCAAATACATCTTCAATGCCTGGCCGCGATGAATTGTTGCTTATATATGCTCCCAGAAATGTAGCTTGTAAATGATCAAAAGAAGTTATAGTATTTTTTGGAAATCCCTCGAACCATTTTAGCGTCTCGCTAGTTAAGCTAGATGCAAAATACTTACACAATACAGCATCATGATTCTCCCATTGCAGCATACACCTGACATAAGCCTTAACATGCTGAACAACACAAGTAGTTCCATCAAAGATACTAGTTAATTTTGGTAAATTGCATTTAGGAGGTATTCCTCTTAGCTATACTTCCTGAGCGAAAGGGGTTCTCGCAGCTTCTTCAATTGCTTCATCAAGTTTCCTTCTGCCTCCTTCTCTTCTATTGTTTATTATTCCCCTCATCTCTGCTAATTCTCTTAAGATTTGCTCATTCGCGGCTGAATTTGGTTCCATCGGTCTTTTCAATACAGCTTCCCTTCTCCTTCGTTCATGTACTTCTTGTCTTACGAGATTTTGTGTATCTTCATCTACATCTTCATTCCTTCTTCTGCGATCTTCTTCTTCACCTTCTTCTTGAAATCGCAGCTGATTACGCTGTCTATTTTCTTCTCTGCGAATTTCTTCATTTCTTATCATTTCTCTTTGCTGTCTTTCTATTCTCCTTTGTATTCTACCATACTCCTCCTGAATATTATCATTGTGGCGATTTTGTGTATGTCTCCTTTCTCGATTTTCATGGTTATTCTGTCGTACTGCCTCTTGAAATTCTTGTTCCTCTACTTCTGCTCTCAACCTTTCTCTTTCGCAGGCTAAGCGTGCTTGTTCAACATAATGCCTCTCAATTTCATCCTCAATTATTCTTCGATTTCTTTGAATTTCTCGCCCATGTAATATTTTTCTACCTTCTTCTCGATTTTCTTCACCATTTTGATTATTTCCATCCTCTTGATTTCTATTATTACGTCTATCTTCCATAGTTTCACCACGCAGATCATATCGATCTTCAATTACCTCTTATTCACTATGACGTTGCTCTTCATTTGGATTTTGTCTTTCTTCTCGAGTATTTTCTCTAGCATTTCTCATTAGGGAATTTCGTATCGTCTCTTCTCTAAATGACCTTGAATTCAATCTAACAGTACTTCTTGATCTTCTACTTTGTAATCTCAAATTCTCCATTATCAACTCATGATTTTATCTTGTTAAATTTGCACGTTCTTCCGTCTATAATCTTCTTTCCTCTTGTATTCTTTGTCTTAAATCATCTGCTGTTTTATCTTCGCCTTCTCCATGAATTAATCCTTCAACCACTCCTTGATTTATTTCTTCTCTTCTTCCTTCTCTTAATTGTTGATCTTCTACATCTTCCATCGAATCCGATCTCCAAGTATGCACACTCACTCTATCATAATCCACATTTCTATCTTGTATCGGTGTTTGTTGATTCGGTTGTGGAATTTGATTTTCTCCTTCAATCGTTGTTCTATTTCTTCTTGTTCTTATCCTTGAAGATTCTCCTAATTCATTTGTTTCTCCACCTGCAAGTCTTTTACTCCTCCTTACAGTTGTTGGTGGTTCTGATGTATTTCTTCTTCTTCTAGCCATTTCTTCAACTCTAACAATTTCTTCAAATCTTTAATTTGTAATTAGAGATGTCTTAGCTTGATTCTCCCTGTTTCGGGCGCCAAAATGTAGTTGCAGGAAATCCTACACTACACCCTTGTTAAGAATTTGTAAAAACCAACTCAAATTTGAAGATTAAGAACGACACTTTATTATTTGATTTTCAGAAATGTTTACAGGAAATGTAAGAATTCAAGAATATAACTTTTCTCTTGAAGTTTCTCTCTCCTCAAGACTTTCTCAACTCTCCAAAAATACATCATCCTTCTCTGAATTTAGTGGAAACCTTTATATAGGGAATTACATAGTGGATGACATCTAAGCTTTCCTCTTCTTTCGGATATTTTCTGTGATTGTACCGCGATAGTTATAATGTTCATTCTCGCAAGCTTTGTAACCATCGCGGGACAAACATGCTGTTCTTATGTTTTCTTCAATCGTCAGCTATTACGACACTCTTTTGACTACTTTTGTGACACTCGCAAAGTGTAGTTAAAGAACTTGCGGTGATGCTCGCTGGGAAGTGTTGTTAATCTCGCAGAGAAGTGTTATAGCGATATTCTGGTCCTACAATCGTGAGGATGTTTCTGTGTCTCCAATGGAGGGAAATAATGCCGTGGTAGCGGGCATGATTGTTCCCAAAGAATATTTGCTGGTCGCGGAATCAATTTCAGGCGCCACTTTCGACCCTCTATTCTTGATTCCTCATGAAGATCATGTGTTGATTGGAGGCTTGAGTGTACCGGATAAGCATGAAGTTGTATACCATAATATATGAGAGATATGGACACATCGCAACAGCCAAGAATATCACTATCCGGTTCGCGTTGGTTAAGAAAGTGGAAGAAATATTATCTTCAATTTGTGATATGCGCAAGGTGAGTGGTCACACCGTTTTTGGAGATGTAATCTCAAACTGGGAGTTCCACCGGGATATGTATGTAAACTTTGAGTTTAATGCTTCATGTTTCTGTGAGGGATTTTCCAAGATCCAAAGGATGCAGGCTGAAATGGTTGATGGTCCTTCCGCGGATTCAATTAATCAATAGGAGGTAGAAGTCGAGAAGTTGTCCCAGGAATTGAAGTTGAAGAATACGACCCTTCAAATCATGAAAGACATTTTCTTCAAAAAGAATGAGACGTTGTTAGGGAATTTTCCTTGGATACTTTAGTTTTCTAAGCCTCTTTTCTTAGTTTTTTTTTTTTTTTTGAAAGACAGAAGAAACGCCTAGTTTGTGGTGTGGTTTTCTGGTTTTGGATTGATAGATGATTGCTTTTTATAAGATTTTTTGGATTATTTTGGAGTAATGGCTTTTTGATCAATTGATATGTCAAAATAATGAATTATGAATGTAAGTAGCAAAATCATTCACGGCCATGAACGTTGCATGCCAAAGGAAGAGATATGAAATCTTGGGATGATTGGGTCATCGGCTTCCATGATAAATGTGAAAATCCAAACAATAGGTCGTGTAAACATCATCTGGCAAACTTACTCGATTTAGGGTCTTTCACCAGAACTGAGTCTTCAGGTAGTAAATATGAGCCTTTATGTAACACCCTTCTTGCCACGAAAAGTCCCCGGTCGGTTATTTATTATCGGTGGAACATTCTTATATTGACTCGTAGTAAGATGGAGAATTTTTAGTCCCCATGCGCAATTCTCCTGAAACCCCTGTTTTCTTGGACAGTGCGCTCCAAAGCATGGCATCCGCCAGTAGGATGATGGAAATGAGAGTCGGATTTGTAACCGAGAGATTAATCTACCACTATGGTCGACATAAAGCGAGTAAGTTAGTAGAACTCAGATACCCTAAAGCAGAAAGGCGTGCCTAGCTATGATTCATTCCATTCAGAAGTTCAGGCATTATTTGCTTTCAAACATAGTGGTGCTGATATCCAGGTCCGATCCTGTAAAGTTCTTGCTTTCAAAACCGGCCCTGATAGGAAGGCCAGACAAATGGATCCTCCAAATGTCAGAATTTTATATAACATGTGCTTCCCCGAAAGCTATCAAAGGACAAGCGGTCGCATATCTACTCGCAGCTTTCCCGGGAGAAGGTACCACAACACTGCACGAAGACCTTTCTGGAGAGTTTCTGGAAATATCTTTTTTCAAAGAAGAGGCGTGGCTACTATTCTTCTATGGCTCCGCCACCCCTAGCAATAATACCGTAGGAGCGGCGTGGCTTTAGTATCCCCAGCCGGTGAAGTTTTCTCGCATTCTTTCAAGCTGGATTTTCACTGCACTAACAATTCAGCAGAATATGAAGCTTTTCTCATAGGGTTATCATTAGCCAAGCAAGATAGAGCAACGCGTTTGGAAGTAAGGGGTGATTCTAAGCTGCTGGTTAACCAGATGAATGGAGTATATGCGCTGAAAGAGGTGACACTGGCCCCATATAGATCCGAAGAGAAAAAACTGTTAAACTACTTCGTGGATGCAACCATAACGCCTGTTGGCCGTAGCAACAACAGACATGTTGACTGCTTAACCACATTAGCATCAAAGCTGCAGTTCGAGGGTTTGGAAGAAACCTTGACAGTGAAAAGATGAACCATGACATCAAAATGGCTTTCGCGATCCAAGGATACTGAGGCCAATGATTGGAGAACACCGATTATCCAAGAACTTAACAACTCGATTTTTCAAGGGAAGATCAGTCTCAAAACCTTACAGAATTTCTTCATGTTTCACGGGATATTGCACCACCGGAAACCAGATGGTTCCCTGTCAAGGTACCTCGGAGATGAAGAGGCAAAGCAGTAGCTTAACCATATCCATAACGAAGTCTGTGGGCAAACATTGGTGGTAACACTTTACCGTCGTCTGCAGCGCCTTGGATACTACTGGCCAGAAATAGAGACTCAATCTCCTTTGTTACAAGGATCTTGTTCTAATTTCCAAGTGCCACCGCATCAACTGGAAGTTTTCAATATTAACTACGTTGAGGATTGGCAGAAGCCGTACATCAATTATATTCGCGACGGCGTACTTCCAACCAGCAAGAGAGATGCAACCAGGGTAAAGAAAATATCCAAAAGATTCATACTCCACGAAGGAATCCTATATCGTAAAAGTTTTGGTGGAGACTTATTATGATGCTTGGGCAAGGCAGAAATCCCAATCATGCTGAAAGAAATGCACGAAGGTGAGCACCAGGGGAAAAGGAAGTTGTTTTTCCTAATACATGAGCAATACTACTGGCCGGCCATGGAAGAGAACGCGGCTGTTTTTGTTCAGAGATGCCACAAAATGTCAAATTCATGGAAATATTATTCACGCACCCTCTACTCTGCTGCATTCGGTAAGTAGTCCGTGGCCATTTTATAGCTGGGGACACGAAATCATCGAGAAGATCAACCCGTCATCATCAAAACAACACGAGTATATAATAACTGCAACAGAATATTTCTCCAAATGGGAAAAAGCCATTCCTTTACAAGGGTCTACTGGAGCCACAATTACAGCGTTCATCAAGGAATACATTATTTGTCGTTTTGGTGGGCCTAAACACATCATCACCGACAACGGCACTCCTTTCGCCAACAAACAAGTACAAGAGTTACTTCAATAATATGGAATTAAACAAGTTTTCTCCATCATTTACCACCCCCAAGGGAATGGGCAGGCCGAAAGCACCAACAAGACTCTTGGATCGCCTTTTTCACCTTTTGGGATTCCAAAATCAGTGTAAGTATTGAATATCGCAAGATAATAGTTCACGAGTATCGTAATAAATAAAGGAGGAAAGAATTATAAAATGTTACGATGATAGAAGAAGTGCGGAGAAATATGAAGTTTTGCGAGGATGGAGTAATTTTGCGAGTATGAGTTGCGATACTTCGTAACTCATGTACAACTGTATAAGTTTTACTATAAATAGGAGTTCAAATGTAAAATTCGGGAGGTTCTTTTAGTGAGTGTTAGAAAATATCTTAGGAAAGAGAATAGAGAAAGTTGTAACTATTCTAATTCCATTTAGATACTTCTTTGTAATCAATTAAGAACATTAATAAGAAAATTGTCATTCATCATCAAGAACTTCTTGAGTTTTTACTAATTCTATTGAGGGTGTAGTTGTAGGTTATTCTGCAACTACATATTGGCGCTAGAAACAGGGAGAAAAAGAATTCATGTACCAGAAAAATGACAAGAAGAAGAAACACATCAGAACCATTAACTGAAGTAAGAAGAAGTGTAAGATTAGCAGGAGGAGAAGCAAATATAACAGGAGAACCTAGTAGGAGAAGGAGTAATCGAAGAAATCAATCTCAACAAGTAGGAGATCATGATCAAGTGAGTATACACACTTGGAGAACTAATACACCAGAAGAAGAAGATAGAGAACCACAAATCAGAGAAAATGGGAGGTTGATGGGAGGAACAATTCTTGAAAGAGAAAGGGAGATGCTAGAAACATTGAGACAAGGAATCCAAAAAGAACGAATGATCGAAGCTGAAGAACGTGCCAAATTAACAAGACAAAATCAAGAATTGAGGATGGAAAATGAGATGTTACAAAGGAGGAAATCTCAAAGTGTTGCAAGATCAAATGTTAGAATAGAAAGAGAAGGACAAAATTCACCGATAATCAATAATGAAAATGATATGCAAGAACAAGCGCAGAATCAAGGTGATAGAAATCAAGAAAATCGTTTCATTTTAATACCAAACCGCGAACAAAATATGGAGAATTTACGAACAAGACCAAATCATAAAGAAAAAAATCAGAATCGAGAGGAAGAACAGCAACTTATGGAAGAAACTGAGAGACAACAAGCAATACATCAAAACAATCACGAGAATGGAGTAAGAAGACATGAAGAAGTTCGTAACAAACAAAATGTTGAGTATGAAAGAATTAAGAGAAGAATTGTAAATCAACAAACAGAAGTGGAAAGGAATGAACCAAATTCTCGAATCAGAGTACAAGTAAATCAAGAAGAAATAAGTCACAGAAGAAGGAGAAATGAAGAAGAAGAAATTCCTGATATTCGCATGAGAAGAATAGAAAGGGAAGAACAAGAATTCCAAGATGCTTTACAACTGAACAATTATGATAATTTAGAAAGAAGATATTTGGAAAATTATGCAAATGAAAACATTAATGAAGAATATGATAGAATGCGAAGGATCGCAAGGGAGGAAGCGCAAGAACGTAGAAGAAGAGAAGCTACATTAAAAAGACCAATGGATGAGAATTCTGAGGCAAATGCACGAATCTTTTGAGAATTAGCAGAAATGAGAGGGATGATAAACAATAGAAGAGGAGGAGATAGGAGGCAATTAGATGAAGCAATAGAAGAAGCTGCGAGGACTCCATTTGCTAGAGAAGTACAGTTGGGAGGAATTCCACCAAAATGTAATTTGCCCACACTTACCAGTATTTTTGATGGGACTTCATGTGCTATTCAGCACATTAAAGCATACATAAGATGCATGTTACAATGGGAGAATCATGATGTTATGTTATGCAAGTACTTCGCATCAAGTTTAACAGGGGAAGCTCTAAAGTGGTTCGAAGGACTCCCTAAGAACACTATTACGTCATTCAATCATTTGCAAGCAATTTTCCTTGGAGCATATATCACAAATCATTCTTCACGACTTGGTATTGAAGATGTATTTGGTTTAAAACAAAGAGTGGGTGAAAGTCTGAAGCATTTGGTAAGACGATGGAAGACTATGTGCAGTGATATGGCAGGGCGTGTAGATGAGAGATACTTGATTCTGTCCTTCATAAATGCGATGTTACAACTGAACAATTATATGTTCAAATCTTCAGAAGAAAGAATTCCATAATGATGACAGAATTACGAGAATTGCAAGAAGAATACATTACACTAGAAGAAAAGCAAAACAATATGGAGTCATATCCAGTAACAAACACTAGCAATCAAGAGGGAGGAGCAAATTTACTTCCCAAAATAATCAATGTAGTAGCAGGTACTTCGCAAACATCCTCACAAACTTCTTCGCAAATTTCAGAAGAAAAGAAAATCAATGATAGCCAGCCAAAGATGGTAGCAATGGGCAGTAGAGATCAAGAAGATTATGATAGAGAGAAGAATTTCTATAATCGAATAGGAAATAACCAAATTCCAAGACTAGATCAACAATAATAAAATTATGGGGGACAAAGGCCAAATTATTTTGGACAAGGAAACCAGAGACAAAATTATAACAACGGTCAAGGAGGTCAAAGAATGGTAAGGGAAGAGATAAAATTGCCACCTTTGAATACAAGTGTAGAAAAGATATGGCAAGCAATTATCCTGGTAGAGAATATACCAACTCCATGGAATATGGGAAAGGAACCACCAATGGGTCCAAGAAGTCATGAATTTTGTTCATATCATCATTTTCATGGACATTCTACAAATAATTTCCATAATATCAAGAGGATAATCTTGCGAATGATTGATCAAGGAAAACTAAATCAATTTTTACTTAAGAAGACATAGTCGCAACAATTACCACAGGCTCCAGCCATAACTCGCAAGGAGAACACGACAAAATAAAAGGGAGAAGAAATCCTACATATAGAAGTGGGGTCAAAAGCAAGGAATGTTTTCTGTAATTCCATTGTTCATTCATATAAAACCATAGAGGATTTTCATGATAATGTGTTAAGCAGGGTATATGCGAGGGATGGTGAAGGAAAGGAAGTAATGAACATCGCAAAGATTTCACGACTTGAAGATTGGCTGAAACGTGAAATTTCTTTTGAAGCCACTGAAATTCCAGAAGGTTGTGAAGCACATGATAATCCATTGGTGGTAAGACTGGCAATCTACATGAATATGGAGGAGAACGAAGATGATATGGAGGAAGAGTCAATTGGTCTTAATAGGATTTTGATTGATACGGGAAGTTCTGTCAATATCCTCTTCTATTCTGCTTACAAAACTATGGGGGGAAAAGATGCAGATTTAATACCTTCTACTTACAGAATTTATGGTTTTAATGGAACTTCCAACAAGCCCAAAGGAGAAGTGAGCATGCGAATTCCATTAAGTGGAATGCGAACTGAAATTCTGTTCTGCGTTGTTGATGTTGAATCACCATATAATGCTTTGATAGGAAGGCCATGGCTTCACGGAATTCTAGGCGTAGCTTCCACTCTACATCAGTGCATAAAGTTTCCTCATATGAAGGGTATTGGAATTATCAAGGGTGATTGGGCTGAGGGAAAGAAATGTTACGATACATAAGTAGAAGTTTGCGAAGGAAAAACTGCTGAGAAGGAAAATTGGAGAAAAAGAGCAAAGGTTGTGAAAAGAAGTGAAAATTTAATGGCAGAGGATTAAGGAAAAAGAGAATAAAGTTACGATGATAATCATACAAGAAATTTACGATGATAATAAGGGATTGTGATTTGCGAGGAAAAAAAGAAGGAAAATAATAAAACAAGAAGGTTATCAGTATGTTTGCTCGTGAAAATGAGGTATGTGGCAAAACAAAATTTTTATTTCGTGATAAAATTTTACGAATATTGTTTGCTCGCAGGAAATTGGGAAAAAGTTACAAATTTTCAGAATTTATATTCCGATTAAAATTTCATTAATTTGCGAATAAAAGACCGCAATCTGTGATCAGCCTCCAAAAAAGAAAGAGAGCCGCAGAAAATTTTATACAGGCAAACCTTTGTGGCGTACACCCTAGTTCGCGAAGCTATATTTCGTAAGAGGCAAAGTCCTAAAGTACGTCATTATGGGGGTACCTATAACGTGGCTAAGGGTAACCGGAACACCACCAAGGGCCCTTAGTACATGGTAAAAAATTTGGGGTACAACCCAATAATGGGGTACCTATCCGGGTTAGACACCTTGGATTCTCACCTAATCTAACGACATTACGCAATATAAAATGCGGTGTAAGAGGATTTAGGTTGGGCGACTAAGGCATACTGTCTTTCCCAAGAAGTGCAGAAAACGATCAAGGCGCCGAGGTACACGGTTGAGTCAAGAGTGCCGGGTGAGGTTGAACCACATCTGCCATTTTTGACAAGTCTTGGCAAATGATGCACTTGGCCCAAAGATACCCCATAGGGTGCAACCTCGTAACTATAAGCCCTATAGGCAAAAAGGATAAGAGGTTGCGATCAAAAGCTGGTTGTTGGCAGAACCGGATGGGAAGAGCTAACCTTGTATGGTCGATGTACGCTTCCTTGAAGGGGCAATCAGGGGGAAGATAAAGGGAAGCACCCTCCATTAGGGAGCTGATAAGTGCTATAAGACGCAAATGTCACGAGGCTTCTTGTTTGCGAAAACATAAAGGCTTGTCATATTTGTGCAACAAATGAAGTTCTGAGAGCCTTCTAAAAAAAAAAAAAAAAAAAAAAAAAAGAAAGAAAAAAAGAAAAGAATAAAGAACTCGCAGAACATAATAAAGTTAAGATGAGATCAATGGGTCGCTACATGAAAGTGTAGAGACGTCCTGCGATTTCATCGCAAGATGGCAATGTCATGGGGCTTTATGTTCGCAAGAATATTTAGGCCTGTCATATTGTCGCAACAATTCCTGAAGAGGCTAAAATACTATACAAAGAAGTTAAGATGAGATCAATGGGTTTTTGCATGAAAGTGTAAGAACGTCCTGCGATTTCATCGCAAGACGATAATGTCACGAGGTTGTATGTTCGCAAGAATGTTCAGACTTGTCATATTATCGCAAATAATTAATACAAAAGAGGTGGCAAAATAAGACCTTTACTTAGGAAGGCATGATAAGACCACAGAAATTAATGAAATTTATTGCATCAACATCATTGAAGAAATTATACAAGAATATACATTATGAAGATCTGAAAAGAAGACAACTTCGTCAATATCATTGAAGAAATTTTACAAGAATATACATCAAGAAATTTTGAAGAGAAGACAGCTCTGTCAATATCATTGAAGAATTTTTACAAGAAGTCCTATCAAGGAAGACAACATCAATGAAGAATTTTAATGAAGACTTAACAAAAGATGCGATTTTGATAGCAATCAAATACAGATAAGTTCATATTCGTAAAAATTTACGAGAATTACATACTTCTTATACTTCTCCATATATTGAATACTTCTCCAAAAAGTTGAATACTTCTTATAATTCTTCAAGAATATCTCATATTTATTATACTTCTTCAACGGATATTTAATTTTGCGAAGGTTAAGTACTTATTATACTTCTTCATACAATGAGTAATAATTTTTATACTTCTTCATATATTGGGAAATTCTTCATAAATTGAATTCTGCTAATACTTCTTATACTTCTTAAGGGTATTTCATATTTTGTATACTTCATACTTTCTATACTTCAAGGGGAGATTTATTATTTACTTCGCAACATTCCGTAAAAATCAAAAGGCTTATATTTCTTATACTTCGAAGGGAGGATTTTTTATTCATAATCACAATAAGAAGAAAATTCGTAAGATAAATTCAGAAGGATATTCTAATACTTCCAGCGATAGTTGATCATTTGAAGAGAAATAATAAGGGGAAAGGGAATACTAAGCTAAGTCTTTAAGATATATTATTTCTCTCCATATGATCAAGTTATGCGAATAAGGGAAATAAACATCAAAGAAAGATTAATTCAAATTAAGCTTTGAAAAATAAATTGTTGGATTGATTAAAAGCACAATCAAGAAGAAAGTGTTGTATTGAAAAGTTACAGAACAGATATACAAAAAAAAAAAAAAAAAGAATGAAGTTATTCTTCAGGCGATCTGTTCCCATCAAAATGATCTTCTTCTTCAACTTCACTATCATCTTCAACTTCACTTTCAGAGATTTCCAGATATGGAGTATCTTCAGGAATTTCTTCAGAAAGGAGCGTATGGTACTTCTTGAGAGGAATTTCATTATCTTCGCAAATCTTTCGAGTCATCTTAGCTCGAAAATGCTTGACATATAAACTATGGTTATGCTGGGAAATTAGAAGCTGAGATCTCAAGTCAGAAATTTTCTTATTACGATTAGCAAGGAGAGTTTCCAGATCATTATTCATCTTCGCAAGATTTTCTGCAGCAAGGAAAGAAATTAAGGAATTGGTTAGCAAATTACGAAGGAAAAGTAACCAAAATAATTACCATCGCAAAGAATTTACCTTCTAGTTGCTTCTTATCATTACGAAGAGAAGAATTTTCAAGCTTTAATTGATTATTCTCTTCAAGAAGAGAAGAATTATCAATTGCGATGCTCGCAGATTGTGAATTATGTTCGTGACGGGATATTAATTCTGCGTTATCAATATTTAAATCTTCTACTTTCTGACGGAGACTTGAATTTTCAACCTCTAACTTCGCACAACGATTCAAAGTTTTCTTCTCTGCAAGAGAATGACGTCTTTCCCAATCAGAAGCAGCTGCACAACTAACTCTTCCAACCTAAACAAGAAAAAAGGGGTTAGAAATCAACAAAATAAGGAAATAAACAAGGAATAGAGAAGAAACTTACCATGCTGCCTAAAGCATATAATGAAGCAGGAGAGACGAATCTTGAAATTCCTTTGAGGGAGTTATTATCAATAACAGTAGGAACTTTACAAGCCTTCGCAATAAGTTTGCGAGCATTCGTTGTAGGAGAATTTCCTAATCCACGAGAAGAATGGAGGAAAGCCTCAGAGATGCTAACCATTGCTGAGGCAAAAGTTTCTGGGATACTATAATCTTCATTCCCACCTTCATCAACATCATTATCATCATCTCCTTTCTCAGAAAGGGTATCGGAATTAGAACTAAAGTCCTTCTCAGGAAATTTATCATCTTCATCACCAAGATCTTCCTCAATGTCCTCATTAGAAGAAATTACATTGGAATGGGATTTGGTTGAGAGTATCTTCTTTTTCCTTCTCTCGTAAACAACATCTTGAAGTTTTCTTTTTCCTTTGCGAAGAGCATCATCTTGACTATCAGAATCTTGAGAGACCTTCGCAGAACGAAGAGTTTGTTGCCTCGCAGTAAGCCTTTTAGAAGAAGTAGAACTTTTATTTTCACTCGCAGCAATCTCATGAAGAAGTGGAACCTGTAAATTCAAATAAGGATAAGAAACAGAGGCAACAATATATTGTTTAGAAAAATACAAGAGTGTTTCTTACCTCATTTGAAATTAAAGGGTAACAAAAAGATAAGGAAGTGGAAATACATACATTTCTAAAAACCCAAGGTTGATAATAGCGGTTACGAAGATTCGCAGGAAGTTCTACTATCCCAGTAATATAAGAACCTGATAACATTAAAGGGTACTTATACCAATCTTCATCATTAGAATGACGAGGTGTCTTATTATTTCCTGAAGCATAATCAATATCGTGCATGAGAAGATCATCTGCTGCGATATTAGCTTTACGATGAAGACGAACACCCCAACGATTATCTTCTTTCCTCGCAGGAATTAGTGTGTAATTTTTGAAGAAACCCTCAACTGTATAATTCGCAGCAACAATTTCTATATTCTCAAATCCAGGTTTCCTAAGATCAGTTGAATATAAAGATTTCCCAAAAGCGGCACGATTTGCGAATTCAACTAAGAGGCGAATGCAATCACCAGTCAATTGATAAATGGCACAAGAAAAATTGGGGTGGGAAATAATTTCGTAGAATAAAGGAAAGTTAACATCATAAAGAGGAAGAGGAAGACCTGCGAGGATTTGACCTCTTTAGATTAAAACTTTCTGATCATCCCAAACATAGTTGGTAAAGAGCTTCACACAGAGAGAAGACTTATTATCATAACCTTCAATCTCAGAAAGAATAAGGTCTCTATCAGCAAGTTCCGCATTAATTTGTTCAATAGTTTTCTTCTTTGGTGCCATTGAATATAAGAGGGAAAATAGAAGAGGTTGCAGAGGCAGAAGCGGTGAAGAAGATGAATAAGGGAATAAAAAGCAAAAACAAAGGATAATATTTATAAGAGAGTTTGATGAAGATAAAAATTCATTAATACGAGTAAGCGTGAACGGTTGAAAAGAACGGTTACGAAGAAACGTGTCAGAAAGATAAGGGAAAAGTAAAAAGACGTGTTGCGAATCTGAAGGGTGGTAATAACTACACTAAATTTACGAGAATAGGGATTCTCATGACATTTCTTCTTCGAAGAATTGACATGAGAAGAGGCAAGATGTAAGTACTGAATATCGCAATATAATAGTTCACGAGTATCGTAATAAATAAAGGAGGAAAGAATTATAAAATGTTACGATGATAGAAGAAGTGCGGAGAAATATGAAGTTTTGCGAGGATGGAGTAATTTTGCGAGTATGAGTTGCGATACTTCGTAACTCATGTACAGCTGTATAAGTTTTACTATAAATAGGAGTTCAAATGTAAAATTCGAGAGGTTCTTTTAGTGAGTGTTAGAAAATATCTTAGGAAAGAGAATAGAGAAAGTTGTAACTATTCTAATTCCATTTAGATACTTCTTTGTAATCAATTAAGAACATTAATAAGAAAATTGTCATTCATCATCAAGAACTTCTTGAGTTTTTACTAATTTTATTGAGGGTGTAGTTGTAGGTTATTCTGCAACTACAAATAGTTGATTCTGTGACATCGCGGATGGATGTTCCTTCCATTTCAACAATCATGGGTAGGAAACAGTTCACTACGGTAACCAAAGCAGATGAGCAATGCTTTACCATGTTCCTGGTGGCGATGTGGCCGTATCTTCTCCATATTATAGTGTACAGAGTCATGAATTCCTTTTGCACTAGGAATTTACCAACACTTCGATATCTAGAAGATAAATACTTCATACGGACTTCGAATGACAAACCTGCATTGGGATATTCATCACGAGAAATACCCAAATCAGCATTTCCCAGATCTGCAGCAGTTGGTGTGCTCGAATTCGAAGAAAAAGGGGAGGTCAAATCATCATCATCGACAACGGTCACACATGTTCCATATGGATATCTCTACACAAAAAGGAACCTTCGTCTCATTCGCTGATGGTAACAAATAAATGTCTATTGGTCAATAAGAACGTACCGGTATGATCTTCTTAACTCGGATGATCCGGACGAGGGAGTTGTCGTTAGAATCAGGCCGCCTGCGTTTGAATGAAGAATCTAGCCGGCTCGAAGATGATTCACTGCTACTCGACATGATGAGAAAGATAAAACAGAACCAGGGGAAGAAATACGAAACAATACCTATAAAGAAGATGGATGCAAACATTATGATGATCTGTATGAGCAAAGGGTTCAAGATCACCTCTTATATTCAGTAGAAAATCTTTTACCAGCGTGAATCAAGGCCTCACATGCGCAATACCAGCTGGATTAGATATTTTTTTATACGGAGTAATTAGGGTTTGGTATCCAAGTCATTATGTAACTTAACCAGCGCCATCTTTCCACTCCGAGCCAGCAGCGTCGATGGCCCCACATCCTAGCCAAAGCCAACATCTCGTATTCTGCCAAGCGCTAGCTACCCTGCTCGATGGCTGATACACCAACAACACCATCCGCTACTCCAAGCTAGCCGCGTTTATTCGCCACTCCAAGCTAGCTGCTCTGTCGGATTTCCAAGATAGCCGCGTCCATCCTCCATTCCAAGCTAGATGCTCTGTAGGCCTTCCCAGCAAGCCAACGTTCCATTGATCTTCCAAAGCCAACGCTCCATTGGTCTTCCCAAGCCAACGCTCCATTGTCCCTTCCGAAGCCAACTCTCCATTGGCCTTTCCAAATCCAACGCTCCATTGGCTTTCCAAGCTAGCCACTTTCATATGCCGCTCCAAGGCCCAATCTTGCTGCACCAACTGCCATACCAAGCTAGATGCGCCATCTTCTACTCCAAGTCAGCCGCACCAGGCCTATGCCAGAAGTCCGCGCTCAAGCTAATAGCGTTATTCCGAACTGGACGCACCATTGGATTTTCCAATATAATCACGTTATTCTCCATCTCCGCTCGACCAAGATTGAAGCACCATATTTTCCATTCAAGACAACGCAATCTCCATCATTCAAAGATGTGCATCCTCCGTTCCCAGACTGGAAGCGCCATCTTTACCACCCCGTGGCCCAAATTGGCACTAATATTCTGGGAAGCATGACTCTACGCCAACACCCCTGGTGAAGCCGGAAATGCGCCAAGTCATCAATACAAAGTTCACGGATTTCTCATGCATTCCGCTAAAGGTTAGTTGAATTTCCCTGGCAAAGTCTCCACGTCTTGCCCCTCTTCGATTTTTCTCTTGTCCGTCACCATCTCATGCTTACCCCGCAACAGCGCCACTGTTACGTGCTAAGCAGAGGACTTAATGTTGATGGTGGTTTTTAGCTTAGGGTCAATATCGTAAAACCTTGCATCCGATGTGATATCACTTCGTAAGGAAACAGAGCCACGTGTGCTAACCTCTCCACTTGAAAATTTATTGAGCCGCTCAATATACTTACATGAAATTTATCCAGACTAGCGAATCCCAGATATTCTATAAATTTCGGCGCCTCGCGCATATTCACTTAACATAAGTTCCTCTGAATGCCTTCTATGCTATGTTCTCCGACTGAACTCTTAATGTTGATATGGCATAACGATTCAGGTTCACTCGCAGCAGAGTAGCACGAATCTCCAAGTATCAAGAATAAGTTCTTTTGCATAAGGTATTCAATCAGAAAAGCATGCTGCTCTCTGGAAATGAACTTAAAAGAACTTTGTGTCAACACATAGAATTCAATCAACCTTACTAACTTGCAGAAGTTAGGGTTTCGTGCCTCGCACAGCATACTAGACCGAGCTTATCAAAATTAAGCCTAGGCAAACTAGGTAATTAATCCACCGTGGATTAAAAGGTGCAAAATCTCTCCCATAATCAGAAAAAAACAGGGAGCCACAGCAGCAAAGGGAAGCGTGGCCATGCCTTAGGACAGGTAGCGCCACTTTCCATTGGCCACGCCCCATCCTAAACTGGCCCTATTTCCCTCGACCAATCGGGTCGCTTTAAATTCTCCACAGCGCACTGGAAGTGTGGCCACGCCCTAGCTTGCCGTCCCCACTTCCCATCGACCAATCAGGTCGCCCTAATGCGCCACACGTATCCCGAATAATGCATGACCTATTTTTCTTACTGGCCCCTAAATCTTCCAAGGGGCCTTGGCCACGCCAAGCCCCAATTCTTCCAAGGGGAATTCTTCCACAACGCCTTGGCCATGCCAAGCCCCAATTCTTCCAAGGAGAATTCTTTCAAGACGCCTTGGCCACGCCAAGCCCCAATTCTTCGAAGGGGAATTCTTCCAAGATGCCTTGGCCATGCCAACCCTAATTCTTCCAATGAGAATTCTTCCAACGGTGCCAAGACTTGGCCACTCCAAATTCTTTTAAGGCGCCAAGATTTGGCCCCCCAAAAATCTTTCCAAACAACGCCAAACCCTAATTTAGGAAGCGGAGCCAATTTTTAGATTTGGCCATGCCGTAATGCCATCGGCATGCTATTATCATATGGCGAAGCCACTTTACTATGCAACAAGATATGGCCATAATCAATGGCCATCCTTCTTCATGATATGCAGATCTTAGCTGTACAAGTTCGCAACCAAACTTGGCTACGGTGCCAACTCTTTGGCCACGGCGCCAAACCCTAATTTTGGTCGTGCCCAAGCTATGCCAAAATTCTAACTTGTCTACACCTAAAAGCATGCCAAGGACATGTCGACCACGTCTCCATGCCACTGGCTTCCAAACGGAAGGTTGCAATAATCAACGGCTATTTTTCCTCTCTAGATGCAAAATCTCGACCGTCGAAGGTCACCACCGAGCCGGCAAGCCTCCCAAGCCTAACATGCCAAGTATTAGCAACACGCTACACAAAAATACTCGAGACATCAAAATATGTCACAAACTAGGGGATGCTCATCAGGGTATATTGGTCTGGCGGTTTACATCGTGCGACGTGCAATACGCCCGTTACAAGAAAGTATCATAAAAGTGAGGCGATTAGTAATGGAAAGATATAATGGTGAAACGTATATTTTATTATGGAAAAATATATTCCAGGCGTTACCCGTTACCATTCCCCTCCATTACTCAAATTGTTCCCACTTTTACGAGTACGACTTGTATAAATAGGTCTCACCTATTTCCACCAATATATAGAAATAACCTGGTAGCTTTCCATCCTGCTTACCAGTTCTACTTTCTCATACAAGTCATAAAACGCCCACACTTCTAGAATTAACTATTCTGGTTTCAACACTTTGTTCGCTTCCCTCCCTATGACCAACCATTATCCTTCACTTTGTGACTGAAGAAAGCCTGGAATGGCTATTTCTTGGTTTAGGCCAGGATTGTACAGGTTGATCTCTCGAAATCAAAAGTACTCCCATGCAGTACATTTTTTAGGGTTTAGATTTGTATCTCACCCACACACCCAAAATCAGAAAAAACGGTTTTCACCCTCAAACAATTGGCAACCACAATGGGAGTAGAACTCAAACAATGTACTAGAAATCACCTGGTAGATTTCCATCCTGATCACCAGTTCTACTTTCTGATAAAAGTCATGAAATGCCCACACTTCCAGAATCAACTATTCTGGTCTCAACACTTTCTTCGCTTTCCTCCCTAAGACTAACCCTTCTCCTTCACTTTGTGACCGGAGCAAGCTTGGAACAGCCATTTCTTGGTTTAGGTCAGGATCGTACATATTGATATCTCGAATCAAAAGTACTCTCGTGCAGTACATTTTTTAGGGTTTAGATTTGTTTCTCACCCACACACACCCAAAAAATTTTAGGAGTAGAACTCAAAATAATTTAAGTTCCAATATTCTCAGGGTTTGTTGGTGATCCGGCCTGAGTTCTACCATCTTGAGATCATGTTGAAGAATGGAATTGGAAATTGGAATCTGATATTGTAACCCTCAAACAATTAGCGACCACAGTGGGAGATTAATCTATCGGTTACAAATCTGACTCTCGTTTCCATCATCCTACTGGAGGATGCCATAATTTGGAGCGCACCGTCCAAGAAAAGAGGGGTTTCAGGAGAATTGCGCCTGGGGACTAGAAATTCTCCATCTTACTACGAGTCAATATAAGGATGTTCCACCGACAACAAAGAACGACCGGGGACTTCTCGTGGAAAAAAGGGTATTACGTAAAGACTCGGATTTACTACCTGAAGACTCAGCTCTGGTGAAAGACCCTAAAGCGAGTAAGTTTACCATATGATGTTTACACGACCTATTGTTTGGATTTTCACATTTATCATGGAAGCTGATGACCCAATCATCCCAAGATTTCATATCTCTTACTTTCGCATGCAACGTTCACGACCGTGAATAATTTTGCTACTTACATTCATAATTCAGATTTTTGACATATCAATTGATCAAAAAGCCATTACTCCAAAATAATCCAAAAACTCTTATAAATAGCAATCATCTATCAATCCAAAACCAAAAAACCATACCACAAACTAGGCATTTATTTTTCCTTTCAAAAAAAAAAAAAAAATAACAAAAGAGGTTCAGAAAACAAAAGTATTCAAGGAAAATTGCCTAACAACGACTCATTCTTTTTGAAGAAAATATCTTTCATGATTTGAAGAGACGCCTTCTTCAAATTCAATTCTTAGGACAACTTCTCGACTTCTACCTCTTGTTTATTAATTGAATCCGCGGAAGGACCATCAACCGTTTCAGCCTGCAGCCTTTGGATCTTGGAAAATCCCTCGTAGAACTAGGAAGCATTAAACTCATAGTTTATACACATATCTCGGTGGAACTCCCAGTTTGAGATTACATCTCCAGAAACGGTGTGACCAGTCACCTTGTGCATATCACAAATTAAAGATAATATTTGTTCTACTCGCTTAACCAACGCGAACCGGCTAGTGATCTTCTTGGAAGTTGCGATGTGTCCATATCTCTCCTATATTATGGTATACAACTCCTCATGCTTAGATGGTACACTGAAGCCTCCAATCAACACATGATCTTCATGATAAATCAAGAATGGAGGGTCAAAAATGGCTCCTACAATTGATTCCGAGAGCAGCAAAGATTCTTTAGGAACAATGAAGCCCACCACCACGGAATTGTTTCCCGTCATTGAAGACACAGAAACATCCTCACGACGATCAACCTCCATCTCTAGATTATTAGCCTGTACGATTTCCATGATTGGAGACACAGTTGTATCTTCATCGCCATAAAATCCCATCTCAGGGTTATCTTCAGAAGCGGACTTTTCCTGTAAAATATCACCAATTAAATATTTATTCCACATAAATAAATAGCCCAGGGGAAAACATGCGAAAACTCACCGACTCATTCGTGGGCCCACTTAAAGAAGACTCGCTGCTACGCTCTGAAGTACTTTTCCCGTCACTATCGGATCCTAAGATTTCCTATTCTTTTCATTCATTTTCACTGACAAGAGGCTCAGTATTGCCGGATTTTTCTTTAGGATGAGCCATTTCCTTGCCACGTGCAAGTCTGGCCTGAGTCAAAAAGGGGAAAGTTCTTCAATGGCGACAATTCAGGATATTTATGCAATACGGCCAAATCGGGAAGAAAAATCATACATACTTGCATGTTAGAAGAACTGAAAGTCACAAGAGCCGTTGAAACTGAATCCGATCGAAAGCCACATGTACGATTTTTTGACCTTCGCTCCTTTTTCTGGGGACTCTCTATATCCGAGCTAGAGGATTTTCGCTTGCCCGAGGGAAGCTATTTCAACAACTTATGTTTTGATAGAACTGCAGAAGAAGGTTTTTCATGTGGATTCGTCATAACGTTCTGCATGAGTGGCGAGAAACTCATCTTGCCAGAAGATATTATATTTGGGAGTCATCACAGGTCTTCATTCCGAGAGCAAGAAAGGAAGAGATTTACCTGGCGCAAGAACATTGGCGTCAAGAGTAGCAGGTAATAATTCTTCCGGAGAAGTCGGCTGACGAATAAATGGAACCCCTTGGTCAAATCCCATATGTCGGGCATCCCTGTCAATATTATAAAGGACAGCTTTGAAATACCCCTGGAAGAAGGATGGCATGTATCCAGAGCTACAGCTTAGCACAAATACAATCTCTCCAATACTCATATTCTCTCTAGAAGAAAGCAAAGTCAAGTTCGGAGCAGCAGCAAAGGTATTTGGCTGAACTATGGAGGCATGGGCCTGGGCCCAAGGACGAAAATTAATCGCATGCGAATTATCAAGGAAATCAATGAGCTTTACGCTAGCTCTTAGATGCCTCTCCAACCAATGAAGTATCCTAGAACTGCCATACACATCAGGAAACAAAACTCTCGGGTTAGGAGTGTAACTTTTGAAATGCTCCCACAACCACGCTTGAAGAAAAGCGACGTGAACATATGAGTCCACTTTCATATAACCATTTGAAGCATACATGTCCATGACCAGATGATCCATATGGGTGTACAAGGAACCAAGAAACAAGCCTCCAATGGGAAGAACAACGCTTGTACATGTATGGGTGTACAAGCATACATGTCCTTTCTCCAATTTGATGGAAAATTTGATAAGCTACTGTCTTATCTCCTTCTTACCATAGACATCATCGAAAATATCTCAGGACAGCCACAGAGATAAAAATGCAGTAACATGGAGCGTATCATCTAACACTAGGCCCAACTCTGGCTCATCATGGAACCACTCAGAAACCCATCAGTTATAGAAGCACTTCTCCTCATAATTCTTTTAAACATATCTTGCTTCCTTTATGACCAAAGTGGCACGTATTTTTTCTTCTTCCTCAAACAAGACATTTTCAAGATTTCCGATTACCGGGAGACTCAACAGAACGGCTACGCTTTACAAAGAAATAATCATATCACTCCATCTACATATAGCTGTGTGAGTTTCCGGGCACTACCTGGATAAGAAAGTAATCAACCCTGCAACATCTTTTCTAATTTGAAGTATCGCAGGAACCATGACAACATGCATGATTTGCGCCTCAGTTAAGTTTTCCTTCACGTGATCGCGGCTCATCATGAACTTCATCCATTTATCATAAGAGCGCAATGGACTAAGGCAGATTTTAAAGTCTATTGGGGAAGCCATACATTCTTTCTTTTGAAGGCAAAACCTCATTAAACGCCCTAGGCAGACTGATTGGGCTTCTCCATCATTCTCCGAATCAGTCAAAAGGGTTGCCACGAATTTGGGATGGGTCTTTGTAATCGTAGCAGACTTCGAAAAGAACTCATCGTATATGTTCGGTCTGGAGTTGTTGACACTCCTCAACGCAGCGTCGGAACTACTTTTAGGTGACATCTTAATAAAATTCCTTATGCTTTTGAAGTAACTACAACGAAGCAAAAAACAAAGAATTACTACTTTGAAGAAAAGCATACATGGAGATTTTATCAAAAAATTGGTTACCACAATCAAGAGTCAACAACACATTTCTCTTTTGGCCATGTGTCATGGCATTCTTGACTAAAGAAATGGGGACTACTCAACGGGATGCACATGACGTCGCGGGAAGTACGTTCTTGGCCGAAACTAGGCAATGCTACAGGTAACATACGAAGCCGCGGAAAGTGTGACCTCGACCAAGTTACGTTTGGTCATGGGAAATATGTCCACGTCCAAAAGAAGAATGTTTCCACCACGGAAGCTGTGCACACGTCCACAAGAGGAAAAGGGAACCCTAAAACTAGGTTTTCACGGGAGAAAAAACTAACGACAGCCACCCATTCACGCGCGCCTATTTTGCATAATAATTGGCCTCCTTACTATTGTGACGGCTAATGTTACTACAATACTGCTAGCAGGGAAGAATCATTCATACAAAAGTATTTCTATGGGTTTATGGAGAATATGTTTATGGCTAGAGTTTACACCAACAAAAAAAAGAGAAGAAATATTGGAACACATACCTAGAGTGCGCTCGCCTAATTCTTTGCTTTGATGCTAATGCGGAAAGGTGAAAACAAAGCTAACTTTAAAAAAAAAAAAAAAAAAAAAAGACGTTCAACCCCTTTTATACACATGTTACTTTGGAGTTTGGGTGGAAGAAGGTTCCCTTTTATAAGCACAACACTTTTGGAATTAGAATGGAGTAAGGTTTCTCGTTTAAGCTATGCACGAAAAAAGGAAGCTGGCCCCACAATATTGGCGTTCTATGGTGCTAATCTCCACGGATAGGCCAACATTATGCCAATACCCCGTGGCCTCATCTTTACCAAGCCAGCTGCACCAAGTCCATGCCGGAAATCCGCGTCCAAGCTAGCAACGCCATTCTAAGTTGACTGCAGCATCAACCACTCCAAGCCAAAGCTGTGCCATCCACCAGGCTACCGATATAACCATGGTCCTTCCAAGCTAGACGTGCCATTGGCCCTCCGATCCAGCCACACCATTGGCCTTTCCAATCCAACGCTCTATTGACCTTCCTGAGCCAGCGCTCCATTGGTTTTACAAGCTAACCACATACATCCGCCACCCCAAGCCAGCTGTGCCATCGGCCTTCCAAGAAATCCAATGCTCTGTCGACCTTCCAAGCAAGCCAACGCTCCATCGGCCTTCTACGCAAGCAAACGCTCCATCGGCTTTCCAAGCTAACTGCGCCATCCGCTACTCCAAGTCAGCCACACCAGGCATGTGCCAGAAGTCCGTGCTCAAGATAATAACGTTATTCCAAACTAGACACACCATCGGCCTTTCCAAGATAGTCACGTTATTCTCCATTCCATAGCTTTATCTCCGCTCGGCCAAGATTAAAGCACCAACTTCGCCATTCAAGACAACGCAATATTCACCGTTCAAAGCCGCGCATCCGCCATTCCCAGACTGGAAGCGCCATCTTCACCACCCTGTGGCCCAAATTGGCGCCAACATTCTGGGAAGCATGACTCTACGCCAACATTCCCTGGTCAAGCCGTAAATGCGCCAAGTCGTCAATACAAAGATCACGGATTTCACATGCCTTCCGCCAAAGGTTAGTTGAATTTCCTTGGCAAACTTTTCAGTCTTGCCCCTCTTTGATTTTACTCTTGTCCATCACCATCTCATGCTTACCCCGCAACAGCGCCACTGTTACGTGCTAAGCAGGGGACTTAATGTTAATGGTGGTTTTTAGCTTAGGGTCAAAATCGTAAAACCTTGCATCTGATGTGACGTCACTCTGCAAGGAAACAGAGCCACGTGTGCTAACCTCTCCACTAGAAAATTCATTGAGCCTCTCAATATACTTACATGAAATTTATTCAGACTGGCGAATCCCAGATGTTCAGTGAATTTCAGCGCCTAAGGTATCCAATTGTTTGAGGGTGAAAACTATTTCTGCTGATTTTGGTAATTTTGGGTGTGTGGGTGAGAAACAAATCTAAACCCTAAATAATGTACTGCATGAGGGTACTTTTGATTCGAGAAATCAATCTGTACAATACTGGCCTAAACCAAGAAATGGCCGTTCCAGGCTTGCTTCGGTAAGAAAGTAAAGCTGAAGGGTTGGTCTTAGGGAGGGAAGTGAAGAAAGTGGTGAGACCAGAATAGTTGTATCTAGAAGTGTCGGCGTTTTATGACTTGTATCAGAAAGTAGAGATGGTAAGAAGGATATAAAGTTACCAGGTGATTTCTATATATTGTGTGTTTCCGACCAAAAACTTATTTTTGGTGGAAATATGTGAGATCTATTTATACAAGTCGTAATGAAACGTACCCTGGTTTCGTAAAAGTTAGAACGGCTTGAGTAATGGAGGAGAATGGTAACGGGTAACGCCTGGAATTAATGTTTCCATAATGAAAGATACGTTTCACCATTATTTCTTGCCATTACTAATCGCCTCACTTTTATGACACTTACTTGCAGGCCGCACGCTGTAAACCGCCAGGCCAATACCCTGATGAGCATCCCCCAGTTTGTGACATGTTTTGATGTCTCGAGTGTTTCTGTGTAGCGTGTTTCTATTGCTTGGAAATTTAATCTTAGGAAACTTGCCGGCTCGGTGGTGACCATCGACGGTCGAGATTTTGTATCCTGAGAGGAAAGGTAGCCGTTGATTGTTGCAACCTTCCGCTTGGCATCCAGTGGCATGGAGACGTGGTCGGCATGGCCTTTGCATGATTTTATGTACGGCCAAGTTAGGATTTTGGCATAGTTTGGGCACGGCCAAAATTAGGGTTCGGCGCAGAAATCGGTTTTCACCCTCAAACTTGTATCAACATAAATCGGATTTGTTTCCCCACAAGTCTCGGTTTCCGATTCTGATAGTATTTCCTAAAACTAGTTATTTCCTATTTTCAATATCAATTCTTCCTATAAAAGATAATATCTTACTGTGTTTACGAACATATTGGGGAAGATTGACCGAAACCGCAACTCGGGTTTTTTATATTTTTGCAAATATGTAAAAAAAGAAATTAAGAACCAAACCTGCTGATGATCGGGTCAGGGTTGATGATATTGATAGGATCAGATTTCCTAACAGAATTGATAACAAGCATGAATTTGCTCGTTTCATTGACAACTCTTGCTTTAAGAAATATGAAACTCTCAAGGGAATGGAATTTACTATCGAAAATAAATTTGATCCATAGGTCCAAGTTAAGGATTATGTGAAGTTTGTTCAAGATCGGAAATGGGGAAATCTTTTTGATCTTGAAGAATATTCACCTGATATGGTAAGAGTGTTTTATGCCAATATACATAATGTTGATCATAAAAACCTTACCTTTGTGACTCTTGTTGGTCGAGGAATCTACTATGTTGATCGTAAGATAATTTCAAATGCTATTAAGTACAATGTGGAATGTAATCACTTGATTACAGGAGTTGAAATTGAACACGATACCATTTCAACATGTCTCATTGGAAAAAAGGTTATCTGGGAAAATGGTAGATTGCCAACAAAAGATATTCCTCTTCAACTTAGGGTATTCGGTAAACTTGCCTTAGAAACTCTATTTGCAAGTACAAGAGACAAGTCAGTTTGGGATAAGATGTTTGCAGAGTTTGTCTTTTTTCTGTTGAAAGAAGACTCTCAAATTGATCTATATGGAATCATTGTCAGTCAAATGATCAAAATATCATATTCTATCTCTTCTTCTGGAATCAAGAGACATCTCGGTTTTTCGTGTATAATTACCAAAATCTGTGAATTTATCGCAGGAGATGACTTTGTTGATATGAAAAGCACTAACGTTGTAACTATTAAGACTATAAGTCAAATGATTGTGGGACAAACCCACGATTAGTTGTTAAAATAATTTCATAAAATTCCAACAACAAATCTCTTCTAGATCATCTTGAAAATCTTGGTAAACAACTTGATTGTTTTCAGAAACAGCTGGGATTTGCTGCTCGAAAAGACCCAGAAACTCTTAAAGAAATTCAAAAAATTGAATCAGAGTTTTGGAACCAAGAATCGGAAATTGAAGAAGAGCGTCAAAAAACACTTGGTCACAAGGAATGTTCTTCCCAATAATTGAGTTGCAATTAAAATAGACAATCAGTTTTTGATTTCTTTCATTAATTGTTTTAGGTCTATTTTATGAATAAAATTATTTGGTTTATAATTTTTCTTTGTGATAGTTTTTGGTTTGCATATCCTGTGCTTGAATTCTTTATCTTATTGCTATGTACGATTATGGGATGTTTTATTTCGGTTTTCTTAACCTTGATATTCTATCTCATATGTTGTGAACCTGTAGTTGCAGGAATTCCTACACTACACCCCTCACAAGAATTCACAATTATCAACACATATTTGAAGATTAAGAACAACACTTTATTGATTAATTCTCAGAAATGTTACAAGAAATGGAAGAAATCAAGAATATAATCGCTCACAAGAACTTTCTCTCTCCTCAAAACTTTCTCCAGACTCCAAAAATGATCTCCCTTTTCTGAGTCTATTAATTCTCTTTACATGGGATAGTTACATAGTGGATGATAGCTAAGTTATCCCTTATTTTCGGATCTGACTCGCGATACTCTCGCAGTAGTCGTAATGTTAACCCTCGCAAACGTTTGTAAGTTTCGCAGCATCATCACGCTTTTACATGTTTCTGTTATCGTCATCCGTTACGTCATTCTTTCAATCATTCTGTGGCACTCGCAGTGTGTCGTTGAAGAGATCGCAGAACTGTCGCTGTAAATATCGCAAGAGCACTGCTGTGGAGATATTCTGATCTTACATCTTGCCTCTTCTCATGTCTTTTCTGCGAAGGGGAAAAATCATGAGAAATTTAAATCTTTTGAAATGCTGCAGATGTCTATCTATCCACGTTCTTTTGTTCTGACATGTATCTACATCCCTCGCCAGATTTATTACATGTATCTTTTTATCCATTCAACTTCTGACACGTTCTTTTCAACCGCTGCGCTCCTACCGTTCACGTCTTTTCTTTGGATTAATTGCACTTATCTTCTCGAGAATTTTTACCTTCTATATATATCTTCTCCACTTTTCACTTTTCTTCTTTTTACTTTATTCTTTCTTTTCTATGCAAATTCACTGTTCTTCCATAAATTCCACATCCGCTGTTGTTGCAACCTTTCTTTCGATCTTCTACTTTTTTCTTCATTCCCATACTTACTAAGAATATCTCCAGCTGGTCATAAAAATATCATCGCCTTTGAGCAACTACAAAAGAAACTTAATGACGAAGGTTTTGCTTTATCTACCATCCCTGATCAAAACCCTAAAGCCAAACTTTCCATTAAATTATTTTCTGATCATTCGTGTTCTCGCGAAAAGATTATAGTCTCGCTAGGTCATCTTGAAGATGGTCTTCCCATTCCTCTTTATGATCCCGAGCTCCCTTTATTCTATGAAATACTTTCTCATGCGAGATTCTCACGTGCCATATATCAGTTGAGTGGGGATTGCATTCGTCTGATGCTGGAGTATGCTACCCTCGGTGCTGGTAAGAAATCTCTTTATCCTAAAAAAGCGAAGAACCCTAAATTCGTTGATGTTCTAATTATTCCTACGAAGTATACTGTAGAGAATTTCTTCGCAAATTATGATATAATCTCTATGAGGAAAGATAGCACTTGTTGGGGTGTCCGCTTACAAAAGAAGGATGACATTGCTGAAGATAAAATTCTCATGTTGGATATTGACTGGCATCCGAGTAATAATCAAGGTCCGCGCCATTCTAGTGATGATAAATGGTGTATTTTCCCATTATTTCTAGAGGGTCCCTACATCTGCGGTCCTCATGCTTTACCTGCGAATCTCGCAGAGTACCAGCCATGGGTGTTCAGCTGGCCTGAAAGGAATAAAAAGTTATGTTCTCTCAATTTTTTGCATAAATTATCATTATCATCTTCCTCATGCTTTTATACTCTCGCTGACTACTCCAATTTTTGCCAGATTAACAGGCTAAAAACTAGCTACCGAAAGCTCAGGAAACCCAGTACTTTATAAGCTCTTAGGTTACTCACAGATGAAGTAAGAAATATTCCTTTGTTATTCTTAACAATATATTGTTGCCTCTATTTATTATATTTATCCGTGTTTGAAGGTTAACGAAGAAATAGATCCTATTAAAATTGTAAGGACCAAGGGAAAAGACAAAGGTGCTGCTCGCAAGGGGAAATCTGATGCTTCTCGCAAGGAGAGGTCTAGTGCTCCTTCTTTAAAGAAAAGAAAAGCTCAATATCCTTCTCCTTCAACTCCTTAATCTATAGAAAGTTCAAGTGATAACACTGATAATGACGATGGTGATGATGATGATGCTGATATCTCTTCCGCGAAGGAATCCTCCCATCCTGAGTCTTCTATGGCTCATCTATCAGGCATTTTTGCTAATACCATGCAAGTAATTGGTGATACCCCTCTGACTAATGCTTACAAGTCTATAGATTCCATCTGTGATGCCCCTCTCCTAAAGAATAATGAATCTCTTCGCGGGTTATCAAGATTTATATCTCCAAATTTCTTGCATTCACTTAACAACTTAGTAAATTTCCATACTTTTATCTTTCTTCCCTTCATTTTTGTCTTAAATTCAAAATTAATTCCTCAGAAATTTGCTGCATTATTTCGCAGGCTGGGAAAGCTTCCTTTGCAGTTGTCTCAGATTTGGAGAAAAGGCGTGCAGTTCTCGTAAACAAAAACGCTAATCTTCGCAAAGAGAATGAAGAATTAAAGTCTGAATCTCTTACTCTTCGCAAAGAAAATGAAGAATTAAAATATGATTCTGTTAATCTTCGCGAGCAGTTAGAATTTGGATCTGTTGGCCTTCATGAGAAGATCAAACAATTAGAAACTGAACTCTCTTCTTCGCAAGATAAGGTTGCTAGTCTCCAGACTGCGAATGATCAACTTTATGGTAAAAAAAAATTCTTTTTCTTTTATCCCTATATTCCTTTGTGTTTTCTTATTTAGTTAGTCCTCTTCTTAGATATTTACGGCCTCTCTGATGAAGCTGTTTTCCTTGGTTCTTTTCCAAATCCAATAGATGATGATACTCTCCTCAATCGCCTTAATGATTCTTTGATTAACTTTTTAAATGATGAAATTAAATCACTTTCCATAGATGAACTTAGATCCAAAATTCATCTCTTAAGGATTGAACATAGATTCAACTTGGGTTTAACCAATAAGTTTAAGCGCCTTTATATTGACTCAAAAGAGGAAACTAATATATTAAGAACCAAGTATAATGATCTTATTGACGAAAAAGACCTCATTGCTAAAATTGGTGCTCAAGCTTTAGCAGATTTCCATAAAACTCTTCTCGATGTTCAAATTGAAAGAGATAGACTTATCTGCGAGAATAGAGCTCTTGTTGAAAGGGAAAACCAAGTTCGCTCCCGCCTTCTCATTAGTATTGATGATGAGTTTGCTTGGGCTGCGAAAATTCTTGACAATGCAAGAAACAATTTAGGCGTAGATGTTAGTCTTCAAGCTGATCATTCTGCCCTGATTAAGGATATGATCTTGCAAAGAGAAGGTTGTTATTCTTGTTTTTCCATTAATCCATTTTGTAGCTGTATCTTCACTATTTTATTAATATGTTTTCATCTGTTTGCAGTATCTGAAGGAAACTTTTGGCAAAAAGTTAAAGAGTTGGAAGAAGAAAAGGGAAATCTCGCAGGACTTCTGTCTTCTCGCAATGAGAAATGTTCCAAATTCAAGAAGCAACTTCAGATTTCTCTGGCGAATTTCAGCAATGTTCTTGTTGGTGTTCGCAATGATTTTATTAATATGGTCTGCGATGATCATAAAATTACTCATTCTACTATCTCACGAACGAAATTCCAAAGATTGTTCCTGACCTTGTCATCTCCAATAGAGAAGCTAAAGAGTCTGAAGAAGATGAAGATAAAATTGAAGAAGAAGAAAAATCTGGTGAAGACAATAATGGATCTAAATAGTTTTGTCTTCATTTTTAATGTTTTTGTAATATTTGTACACTTATCCCTTTCTCCTTGTAAAATATTGCTGCGAATTTCTCCAGCTTCTAATGTTCTTTGGTGTATAGATCTGCATACATTAGAAAACAATTCCTTTTTGCAATATGGTTAATTAATTTGCTTACTAAATTTTTAATTATTTGCGTAAATCTGTCATATAAAGATGAATAATAATTTTATCATTCTGTTCATTCCCATACTTTCCTCTGTTATTCATCTGCAATATAAAAGATTCAGCTGATTAGTTTACGAATAAGATATGTTTGTAAGTTTTTTCCTCAATATCTGCGTAAATATCGCAAGTCATATATGCTTACTCTCATGATCTCTGCATAAATATCGCAGTCATTCAATCTTGATCTCTTATGGTCTTATTTTGCCTTCCTAGTTAAAGGTCTTATTTAGCCACATTTTGTTTTGGCGAAAAAATCGCAGGACGTCCTTACATTTGCATGTAAAGACCCATTGATCTTGTCTTATCCTTATTTTGTCAATTTTATTGCGACAATATGACATGCCTAAGTTTTCTTGCGAGAACAAAGACCCATGACATTGCCGTCTTGCGATGAAATCGCAGGACGTCTTTACACTTTCATGTAAAAACCCATTGATCTCATCTTATCATTTTCTCTTGGCTTTTTGCCTCTATATGATTGTTGCACAAATATGACAAGCCTAAATATTCTTGTGAATATAAAGCCTCATGACATTTGCGTCTTAAGACACTTATCAGCTCCCTAATGGAGGGTGCTGCCCTTATCTTCCCCCTGGTTGCCCCTTCAAGGAGGCGTACATCGGTCATACAAGACTAGATCCTACCATCCGGTCCTGACAACAACCAGTTGTTTTCGCAACCTCTTATCCTTTTTTCCTATATGGATTATAGTTACGAGACTGCACCCTAGGTGGGGTTTTCTTTGGGCCGAGTGCATCATAGCCAAGACTTGCCAAGAATGGATAGGGTAGTTTCATACGCCCCGGGTACCCTTGGCTCAACCGTGTACCTCGGCGCCTTGGTCATACTTTGCACTCCTTAGAAGATACCTTTGGTCGTCCAACTGTTAATATATATATAGTTGGAAATCCAAAATATCTCTCCTGGATATGTTTTCTTTAACCCCAACATCTTCATGACTCAGGTTCCAGCGGCGGTATAACCTTATCCCTGAGCCATGCATACAAATACCCCCTTATATGACGTACTTTAGGTCTTATATTTGCCTCTTGCGAAATTTTTATTCGCGAACTAGGGTGTACGCCATAAAGGTTCGTCCCATTATAATGTCTCTGTGAAATTTTATTCGCATTTCTGCGAAATTTTCGCGTTTATTCAGTCTTTGATTTTCTCTTTTTGCATTTCATCTCTTGTATAATTTTTCAATTTCATCCTTTTCATTGAATCGAAACATATTTTTGTAAAATTATCTTCAACAAATCATTTAGACATTTCTCATACTTCGCGATCTAAAAATTTTACCTTTTCTACTTACTATTTTCTGTTTCAGCTTTTTTGTTGCACTTTTCTATGTTTTCTCCATCTGCGAGACGCTCGCCATCTATTGGTTTCAGCATATGTTGACTTCGCAATATTCCTTCTTCTCACCGTTTTACTGTATCCACCATCAACCTTTCACTTCTTTGCTTTTGTTTGATATTATGTTTCCAGTTTATGTTCTTCGCAGCCCTTTCCTCGCAAGATTCCATATCAATTTCATAGCACTTTTTTCCTTCAATCCAATCTCCCTCGATGACTGTAACACCGCTGGGATGTGGAAATTTAATGCACTGGTGGTAAGTCGATGCTACACTAAGAATCCCATGCAGCTAAGGTCGGCCAATCAAAGCATTGTAAGGAGATTCAATATCAACCACACATAATTGAATCTTTGAAGATATCCCCTTTAATGGAATGCACATTGTAACTTCCCCTTTGGTCTTGTTGGAAGTACCATTGAAACCATAGATCTTATAAGTCGATGGTATTAGATCCTCATCTATTCCTCTCATGGCTTTGTAAGTATGATAAAATAAGATATACACTGAGCTTCTAGTGTCAATTAGAACTCAGTTCAGCTTCATTTTCTTCATCTTCTTCTTCTATCTATTTTGGGTTAATTCATAATCTTACCACTAGTGGGTTGTCATGCATCACGCCAGGCTCTGGTACCTCTTGTGTTGTGAAAGAAATAATTTGCTTTTTCCACTCTTCTAATGGCAAAGCTTTCGCAATGTTCATTATCTCTCTTCCATCTGCATCTCTCGTAAAGACTCTGCTTAAAACATTATCGTGGAAGTCTTCTATAGTCTTGTATGAATGTATGATGGAGTTACAGGATAGATTCTTTGCTTTTTCTCCTACTTCTATCACAAATGTTTCTCCTCCTTTTGTTGTATTCACTATGCGAATTTCTGGAGCTTGGGGTAGTTGCTGAGACTTTGGGTGATATCTTAGAAAATGGTTTAATTTTCCCTAGTATATCATCCTCAAAATGATTAATTTTACATTCCTACAGTTGTTTATTGTGTGACCATGAAAATGATTATAAGAACAAAATTCTAGACTTCGATTATTTGGATATGGTTCTTTTCCCATATTCCAGGGTACGGGTATGCCCTCCATCAAAATTATAGCCTCCCAAATTTTCTCTATGCTAGCATTTAGAGGAAGCATCTTAATTTCTTCCCATATTATCTTCTGACTTCCTTGCCCTCTATAATAATTTTGCCTCTGTCCACCATAAGTCTCTTACGATTGATCAAGCCTCTGAATTTTATTATTTCCACTTCTACTGAAAAAATTTATTTCCCTTTCGAATTCTTCTTGATATCCACTTCCCATAGCTACTAATTTTTGTTGACCACCATCCATACTCTTTTCTTGCTTCACATGCGAAGTGCTCGCTACTGTATTTATTAAACTAGGAAGTAAACTTGTGTTTGCTACACCTGAACTTGTATTCGCAATGGGATATGAATCCATCTCGTTTTGTTTTTCCTCCAATGCAATGTATTCTTCTTGTAACTATCACAGATCCGTCATGGTGATTGTATTTTTGATTTTGAAAATTTGTATGTACAACAGATTGGTTGCGAACATAGAATTAATGAAAGATAAAATGAAGTATCTCTCATCCACTCTTCCTTCCATTTCACTACACATTGTCTTCCATCTTATGGTTAGATGTTTCAAACTCTCGCCAACCCTCTGTTTTAACCCAAATACATCTTCAATGCACGGTCGTGAAGAATTGTTACTTATTTACGCCCCAAAGAATGTGGTTTGTAGATGATTGAAACAATTTATAGTGTTCTTGGGTAACCCTTCAAACCATTTCAGAGCTTCGCCAGTTAGGCGGGATGCAAAATATTTGCACAATACGGCATCATGGTTTTCCCACTGCAGCATACACCTAACATAAGCTTTGACATGTTGAATAGCACAAGTAGTTCCATCAAAGATACTGGTTAATGTTGGCAAATTACATTTTGGGGGTATTCCTCCCAATTGTATTTCTTGGTTAAATGGAGTTTTCGCAGCTTCTTCAATGGCCTTATCAAGTTGTATTCTGCCTCCCAGCTTCCCTTCTTCTGCGTTCATGTCTTTCTTGCCTATCGAGATTTTGTGCTTCTTCTTCTGCATTCTTCCGCGATTTTATTCTTTACCTCCTTCTTGAATTCGCAAATAATTATAACTTTCATTTTCTATTCTGCGATTTTCTTTATTTCTCATCGTTTCTCTTCGCTGTCTTTCTATTCTTCTTTGTGTTCTATCATATTCCTCATAGATACTATCATTGTTGCGATTTCTTGCGCGTCTCCTTTCTCGATTGTCATGATTTTTCTGACATATTGCTTCTTGAAACTCTTGTTCTTACACTTCTGCTCTCAATCTTTCTCTCTCGCAAGCTAGACGTGCTTGTTCAACATAATGTCTCTCAATTTCATCCTCAATTATTCTTCGGTTTCTTTGAATTTCTCTCTCATGTAATGTTCTCCTACCTTTTTCTCGATTTTCTCCACCATCTTGGTTATTTCCACCTCCTTGATTTCTATTATCACGTCTATCATCCACAGTTTCACCACGCGAAATGTAGCGATCATTAATCATCTCTTCTTCTCCACAACGCTGCTCTTCATTTGGATTTTTCATTTTCTCTCGAATATTTTCACCAGAATTTCTCACAGGGGAATTTCGCCTTGCTTCTTATCTAAATGATCATGAGCTTGATCTTGCAGTACTTCTCGATCTCCTACTTTGTAATCTCAAATTCTCCATTCTTAACTCGTGATTTTGTCTTGTTAAATTTGTGCGTTCTTCCGCCTCTAATCTCCTTTCCTCTTGTATTCTTTGTCTTAGAGCCTCTACTGCTTCATTTTCGTCATCTTCATGAATTAATCCTTCAATCGCCTCTTGATCTCTTTCCTCTCGCCTTCCATTTCTTAATTGTCGGTTTTCTGCTTATTTCATTGAATCTGATCGCCAAGTATGCATGCTTACTCTGTCATAATCCATAGTTCTATCTTGTATTGGTGTTTGCTGATTTGGCTGTTGAACTTGATTTTCTCCATTATTCCTTGTTCTATTGCTCCTTGTTCTTAATCTTGAAGATTCCTCTATTTCATTTGTCCCTTCACCTGCAATTCTTTTACTCCTCCTTACGGTTGTAGGTTGTTCTGATGTATTTCTTCTTCTAGCCATTCCATCAATTTTGATGTATTATTGTAAATCACGTAAAAATCTTCTCCAATTTCTTCAAATTCTTACGAATCAAAACTTCAATCTTTTCTTAGAAACATCCATGTTTCTAGCGACATTATATAGTTACAAGAATTCCTACACTACACCCCTCACAAGAATTCACAATTATCAACACATATTTGAAGATTAAGAACAACACTTTATTGATTAATTCTCAGAAATGTTACAAAAAATGGAAGAAATCAAGAATACAATCGCTCACAAGAACTTTCTCTCTCCTCAAAACTTTCTCCAGACTCCAAAAATGATCTCCCTTTTCTGAGTCTATTAATTCTCTTTATATAGGATAGTTACATAGTGGATGACAACTAAGTTATCCCTTATTTTCGTATTTGACTTGCGATACTCTCGCAGTAGTTGTAATGTTAACCCTCACAAACGTTTGTAAGCTTCGCAGCAGCATCATGCTCTTCTCATGTTTCTGTTATCGTCATCCGTTACGTCATTATTTCAATCATTCTGTGACACTCGCAGTGTGTCGTTGAAGAGCTCAAGCGAATCTGTCATTTGTAAATATCGCAAGAGTACTCCTGTGGCGATATTATGATCCTACAGAACCCTTATGGTTTGGGTGACTTTTTGGTTTAGCAGGATTAAGTTCTAACCCATGATGGTAGGCTTTATCATAGGATCATGATGGGTTATGATTGAAACAATATGTGAAAAAGTCACAATATGTTAAATCGTTTGGTTTAGCATAAAAGCATATGTGTTTCGGGGTTTTCAACTTTTGCTTGCAATAGTTAAAACCGGTTTTCAACCTTTCTCTGGTAAATGTTGGTTGTTGTTATTCTTTTGTCTTGCATGAGGATGACAACATAATGATATTTTGTTATCAATTCTCCCTGGAAAAAAGATGCAAACATTATTGGAGAAAATGATGTGAAATTTGAGGTAACGAGTTTGTTAGTTAATCGTTTACTTGTTTAAGAAAAGCCTGATTTTATTGCGTATATTTATTGCTTTTTCTTAAAAAAATTCGGTACGATTGATGTTTTATTCCATTGTTGTGTATGGATGTGTGTATGATTAAGTTGTTTCCGGTTAAGAAAAACTATTGCTATCTTGCTTTATTGTTTGGTATCAATCGTTTAGGCTTACAAAATTTCGGTGCAATTGCGGTGTTTTAATGTCTATGTTGTTTCAATTGCTTCCAGTTGAGGTAAATAATAATACAAGTTGACTTATTTGGTTTGTATGAATTGTTTATGGCTTAACAAAAGAAAAGGTTTCAGGATGAATTGTTTAGTCCAATTCAATTCCGAATAAGAGAAACTAAGTTAATTCTGATCTTATTTATACTTATCAAAGTGGAGGTTTCGGTTATTCAAGTCTAATCGAATTCCTTAACAAGAAATGCTAGTTAACTAACCTAGAACTTGTCTTGTTTAAAAGTTAAAGGTCTAAGTTATATGGATAATTAGAACCTGATGAGAAAAATAGAGTTATATTTATTTTGGTCTTATCGAACAAGCGATTGTATTTGTACAATCGGTTTAGCAAAGGAACTAAGGTGCTTAGTCGATTTTTGGTTTGCTAAACTATTAGGAAATATTTCTTCGGGCAGTTGTATCCTTGGTAACATATCAAAACAAAATTACTTTGTAGTTTCGGTTTTGATATTAGTTATCAAAAATGGTGTGTGGAACCCTCGTGCTTAACTCTTATAGGTTTGGAAGCCTTGTGAGATTTACAAGATCCTTTCGGTTTTTCCTTTATTTGCTCGTATCCTTGTCATTTTGTGACAAAAAGGGGGAGAAATATATGGAGTAAACAAGTGATACGGGTATTGATTTGGTATCACTAAGGGAAAGGACAATTGTGCTTAAACATTTTATCTAACGAAAGAGTAAATCATAGACTAAGGGGGAGTAGCATATCATATGATAATGGGAATAACAAAGACGTGCGGATTAGAAAATCTACATATCTTACCTTTAGGGGGAGTATTAGCTTTGTTATTATAATGTCAACAACGGTATTTATGGATTGAATGTATACAGGTTATTGTGTTGTTGAATTTGGGAATCAAGCATATGTGTAATGAATTCTTGTAATTTGTTTATCCATATGATGTAAGAGTCTTGACACTAAAATTGACAAAGGGGGAGATTGTTAGAGCATAGCTCGGTTGAACCCACCAAGCGTTCATATGTCAATTTTGGTTGTCATTTTTAGTGAATCAAAACTCATTTTAAGAGTCGCTTGATTATATACTAGATTCAACTTCGTTTAGGTTAGCTTGAAAGTGTTAGGATATGAGACATTACAAGTATTACATGAATACCTGAAGAATGTGAAGAAGTAAGGAGCTACAACGACGACATCATCCTTCCACTTGAGGTTAGTAACATTTGACTTGAACTGTTTCATTCCCTAATGTATCTTTCAAGTCGTGCATATTGAAAACAAAACTGCGAAGCCATGAATGATTATACTCTCGTTAGACACAGTATTTTGGAATACAAGACGAAGTATAACGCTTATCTTTTGAACTTTATATATAAGACATCGACATTATCGTTTGAATGATATTGTGATTATGTATGGGTATGAGGTGAATATTTCATCATAGGAAACAATGTTTTACATCCTTTTAAAAGAAGTAAATTCATGAACTTGTTTTGTGAATCGAAAGGGAAATCGCTAGGCTTATTGGTATTGTTATTCATTGCATATATTTTGAACTACCAATATGTGTGATTAGTATAACCGCTCATGACTTGCTTATGTTCTTGGTAAAACTATTCACAAGGCCTGACTTTTGTATTGGTATGACCAACTCTAGGCAAAGGGGAACCGATCCTAGTAAGAGGTGCAGCCGATCACAAAGGGGAATCGATCCTTGTAAGAGGTGCAGCAAGTTTCTAGATATTGGGAACCCATCCTATGAACATGTGCAACACGTTTTTAGACATTGGGAACTAATCTTATGGACATGTGAAACAAATACAAGTTAGATACCATATATATATGTTGGAACCGATCCTAGTACCTAGTCAACCGAATTTTGGAGAGTTAGTGTGACTAATTCTAGTACCCATATGGAGGTAGAACCGAAACTTGTTTTAGTATAACCGTGAAACCCATGTTTGTTGATTTGATAGGATAATCAATCACATAGTTCTTGGAAGACAGAAGAACAATGCTAAACTTGTTTGGAGAAGTGTGGCAAATCGATTCCAAGATTGTAAGTATGAAAGAGGACTTACAAAGTGAAGATGTCGACATACTTTGAACATGTACAGTAACGCGTGTCTTTTATTGTTCATAGATATTCCTTAATAGTTAAAGGAGAATCCAGGATCGAAAATAAATTGAGAATCTTTTAATTAAGGTTTTTAATTTTATTTTTTGAAAATAAAAATTAGTAATGTGCATTTACTAGTTAAAAATTTTCTAAGAGATTTCGGTCAATATTTGGACAAAGCATTTCCAGGAATTATGGAAACCGAATTTGGAAATATATTGCATATCTTGAGAATATTTTCGGTTTTGGAAATTCCTTGGTGTCCAAACTTCCTTGGTCTATAAATATCAAAGTTTGCATTTCGAGCAAACTAATCCTCAGAGCCAGCTAAACTACATAGTTATGTTGTTACTGGTGAAGCCGCCTATTCGGAGAGGAAAGTAACATAATTAGGCGAAATCTCTTACGACCGCTAGGTTTAAAGACTTCTTTGGGATGGGGAATCTATATTAGTACCGTTAGTGGGAAACTCGATAATTGTGGTTTATTATTAGTTTTCGATTGATTTGATTGACTAACGGTTGTTGAACTTTGATTGCACCTAGTTTGTTTATGCTTGAGAATTTTCTCTTCTGATATAAGATTCACTCAAACTAAATCGAAGTTTCGACGGGGATCTTTAGACTGTTTGTTGATCTAAAGATGTCTTGTGATAATCCATTGTTAACAGACTCCGTTCTGTGTATGATTGATCACAAGAGATTCAAGTTGATTGTGTGCAGGTGTTTATTGAAGATCTAAGAAGATTTGAAGATTTCTGATTTGGGTTCATAATATTTCGTGTGCACAATACTTTTTTCGGGTAAAGAGGATATAACTATAATTGGTTTATCCTTGTGGTAGATTGGATTGATTAGTTGAGTGGATCGGCATAAATACAATTCTTTGTGATTTAAAGTATTGATTGCAAAATCTTGACAATTAATTTGGTAGTTATTATTGGATATATCTAAGGACCTGGCAAAAGAGTTTATTGGGATAAACGGAAAATCTTTTTTTCGAACTCATATCACTTGGTTGAAAAGAGTTGTTACCGAACAGATTTGTTGTTCATTTACTATTTGGAATACGAACCAAAGGAATTGTTCCAAGTGCGTGACTTATTTACAAGTTGGAGGAGCAGGGATACAAATGGAACTAGGTGAATTATAGGTTTAGTTGCTTGGTCTCAACTATACGAAGTTGGTTTGATTTTGTATAACGGCTTAATCCTGAGAGTATTCAATTCTGGACAAGGTCCCAGGGTTTTTCTGCATTTGCGGTTTCCTCATTAACAAAATCTTGTCGTGTCTTTTACTTTTCAATTTCCGCAATTATAATTATTTTTATTATAATTAGAAGTAAAATACACAAACGTTAATTCATATTTACTTGATAGTAATCCTATTGTGTTTGGTTAAGTCTGAACCATTTATCAAGTAAACATACTTCATTGTTGTATTGTCTTGATCTCGTATCCATAGATGATCACACGAAGTTTGAACCGATTTGTTGTATTGTCTCGAATCAGTCCATATACAATCACTTTCGGAGAAAGGACTTATAGGTGGAAAAGTTTTAGATTGTAGTTGCGGATTATCTCACAACTACACCCTCATAAGAATCCATTAAAATGATTACTAAATCTAATTTATTTGATATGAAACTAAGAATTTAAATACTAAGATTGTAAAGGAGACACAAAGATTTTTACGTGGTTCGATCAATGTGATCTACATCCACGGTGTTTCACTAGTGATTGTATGTCATTACATGATTTTACAATTGAGACTCCATTAATGAATATTTGGAGCTCTAGAATTTTTTGGGGAAGAAGATGATAAAGAAAATAAAATCTCTCTCAAAATTTCTCTCTCCTCCTAAAATTATCCTTCCCTTTACAAAAGACCTCTCCTACTTCTTATGCCTAAATGGCTATTTATATGATTTTACAAAAGATGACAATTGTGTTATCCCGCCATTTCGGATTTGAGAATTATTTTGCGAACCTTCGTAACTTCACTTTGCGAACTTCTTTTGCTTTCCTCGTGATTTCCTTTGCTCGCAAAATGTTCTTTGCTCGCAAGATGTATTTTTTCTCCACAATTTCCTAAGTTATCATTTGTTGTGATATTCCGCTCCTACAATTGAGGTATATTTGGGTACCTTTGTATTTTCAATTGGTATCAGAGCAGGAAAACACGAAAAGATCTAAAAATATGTGTTTGGTACGATCCGACCTATAAGAAATTGAATCTAATGATCGATTCAGTTAACATAACGGCAGGATTTGATTACTTCAAAAATTCGTGGTGGAAGACACGAATGAAGTATGTAATACTCTTGTTCCTAAATATTCTAGGGATTAGAATTATGTCCATGTATGTCTTGATAGACTTACATAATCAGTGGGATATCATAGAATTCTATATCATTGTCCTGGATACTAACATGCTTAGTAACAATAGTACAATACTCTATGAGACATGTTGCATCCCAAAAATGCATATGATTCCTCTCATAATTTTTCATTATATGAACCATTTCTATTGTGTTCTAGAAAAATATGGAATCTTAAATATATTTTGGATAAACTACCAAAGTATATATATGTACATTGTCATAGAAAAGACTGTCAATGTATCGCCGTCTAGAATGCGATTTTGGAAAATATGTAATCCTACAAGGAATGAGTTTTCAGTTAATAATTCTATTAACAATGGTTTGCTTCATACACCTCACAACTGTTTTAATGAAGCAAGTGATCTTTTCAAATATTACAGGGTTTATGATTCTTATGATACTTTTAACAAATATCATATTTTGTTCAAGTTTATCTCTGTATACTCTAGTAGAAAATTCTTGAGTAAATTTCAAGTGATATTATCAAATTCTGGTAATAAAAGAGTCAAAAAAATTTTGGAAAAAACATGGAATCAAACCGAAATAAAGATCCAGTCCATGAAAAACCGGTTTTCCAAAAGAAAGACCTGGATATAAAATCGGATTTGTTTCCCCATAAATCTCGGTTTCCGATTCTGATAGTATTTCCTAAAACTAGTTATTTATGGTTTTCAATATCAATTCTTCTTATAAAAGATAATCTCTTGTTGTGTTTATGAACATATTGGGGAAGATTGACCGAAACCGTAACTCAGGTTTTTCATATTTTTGCAAATATGGTAAAAAAGGAAATCAAGAACCAAACCCGTTGATGATCGGGTCAGGGTTGATGATATTGATAGGATCATATATCCTAGCAGTATTGATAACAAGCATGAATTTTCTCGTTTCATTGATAACTTTTTCTTTAGGAAATACGAAACTCTCAAGGGAATGGAATTTACTACCAAAAATAAATTTGATCCAGATGTCCAAGTTAAGGATTATGTGAAGTTTGTTCAAGATCGGAAATGGGGAAATCTTTTTGATCTTGAAGAATATTCACCTGATATGGTAAGAGTGTTCTATGCCAAATATACATAATCTTGATCATAAAAACCTTACCTTAGTGACTCTTGTTGGTCGAGGAATCTACTATGTTGATCGTAAGACATTTTCAAATGCTATTAAGTACAATGTGGAATGTAATCACTTGATTACAGGAGTTGAAATTGAACACGATACCATTTCAACACGTCTCATTGGAAAGAAGGTTACCTGGGAAAATGGTAGATTTCCAACAAAAGATATACCTCCTCATCTTAGGGTATTCGGTAAACTTGCCTTAGCAACTCTATTTGCAAGTACAAGAGACAAGTCAGTTTGGGATAAGATGTTTGCAGAATTCGTCTTTTTTTTTGTTGAAAGATGACTCTCAATTGATCTATGTGGAATCATTGTCAGTCAAATGATCAAAATATCATATTATATATCTTCTTCTGGAATCAAGAGACATCTCGGTTTTTCGTGTATAATTACCAAAATCTGTGAATTTATCGCAGGTAATGACTTTGTTGATATGAAAAGCACTAACGCTATAACTATTAAGACTATAAGTCAAATGATTACGAGACAAACCCACAATGAAGTTGTTAAAATAATTTCACAAAATTCCAACAACAAGTCTCTTCTAGGTCATCTTGAAAATCTTGGTAAACAACTTGATTGTTTTCAGAAAAAGTTGGGATTTGCTGCTCGAAAAGATCCAGAAACTCTTAAAAGGAATTCAAAAAAATGAATCAGAGTTTTGGAACCAAGAATCGGAAATTGAAGAAGAGCGTCAAAAAACACTTAGTCACAAGGAATGTTCTTCCCAATAATTGAGTAAGCAATTAAAATAGACATCAGTTTTTGATTTCTTTCATTAATTGTTTTAGGTCTATTTTATGAATAAAACTATCTTATTATGAATAAAATTATTTGGTTTATAATTTTTTTTGTGATAGTTTTTGGTTTACATAGCATGTGCTTGAATTCTTTATCTTATTGCTATGTATGATTATGGGATGTTTGATTTCGGTTTTCTTAACCTTGATATTCGATCTCATATGTTGTGAACCCTTATGGTTTGGGTGACTTTTTGGTTTAGCAGGATTAAGTTCGATCCCATGATGGTAGGCTTTATCAAAGGATCATTAGGGGTTCTGATTGAAACAATATGTGAAAAAGTCACAATATGTTGAATCGTTTGGTTTAGCATAAAAGCATATGTGTTTCGGGGTTTTCAACTTTTTCTTGCAATAGTTAAAACCGGTTTTCAACCTTTCTCTGGTAAAGGTTAGTTGTTATTATTTTTTTGTCTTGCATGAGCATGACAACATAATGATATTTTGTTACCAATTCTCCCTGGAAAGAAGATGCAAACATTATTGGAGAAAAGGATGTGAAATTTGAGGTAACAAATTTGTTAGTTAATCGTTTTCCTGTTTAAGAAAAGCCTGATTTTATTGCGTATAATTATTGTTTTTGCTTAACAAAATTTTGGTACGATTGATATTTTATTCCATTGTTGTGTATGGATGTGTGTGTGAGTCAATTGTTTCTGGTTAAGAAAAATTATTATTATCTTGCTTTATTGTTTGGTATCGATCGTTTAGGCTTACAAAATTTCGGTGCAATTGCGGTGCTTTAATGTCTATGTTGTTTCAATTGTTTTCGGTTGAGGTAAATAATAATACAAGTTGATTTATTTGGTTTGTATGAATTGTTTATGGCTTAACAAAATAAAAGGTTTCAGGATGAATTGTTTAGTCCAATTCGATTCCGGATAAGAGAAACAAAGTTAATTATGATCTTAGTTAGACTTATCAAAGTGGAGGTTTCGGTTATTCAAGTCTAATCGAATACCTTAACAAGAAATGCTAGTTAACTAAACTAGTACTTGTCTTGTTTAAAATTGAAAGGTCTAAGTTATATGGATAATTAGAACCTGATGAGAAAAATAGAGTTATATTTATTTTGGTCTTATCGAACAAGCGATTGTATTTGTACAATCGGTTTAGCAAAGGAACTAAGGTGCTTAGTCGATTTTTGGTTTACTAAACTATTAGGGAAAATTTCTTTGGGCAGTTATTTTCTTGGTAACATATCAAAACAAAATTACTTTGTAGTTTCGGTTTTGATATTGGTTATCAAAAATGGTGTGTGGAACCCTCGTGCTTAACTCTTATAGGTTTGCAAGTCTTGTTATATTTGTAAGATCCTTTCGGTTTGTCGTTTATTTGCTCGTATTTTTGTCATTTTGTGACAAAAAGGGGGAGAAATATATGGAGTAAACAAGTGATACTGGTATTGATTTGGTATCATGAAGGGAAAGGACAATGGTGCTTAAACATTTTATCTAACGAAAGAGTAAAGCATGGACTAAGGGGGAGTAGCATATCGTATGATAATGGGAATAACAAAGATGTGCGGATTGGAAAATCTACCTGTCTTACCTTTAGGGGTAGTATTAGCTTTGTTATTATAATGTCAACAACCACATTTATGGATTGAATGTATACAAGATATTGTTCTGTTGAATTTGGGAATCAAGCGTATGTGTAATGAATTCTTGTAATTTGTTTATCCATATGATGTAAGAGTTTTGTCACTAAAATTGGCAAAGGGGGAGATTGTTAGAGCATATCTCGGTTGAACCCACCAAGCGTTGGTATGTCAAGTTTGGTTGTCATATTTTAGTGAATCGAAACTCATTTAAAGAGCCGATTGATTATATACAAGAGTCAACTTCGTATAGGTTAGCTTGAAAGTGTTAGGATATGAGACATTACAAGTATTACGTGAAGACTTGAAGAATGTGAAGAAGTAAGGAGCTACAACGACGACATCATCCTTCCACTTGAGGTTAGTAACATTTGACTTGAACTGTTTCATTCCCTAACGTATCTTTCAAGTCATGCATATTGAAAACAAAACTGTGAAGCCGTGAATGATTATACTCTCGTTAAACATAGTATTAAGGAATACAATACGAAGTATAATGCTCATATTTTGAACTTCGTATATAAGATATCGACATAATTGTTTGAATGCTATTGTGATTATGTATGGCTATGAGGTGAAGATTTCATCATAGGAAATAATGTTTTACATCCGTTTAAAGGAAGTAAATTCATGAACTTATTTTGTTAATCGAAAGGGAAATCGCTAGGCTTATTGGTATTGTTATTCATTGCATATATTATGAACTACCAATATGTGTGATTAGTATAACCGTTCATGACTTGCTTATGTTCTTGGTAAAACTATTCACAAGGCCTGACTTTTTTATTGGTATGACTTTTATTAGTGAAACTGATCTTAAGTAATCACATGAAATGGTATGATCGATTTGTTGTTATTGGTATGACCAACTCTAGGCAAAGGGGAACCGATCCTAGTAAGAGGTGCAACCTATCACAAAAGGGAATTGATCCTTGTAAGAGGTGCAACAAGTTTCTAGATATTGGGAACCGATCCTATGAACATGTGCAACACATTTTTAGACATTGGGAAACGATCTTATGGACATGTGCAACACATTTTTAGACATTGGGAACCGATCTTATGGACATGTGCAATAAATACAAGTTATATGCCATATATATGTGGGAACCGATCCTAGTACCTAGTCAACCAAATTTCGGAAAGACAGTGTGACTAATTCCAGTACTCACATGGAGGTAGAACCGGATCTTGTTTTTGTAGAAACGTGAAACCCATGTTTGGTGATTTGATAGGATAATCAATCACATAGTTCTTGGAAGATAGACGAACCAATGCTAAACTTGTTTGGAAGTATGGGAAATCGATTCCAAGATTTTAAGTATGAAAGAGGACTTACAAAGTAAAAATGTCGACATACTTTGAACATTTGCAGTAACACTTATCTTTTATTGTTCAAAGATATTCCTTAATAGCTAAAGAAGAATCCCGGATCGAAAATAAATTGAAAAATCTTTTAATTTTATTTTGAAAAATAATAATTAGTAATGTGCATTTACTAGTTGGAGATTTTCTAAGAGATTTCGGTCAATATTTCCAGGAATTATGGAAACCGAATTTGGAAATATATTGCATATCTTGAGAATATTTTCGGTTTTAGAAATTCCTTGGCGTCCAAACTTCCTTGGTCTATAAATATCAAAGTTTGCATTTCGAGAAAACTAATACTCAGAGCTATCAAAACTATCTAGTTATGTTGTTACTGGTGGAGCTACCTATTTGGAGAGGAAAGTAACCTAATTAGGCGAAAACTCGTACGACTGCTCAGTTTAAATATTTCTTTGGGATTGAGAAGCTCTATTAGTACCGTTGGTGGGAAACTAGATAATTGTGGTTTATTATTATTTTTCGATTGATTTGATTGCCTATCGGTTGTTGAACTTTGATTGCACCTAGTTTGTTTATGCTTGAGAATCTTCTCTTCTGATATAAGATTCACTCAAACTAGATCGAAATTTCGACGGTGATCTTTAGATTGTTTTTAGATCTAAATACGTCTTGTGATAATCCATTATTAACAGACTCTGTTCTATGTGTGATTGATCACAAGATATTCAAGTTGATTATGTGCAGGTGTTTATTGAAGATCTAAGAAAATTTGAAGACAAGGAAGACTTTGAATATTTCTGATTTGGGTTCATAATCTTTGGTGTGCGCAATACTTGTTTCGGGTAAAGAGGATCTAACTATAATCTGTTTATCCTTGTGGTAGATTGGATTGATTAGTTGAGTAGATCGGCATCAATACAATTCTTTGTGATTCAAATTATTGATTGCAAAATCTTTACTTTGGTAGTTGTATTGGATAGATCTTGTTAGAGCATTGCTCGGTCGAACTCGCATGCGTTTCTATCTTAAGCATGTTTGTCAATGTTAGTGATCAAAACTATAAAGTCTTGGTTTATAGTCTACTATAGCTAAGGTCTCGTACTAGGATAGAAAGTGTAGTTTAGCTCAAGAACTCCATGGAAATCATCATACAAGATGAAGGACTACACAAGGAACCAGTGGATCTTCATCGACTAAAGGGTATGTGGAGAATTGAACTTATCTATCACTCAAAAGCCTATCTACTCTATATCCTATCTTGAGACAAAAGTTGTTTTGCTATATAGACTTAGATTATACACATGTGAATATTTCGAGCTGAGTATATCTCGCTTATCTATTTCTCGAAATATATATTGGTAAAGCTTTCGCTTTAGCCGAGTTCATCTTTACCTAGTGACGAAAGTCCTGTTATGTTTCAATCATTTTGGAAATCGCTCCGATGAAGAATAGTTTGTGAATAACAATTATATAATGCCCTCTGAGAATGTTTCAATGATTGAAATGAGAGTTTAGACAATATAACCATTGGAGGATATAATCATTGTTGTGGTAACACATATATGTATAAGTCCTTATTGCTTAAATCGAAGTTTGCTAACTTTGTTGATCAATTAAAACCGGAGTAGAGCATACATACTCAGTCCGCGAACTGGCGTAGTTCTCGAACCCGAGAATTTCTGTTGGAATTTGTGAACTCCGTCCGGGAACTTAAGTCCGCGAACCCAGTCAGTGAACTTGAGTAGGTTATGTCTAAAAACGATGTTTATGAAATTTTCTTAATAAACTAAGTAATGCTATTGCAAACCGTGGATTTATAGTTCATGAATCGATTCAAGTGAATCACATCATATTTATTCGATTGTGTCTTGTGTAGCACGTAAAGATCTAAGCAATTGAACAACTCTCTAACTAGTTCATTTGAGTCATTTGGACTAGTTATGGTGAAGAAGAATATGGTTGATATGAAAGTTATCATATGGCTAACCATTTGGTTAACTATTATTGAACCAACTAATGTACAAGTTTGGGTACAGTTTTCAAAAGCCTACAAACGTGCATTTCATGTGTGTGTAACAAGCTATGTTTTCGATCTAACGGTTGATCAATATTAGCTTGAATCTAATCAGGTTTTCATCTAACAGTGAATATTGAATGCTTTGTTATTAATCTAACATTGATTGCAAACCCAGATTTAAAAGACTATATAAGGGAGAACTCTAGCAACTGGGAAACCTAATCCCTACATATTCTGTGTGATACTAGTTTGCTAAGCTAGACTCGACTCTCCTTTAACCTTTGGTTTTCTTCTTCTAAAACCAGGTTAACGACTTAAAGACTTCATTGGGATTGTGAAGCCAAAACGATACTACTTTTCTTGTAGTTGTATGATCTGATCTTGCATCTTCTATCGTACGAGTACAATTGTAATAATTGGCTTGAGATTTCTATCTCCGATAGGCAAGATATAAAAGTAGTCACAAACATTTCGTCTCATCGTTTGTGATTCCTCAATAATCTTCTTCGATGCGTCGATTAAGTTTATTATGAGGTGATTGATAAAGATGAGTTGTTCTTAGGGAACATAAGTCTGGTTTTATCAATTGGTTCTTGTTCACCTTGATTTATCAAAAGACGGAACAAAACTCATAGGTTTATTTGTGGGAGATGAATTTATCTATCCTTGTAGACTTTTTTGTGTGATACATATTTGTTTATTAAAGCCTTTTACTCTGGGTCGTAGCAACTCTTGGTTGTGGGTGAGATCATCTAAGGGAATCAAGTGTACAGTATCCTGCTAGGATCAGAGGCGTAGGAGCATAACTGTACCTTGGATCAGTGTGAGACTGATTGGGGTTCAACTACAGTCAAGACCGAAGTTAGCTTGGATTAGGCTAGTGTCTGTAGCGGCTTAATATAGTGTATGTTTAATCTGTACTAGGTCCCGGGGTTTTTTTGCATTTGCGGTTTCCTCGTTAACAAAACTCTGGTGTCTGTGTTATTTCTTTTCTGTATTATATTTTGTTATATAATTGAAATAATACAGGTTGTGCGTTGTTCAATCAATTAGAATATCCAACCTTCTTGGTTGTTGATTTAAATTGATTGACACTTGGATATTAGTCTTTGGTACCATCCAAGTTATCTCTCTTTGATAAAGACTCGCAGATTTCTATTTGCTTGAGTATAGATCAAATTAAGAGATTGAGATAATAACCTCTTGATATATTTTCTATTTATTGAGTCTAGTTGATTCTCTAGAAAGTAACTCGGAGTTGTCCATACAGATTTCTAATCGAAATATTGGGTGTGGTTGTTAGACCCCCACTTTTTCAATTGGTATCAGAGCAGGCAAACGTGTTCAAGACCTTACAAGTCTGTATTTGTAGCAATCTGACTCTATGGACAGAGGTGCTATCTCAATTAACGTACCACCAGTCTTCGATATCTCTAATTACTTATGGTGGAAAATTTCTATGCGAGCTTTTCTTCAAGCACGTGATTTTCAATCATGAATATATATGTTTAATGGCTATGATGCTCCCATTGATGTAGTTGGAGGTGTAAACATTCCAAAGAATATTGGTGAATACACTCATGCCAAGATTCTTGCTGCAAAGCAAAACTCCGACGGTTTGAATGCCATCATACATGCCATTACCCCAAATCTTCAGCACCATGTGTCTAATTTCATTAAATCGCAATAAGATTGGGATATCTTAGCAACTGTATTCGAAGGTAATTCCATTGAAAGGGAAGCTAAACTTCAAAATCTTAATTCCGATTGGGAAAACCTTCGTATGGCAGATGAAGAAACATTTGATGAGTTTAATCACAAAGTGTCTGAAATTGTTAATGCATATTTTGCATTGGGTAAGACTATTCCTGAAAAGGACATTGTGATGAAAATTCTCAGATCGCTATAGTGATCTACACTACAAATTAGCACATAAACATCTCTGAATCTCTAAGGATAGAGATTAGATTGGATGAGAACAGAATTTTAGGAGAGAAAGCAAACTTTTGATTATTATTTTTCATGAGAAGTAATTATAGAAGATTGAAGCTTATAAGGGAAAAACATACTAAAGTGCCCGCATATGCTACTCGCATGCCTACTGTTACTAGATTTACTAAATATCATTTGGTCTGCCCTTAACAAGTGGACACCCCATAACCGGGACATGACAAATTCCCACCCCTTCAAATCATCCTTGTCCTCAAGGATATGCAATGAGTTCAACCCCAGAACGCCGCTGTGGCAGCTCCTTCTCCAATAATTGTGAACTTCATAAGCTTGAATACCAAGGTCCATAAAAATGTAAACCATTCTTCTGAAGGTAAGCAAAAAGCTCAGTTGTAGTCCCTTTTCTGAAATAGTTGATGTCCTACCTCAAAAATGATCAATGCACTTAAGTATTTTGCGCCTATTTCTCTAAAGAAAACAGACCTAGTAACTTCATAACCCGCTACTTTGTAAATACTAGTGAGAATATCTCTAGCACTTCTGAATATCAACTTCAGAATAACATCGCAATTGAGTGTAAGAGATCTTACTCCATCAACATGCATTTTCAGGTGGCGTTGTATTTTTAAACAATTTCCCTCCCCTAACACAGAAATCTTCATCGACCAATCTTTTCTTTGGAAGATAATTTCTTCCTTAATGCCATGTAGCCTTGACTTTTCACCTTTCTCAAGCATCACCTGACAGTATCCCCTCATCAGTTTTGAGTTCGATATGATGTTAACCTTAGCTAAACCCATTTGAAAAATGGCAGTTCTACTGTTAACTGTGCAAACCGAAACTGGATCACTATATATTAAGAAGGGACTGTGCTGCTTATTTTTCCCAGGAAAAACTTGCATACTCAATTTACCTTCGAACCTATGTATCACAATCTCAGTGTGGTAGCCAGAAGATGCACGTGTTAGATGTATAGAACTGGCGGATTCTTCTTTCCCTTGAACTGTTGTGCGATCAGCAGTGGAGAGCTTCAGCTTTACCTCACCAGGTTGGAGCATAACGACCCTGGCGATGTGGTATTTAACTGAATTTGGAGGCAAATTTGTAGTGTTTATCGAACATCTATGAAAGGTAAAGAACACCACCTGCCACCACTGACTGCGAATGAACATTACACTACCAGTAGTCATTGAGTTACTAAACTCTCTCTTATCAATTCCACAACCTGAAGTGATCAAACTATCAGTCAGTATATCATCCTTAAGCTGTAAACTAGAAATATAATCATCTTCACTGATGGCGCCCAAAGCTTTCATAGGACTGCATATTGGAGTTGACTTCAAAGCTTCCACTTCTAGCTGAGCATAAGAACAAACAGCTTTAAAAACTTCTTCCAACAACTCTTGTGTTTTACTCTCGCCATCCTTAAACACTATAAGCATCTCTAAGATTCCCACCACTCTTATAAGGGGTCATGTCCTGCTATAATACTCCATTTCTTTACAAATCAACACCATCATATAGCTGGAACACAAATGAGAAATCTGACATTCATAGACACCCATTAGTTTGGAATACCAATTTGTTGTTAGAACCTTCCCAGGAATTGAAAAACTCTTGCAGGTTTCAGATGTGAACAAATGAAAGTTTAAGAAGAAGACATTTCTGGATAGATAAAACTGAGTTCTGGCAAGTACTAGAAGAATTTTAAACTCCTTCTTCCAATAGCGAACATGCCAATTAGCTTCCCATCTCACATTTTTCGCATCCTTTAGCCCTGTAGAGAACAATTCATATTTTCTTCTCATTGAGATCACCAACATCAGCTTAGTATCTAGTACATGGTCTTTCTCATTCAATTCAACATCATCATCATCCTTCCATGAACCCATACAACAGTATTCACTACCATTTACATAAACAGTCACCTTCTTGATTCCCACTTCCTTTGCTAGGATTTCCTTATAAAATAGCAACACATAATGAAATTTAACCCCAAATGGCATCGTAAGGAACCCTGTATGAATGCTTAAAGTAGCTATTAAGATAAACTCGAGGACATGTGCACAACTCTTCAAATGAATCTGAAAATTACCTAATGACCTAAGATGAGGAATTACAACAACAAGCAATCCGTATTGTAGTTGTAATCTAAAAAGTGATACTCGCATGGTATCATGGAAATGATGGAATAGCTGAAATTCATACTGATACCCATGCCTTGGGAATAGCTTACAAACCCGTTCCCCATTGTGCCTTTCCAGTAAAACAAACAAATAAGAAGTAATTGTATCACAATAGCCTTCAGAATCACCAACAAAAGGAGACAACCCTTGAATAAGTTCAAATTCCCTTCTATGATCAAATACCTGATCATCAGACTTGAAACAATGGTAAGAAGTAGGCAGTGTGTGGTTAAAAAAACATTTGTGCTCAAAACATTGAATATCCACTGGAAGTATTTTAACAAACAACTGCCAACCAGTGCTACAAACTCTACCATTATCCAACATACAAGCAACTGGAGCTGTAAACCAAGGATATGACCAATACCCATGTTCATAAGGAAGCTCTTCAACAAGTTCTCTATGGTATCCATCCAACAATTTCAAATGCACGTAAAATTTAGAATACCTTTTCCGAAGCTCAATATCCTTCCCACGATCAAAAACTCTACCCATTTTGAGATGCAATAGGAAATTAACTCCAACATCACTCAGTTTTACTGCTTTAATCTCAGACATTTTATCAAACAACAGTCCTACACCATAGCCAAGTTTTAGAATCAGCTTATAAACAAAACCATTAGATTACTAATTCATAATAATAGACCCATCAAAATATCTTCCTCTATCGAATATAAGTCGAGTGTACACAACACAAGATAAAACATCACATACAGAAGTAGATCGATTCATGTTATCTCCATCAATAAACTTCCAATCCTCAAACTATTGAGGTTTATCATTATAATTCAGATTAAACACATTGAAATCATTTACCTCAGGGGTTCCAGCTTCTTTACTTCGAGAATCCACCACCAAGTTAGTATCAGGACTGAAAGTTTTACCTTCTTGATAGTCTAGAAATGTTGAATTCCCATTGAATTTTTGAACTTCAACTTCAGAATTAGCTTCATCGTATAACGAGAATTGTGTTTTGGTAGATCTATAATTGCCTTCTCCTGCTAGATTTGAATCTGTAGAAATTGACAAATGGGGGTCGAAATCACTTACTGGTTTAGGCTCAATAGGAATTACTTCCCAATCGACACTGATTTTGGGTGTGAATCCAATTGAGGGTTTCAGTAAGCCTTCATCCACTTTCACTTTGCTCAACCGATCATGTACATCCTTCAATTATGCAGATAAATTCTCAAAGTTGGCGATAAGTTGTGGTAAAGGATTGCTGTAATTCTCTCTGAATTCCTTAACTAAGTCTTTCTGAATGCTCATCAGAGAATCAACCTTCTTAGCTAGCTCATCAAACTCTTTTTGGTTCTCCATTGTAACTAGGTCACTCAGGAAAGAGTGCTCTGATACCAATTATAGTAATCTACACTACAAATTAGCACATAAACATCTCTAAATCTCTAAGGATAGATATTAGATTGGATGAGAAAAGAATTTTAGGAGAGAAAGCAAACTTTTGATTATTATTTTTCATGAGAAGCAATTACAGAAGATTGAAGCTTATAAGGGAAAAAACATACTCAAGTGCCCGCACATGCTACTCACATGCCTACTGTTACTAGTTTTACTAAATAGAATTTGGTCTGCCCTTAACAAGTGGACACCCCATAACCGGGACATGACAGTCGCTTCCATCTAGATACGATTCTAAGAAGCATGCCATCGTTGAGGGAAATAACCTTGATACTCTTTCCAGAAATACGCTGGTTGGAAAGCTTAAGATCGTCCAAATCTAAGGACGTTGCGTTCAAAGCACTAAGGGACACTAAATTACTTGATAAAAGTAAAAAAGTGTATATCTCTGAAGATGATCACTCTGAGACAGACTCATTAGATGAATATCTTGACAAATCAGTCTCGATGATCACAAGACAGTTTAGGGATCTTCTGTTGAAGAGAAGTAAATGGTTCTCCAAAGATAAGCCTAAGGCATCAGTCAAGCCTCATAATCGTATTCCTCCTAAAAACAGGGATATTGATAAAACTGATGATGAGGATATGCTTCAGTACTTTAAGTGTAAGGGATTTGGTCATTTTGCAAATGAGTGTATAAATCGGAAAAAATACACTGGGAACAAAGGTTTTTCTACAACTCTTGATGAAATGTCTGACAATTATGACTCTAATGAAGACGATAAATCAAGTGTTGCACTTCTTGGTAAAAATATTGCTTTTGATAATTGTAGCAATATATATCAATCTTGATAATCTTTCAGAAGATAATCCAAATATTCTAGAAGACAAATTTGACCCATTCTTTGGAAACTCGGTTTATAATATTTCAGGTTCCACTATGTGGCTAGCTGCTTGCACATCTCAGAAGCCTGATTTTTATCCAAGTGTGACGTGTTCATATTGTTCATTAAAGGGTCATGAACTTTCAAAGTGTTATAAGTTCAAACACAAACAAAGGCACGTCAACAACTTCAACGAAGAGCAAATCATCTAGCAAGAAATCTCAAACTTTCTCAGAAGACTGATGAGGTATGTAAGATTTTATCTTCGTCTAAGAAGTTAGTTTCCAAGGATAAATCAAGACCATTTGAGAAGAAATTATGATCAAATGTGTAGGTACCGAATATCGCAAGGTATTGGTTTACGAATATCGTAACAAGTATAAGAGGAAAATGTCACAAGATAGCGCGATAATAGAAGAAGCATGGAAGAAGTGTGAAGGATTTGCGAACATAAGATAGATTTGCGAATATAAGTTGCAATATTTCGCAGCTTACATACAGTTGTATAGATTTCCCTATAAATAGTAGTTCAAATGTAAAATTTGGGAGGTTCTTTTAGTGAGTGTTAGAAAATATCTTAGGAAAGAGAATAGAGAAATTTGTAACTATTCTAGTTCCATTTAGATACTTCTTTGTAATCAATTGAGAACATTAATAAGAAAATTGTCATTCATCATCAAGAACTTCTTAAGTTTTACAAATTTTACTGAGGGTGTAGTTGTAGGATATTCTGCAACTACATAATTGGCGCTAGAAACAGGGATTGAATATTTTTATAGCAAAATTTTTAAGGAGTTTTGAAAATCTGAAATGGCTAGGAGAAGAAATACATCAGAACCATTGACCGCAATAAGAATAAGTGCAAGACTCGCAGGTGGAGAAGCAAACGTAACAGGAGAACCTAGTAGGAGAAGGAACAATCGAAGAAATCAAACTCAACAAACAGTAGATCATGATCGAGTGAGTATACACACTTGGAGTACTGATACACCAGCAGAAACATACAGAGAACCACAAATTAGAGAAAATGGGAGATTGATGGGAGGAACAATTCATGAAAGAGAAATGGAGATAGTAGAAATATTGAGACAAGAAGTTCAAGAAGAATGGAGGTTTGAAGCTGAAGAACATGTCAATCTAACAAGATGGAATCAAGAATTAAGAAGGGAAAATGAGATGTTACAAAGGAGGAAATCTCAAAGTATTGTGAGATCAAATGTTAGACCAGAGAGAGAAGAACAAAATTCGCCAACAGTTAATAGTGAAAGTGCTATGCAAGAACAAGCACAGAATCAGGTTGAAAGAAATCGAGAGAATCGCTTCATTTTAGTACCTAATCACGAACAAAACGTGGAGAATTTACGAACAGATACATTTCCAAGGTAAAGTAATCAGAATGGCAATGAAAATCAAGAGGAAGGGCGGCAACTCATGGAAGAAATTGAGAGACAACAATCTATGCGTCAAAAAAATTACGAGGATGAAGTAAGAAGACGTGAACATGCTCGCAACAATCAAAATCTTGAGTATAGTAGAATTCGGAGGAGGATTGGAAATCAACGTGAAGAAATAGCAAGGAACGAACCAAATCTTCGAATCAGAGTTCAGGCAAATCAGGAAGAGATAAATCACAGAAGAAGGAGAAATGAAGAAGAAGAAATTCCTAATAATCACATGAGAAGGATGAGGAGAATAGAAATGGAAGAACAAGAATTTCAAGATGCTCTACAACAAAACAATTGTGACAACCTGGAAAGAAGATATTTGCAAAATTGTGCAAATGAAAACATTAATGAAGAATATGGTAGAATGTGAAGGCTTGCAAGAGAAGAGATGCAAGAACTTAGAAGAAGAGAGGCTGCATTGAAGAGGCCAATGGATGAGAATTCTGAGGAAAATGAGCGGATCTTTCGAGAATTAGCGGAAATGAGAGGGATGCTAAACAATAGAAGAGGAGGAGATATAAGGAAATTAGATGAAGCAATAGAAGAAGTTGCGAGGACTCCTTTTACTAGATAAGTACAATTGGGAGGAATCCCACCAAAATGCAATCTACCTACACTAACCAGTATCTTTGATGGGACTTCATGTGCTATTCAGCACATTAAAGCGTATATAAGATGCATGTTACAGTGGGAGAATCACGATGCTGTATTATGCAAGTACTTCGCATCAAGCTTAACAGGAGAAGCTCTAAAATGGTTCGAAGGACTTCCCAAAAACACTATTACGTCATTTAATCATCTACAAGCAACTTTCTTATGAGCATATATCACGAATCATTCCTCACGACTTGGTATTGAAGATGTGTTTGGTTTAAAACAAAGAGTTGGTGAAAGTTTGAAACATTTGGTAAGAAGATGGAAAACTATGTGCAGTGATATGGCAGGGCGTGTGGATGAGAGATACCTAATTTTATCTTTCGTAAATGCGATGTTCGCAACTGAACAACTATATGTTCAAATCTTCAGAAGAAAGAATTCTATTATGATGACAGAGTTGCGAGAATTACAAGAGGAATACATTACATTAGAGGAAAAGCAAAACAATATGGAGTTATATCCTGTGACAAACACCAACAAGCAAGATACAGGAGCAAACTTACTTCCTAAAATAATCAATGTTATAGCAGGTACTTCGCAGACATCCTCGCAAACATCTTCGAAGATATCAGAAGAGAAGAAAAACAACAATAACCAGCCAAAAATAGTAGCAATGGGTAGCAAAGATCAAGAAGAGTATGATAGAGAAAGGAATTTCTATAGCCGAGGAGGAAATAGCCAGATTCCAAGATTAGATCAGCAACAGGAAAATTATGGGGGACAAAGGCAGAATTATTTTGGACAAGGGAATCATAGACAAAATTATAACAATGGTCAAGGAGGTCAAAGAATGATAAGAGAAGAAATAAAGATGCCACCTTTGAATACAAGTGTAGAAAAGATATGGCAGGCAATTATCTTGATGGAGCATATACCAACTCCATGGAATATGGGAAAGGAACCACCAGTGGGTCCAAGAAGTCATGAATTTTCCTTGTACCATCATTTTCATGGATACTCTACAAATAGTTGCAATAATATCAAAAGGATTATCTTGGGAATGATTGATCAAGGCAAACTGGATCACTTTTTACTCAAGCAAGCACAGCCGCAACAATTACCACAAGCCCCAGTGGAAACTCGCATGATGAATACAACACAATAAAAGGGAAAGAAAATCTTACACATTGAAGTGGGACCAAAAGCAAGAAATCTTTTCTGCAATTCTATAGTTCACTCATATAAAACCATAGAAGATTTTCATGATAATGTGTTAAGCAGGGTATATGCGAGAGATGGTGAAGGAAGAGAAATAATGAACATCGCAAAAATTTCACGACTTGAAGATTGGCAGAAGCGTGAAATCTCTTTTGAAGCCACAGAAATTCCAGAAGGTTGCGAAATACATGATAATCTATTGGTAGTGAGATTGGAAATTTGTCTGAATATGGAAGAAAGTGAGGATGATACAGACGAAGAATCATTTGGTATTAATAGAATCTTAATTGATACAAGAAGTTCTGTCAATATTCTCCTCTATCCTGCTTACAAAATCATGGGGGGAAAGGACGCAGATCTAATACCTTCTACTTACAGGATTTATGGCTTTAATGGAACTGCCAATAAACCTAAAGGAGAAATAAGCATGCGAATTCCATTAGGTGGAATGCGAACTGAAATCTTATTTTGCGTTGTTGATGTTGAGTCACTGTACAACGCTTTGATAGGGAGACCTTGGGTTCACGGTATTTTATGCGTAGCTTCAACTTTTCATCAATGCATAAAATTTCCTCATCCTAAAGGTATTGGAGTTATCAAGGGTGATTGGGCAGAAGGGAAGAAATGTTACGATACTGAAGTAGAAGTTTGCGAAGGAAAAACTGTTGAGAAGGAAAGTTGGAGAAAAAGAGAAAAGGCTGCAAAGAGAAGTGAAAATTTAATGGCTGAGGATTAAGGCATGAAGGAATGAAGTTACAATGATTGAGCATACAAGAAATTTACGATGATAGAGAATGGATAGGATTTACGAAGAAAAGAAAATTAAGAAAAAAGGTAATCATTATATTTCTTCACAGCGTATAATAAAATGTATTTTGAAAAACAAGAAAATGAAATGAGATATTTCGCAACATGAAATATTTGTGAGGTATTTTTACGAATACAAAAAATTTATCGCAATTAGCTTTCATTAAAGAAAGACGCAAAAGATATTTGCGAACAAAAGACCGCAAACTGTGATTAGCTTTCAGAAAAGAAAGAAAGTCGCAGAAATTTTACACATGCAAACCTTTGTGGCGTACACCCTAGTTCACGAAGCAACATTTCATATGAGGCAAAGTCCTAAAGTACGTCATTTAAGGGGGTACCTATAAGCATGGCTCAGGGAAACCGGAACACCACCAAGGAACCTGAGTACATGGACATTACGGGGTACATAACCCAAAAGCGGGGTACCTATCCGGGTTAGACACCTTGGATTCTCAACCTAATCTTGCGATGTACTAGGATATAGGTTAGGAGAATAAGGAATAATGTCTTTCCCAAGAAGTGCAGAAAACGATCAAGGCGCCGAGGTACACGGTTGAGTCAAGAGTGCTGGATGGGCTTGAAGCACATCTGCCATTCTTGACAAGTCTTGGCAAATGATGCACTTGGCCCAAAGATACCCCATAGGGTGCAACCTCGGAACTATAAGCCATATAGGCAAAAAGGATAATAGGTTGCGAACAAAAGCTGGTTGTTTGCAAAACCGGATGGGAAGAGCTAACCTTGTATGGTCGATGTACGCTTCCTTGAAGGGGAAACCAAGGGGAAGATAAAGGGCAGCACCCTCCATTAGGGAGCTGATATGTGCTATATGACGCAAATGTCATGAGGCTTCTTGGTCGCAAGAGCATAAAGGCTCGTCATATTTGTGCAACAATAATATTTTTGCGAGTAAAAAAAAATAAAAAATACATCACTCGCAGAATTAAATACAAAGGTTAAGATGAAATCAATGGGTTATTACATGAAAGTGTGATAACGTCCTGCAATTTCATCGCAAGACGATAATATCACGAGACTGTATATTCGCAAGATTATTCAGAGTTGTCATATTATCGCAAACACAAAAATATTATCACAAAAGAGGTGGCAAAATAAGACATTTACTTAGGAAGGCATGATAAGACCACAGCAACTAATGAAATCAATTCCATTAATGTCATCGAATAATTTTTACAAGAGTATAGATCACGAGTTCATAACAAAAGAGGCAATTTTGTTTGCAGTTAAACACAGATATTTCATATTCATTAAGTTTTACGAAGATTGACTACTTCTTATACTTCTTCAAAGGATATTTCATACTTCTTATACTTCTTCAAAGGATATCTCATACTTCTTATACTTATTCAAAGGATATTTCATACTTCTTATACTTCTTCAAAGGGTATTTCATACTTCTTATACTTCTTCAAAGGATATCTCATACTTTTTATACTTCTTCAAGGATATTTCATACTTGTTATATTTCTTCAAGGATGTTTCGTAATTCTTCACGGAGATTTCATACTTCTTATATTTCAAGGGGAGGATTTATTGTTTACTTCGCAACAAATTGAAACTTCGCAACTTAAAATGAGGCAGATATTCTAATACTTACAACAAAGATTGATCATCTGAAGAATAATAATAAGGGGAAAAGGAATATTAAGCTAGGTCTTCAAGATATATTATTTCTCTTCATAGGATCAAATTATGCAAATAAGGAAAGTACTCAATTAAATAAAGATCAATTCATCATCGCAAAATTAATACATTAAGTTTCAAAAAGAAATTTTTGGTTGATTAAAAATGCAGGAAATAAGAAAATGTTGTACTCAAACAGACAATATGAAAAGAACTGGAGCAGACATACTGAAAAGAATAAAGCTATTTTGCGGGTGATTTATTCCCATCAAAATGATCTTCTTTTTCTTCTTCGGAGATATCATCTTCAGCTTCACTATCAAGGATTTCCAAATACGGGGTATCCTCAGGAATTACTTCAGAAACGTGCGTCTGATACTTTTTGAGAGGAATTTGGTTGTCTTCACAAATCTTGCAAGTCATCATAGCTCGGAAACGTTTGATACTTAAGCTATGATTGTTTTGAGAAATCTGAAACTGAGACTTTAAATCAGAAATCTTCTGGTTACGTGCGGCAAGAATAGTTTCCAGATCATTATTCATCTTCGTATAATTTTATGCAGCATCCGCAAAGCAAAAGGATAAGAGAATAAAGAATAAGGGAAGAAATTAAGGAATTTATTAGCAGATTGCGAAGTCAAAATAATCAAAATACGCAAATTTACCTTCTAATCGCTTCTTATCATTACGAAGAGAAGTATTTTCAATCTTCAATTGATTATTCTCCTCAAGAAGAGAAAAACTTCCAGATGCGATACTCGCAGATTGTGGATCATCTTCACAATGGGATTTCAATTCTGCATTATCAATACTCAAATCCTCTATTTTCTGATGAAGTTTTAAATTCTCAACCTCCAACTTCTTACAACGATTTAAAGTTTTCTTCTCAGCAATATTATGATGTCTTTCCCAGTCTGAAGCAACTGCGCAGCTGACCCTCCCAACCTGAGCAAATAAAAAGGATTAGAAATCAATGAAACAAGGGAAATAAACAAGGGATATAAAAGAAACTTACCATACTCCCCAAAGAGTATAATGAAGCAGAAAGACGAATCTTGAAATTCCAGTAAGGGAATTATTGTTGAGTACAGTAGGAACTTTACAAGCCTTCGCAATAAGTTTACGAGCATTCGCAGTAGAAGAATTTCCTAATCCACGAGAAGAGTGGAGAAAAACCTCAGACAATTGAATCATTGCAGACTCAAAAGTTTCCGCATTGCTATAGTCTTCATCTTCTTCATCATCATCATCATCATCTTCATCGTGTCCCCTATCAGAAATAGTATCAGAATTGGAACTAAGATCCTTCTCAGGAAGCTTATCACCTTCATCACTTTGTTCTTCGTCAACATTTTTTCAAGAAGCGTTCACATTGGAGTAAGCATTGACTGGGACTCTTTTCCTCTTATTCTTAGAAACAATATCCTCAAGTTTCCTTTTTCCTTTGCGAAGAACATCTTCTTTGTCACCAGAAATTTGGATATTCTTCACAGAAATTTGGGTATTCTTCGCAGAACGAAGTGTCCTTTGTCTTGTGGTTAGCACCTCGGAAGAAATTGAATTCTTGTTCTCATTCACAACAGCCTCAGGGATATTAGGGAGAACCTACAAATTCAAATAAGGATAAGAAACAGAGGCAACAATATATTGTTTAAAATGTATAAGAATGTTTCTTACCTCATTTGAAAACAAGTTGAAATCCTCACGAGTACTGGATTTCCCAGTTTTAAGATAACTTTCCTTGAGTTCATTCACCTGGGAAATATTGCAAAAGGATCAGCAAAATAAGGAAAATAACAAAGAAAATAAAGGGATAAAGATACATACATCTTTATCTCTGTTAGGCCAAGAAAAAACCCAGGGTTGATAGTTACGATCACGAAGATTCGCAGGAAGGTATACTATTCCAGAGATATAAGAACCCGATAATGCAAGAGGATAGTTATACCAATCTTCATCATGAGAACGGCGAGGAGTATGATTGTTCCCAGAAGCGTAATCAATATCATGCATAAGGATATCATCTTCTGCAACATCAGATCTACGATGAAGACGAACACCCCAACGTTTATCTTCTCTCTTCGCAGGAATTAGTGTATAATTCTTAAAGAAATTCTCAACCGTGTAATTCTCAACAATAATCTCTACATCTCTAAATACAGGCTTCCTACGTTCGATTGGATACAAAGATTTTCCAAAAGAAGCACGATTTGCGAACTCAACCAGAATGCGAATGAAATCACCAGTTAATTGATAAATGGCTCGTGAGAAATTTGGGTGGGAAATAATTTCGTAGAATAGAGGAAGATTGACATCATAAAGAGGAAGATGAAGACCTGCAAGGATTTAACCTCGTAAAACTAAGATTTTTCGATCATCCCAGTGGAGATCAGTAAAGAGTTCCATACAGAGAGAGGATTTATTGTTGTGACCATCAATTTCAGAAAGAACGAGGTCTCTATCAGCAAACTCTGCATTAAGTTATTCTACAGATTTCTTCTTTGGAGCCATTAGATGAAGAATAGAAAATAGAAAAGAAAAGATGTAAAAGAGGTGTAGGGGCAGAATATTGTCACAACAATATTCCTGCGAAATAAACAACTGTTCTGCGATGCATCGATAATAAACGAATTACTCTGCGACACATCCAAAGATGACTTAAATAATGACGTAATGACTGAAAACGACAGAAACACGAAGAAAGTGTGACATGTTTGCGGTATATCAATAAAACCTGTGAAAGATAAAGGCGGTGCCAGCTACGATTTATCGCAAGAACTCAGATCCGAAATTGAAGGGAATCTTAGCTGTAAATGAGCTGTCATGAGCTGTAATCCACTATGTAAATACCTATATAAAGGAGGTGAATAGTTCCAGAGAGGGGATGAATTTTTGAGTGTTAGGAAAGTTTTTAGGAGAGATAAAAATCTTTGTTAAGTGTTCTGTGTTCTTGATTTCTGTAATTCCTTAAGGTCATATTAATGAAAAAGTGTTCTTAATCTTCAAATTATGTCATAAATATTGATAGATTCTTGAATAGGGTGTAGTGTGGGAATTCCTGCAACTACATTTTGGCGCCCATAAACAGGGAGAATCAAGCTTGAGAAATTTCAAATTGCAGTTTGAAGATTTGAAGAAATTATTAGAATTGAAGAGAAATGGCTAGAAGGAGGAGAAATACATCAGAACCATCAACAACGGTGAGAAGAAGTAAAAGAATTGCAGGGGAAGGAACAGGTGAATTGGAAGGATCTTTAAGGAACAGATCAGGAAGAAGTAGAATGAGAAATGGAGCAGAAAATTCAATCCAACCACCAAATTAACAAATACGAGCACAAGATAGAAATATGGATCATGATAGAGTAAGTGTGCATACTTGGAGGTCGGATTCGATAGAAGAGGAGGAAAGTCAAGAAGAGGAAAGAAATCAAGAAATGGAGGGAGGATTAATTCATGAAGGACGTGAAGTGGAAGATGGTTTAAGACAAAGGATACAGGAAGAAAGAAGGTTAGAGGCAGAAGAACGTGCTAATCTTACAAGGAAAAATCATGAATTAAAAATGGAAAATTTGAGGTTGCAAAACAGAAGATCAAGAAGCAGCATGAGATCAAATTCAAGATCATATAGAGAAGAAGCAAGGCAAAATCTTCCTATACAAAATATTGAGGAAAATTTGATAAATGATCGTTATGCTCCACGCGATGAAACTTTAGACATTAGACATAATTAGATAGAAGGAGAAAATCAAGAAGAGAGAAGGAGAATATTACGTGATGAAGAGATTCGAAGAAATCGCAGGGTTATCGAAGATGATATTGAGAGACATTATATTGAGCAAGTACGCTTAGCAGGAGAAAGAGAGAGATTGCGATCAGAAGTAGAAGAGCAAGAAATTCAAGCAGCGTTGTGTCAGAATAATCATGACAATCGCGAAAGACGACGTGCGCAAAATCGTAATAATGATAATCTCAGTGAGGAATATGAGAGAGTTCGTAGAGACATAGAAAGGCAACGAAGAGAAACAGTAAGGGATGAGGAAATTCATGGAGAAGAGAATGAAAGACAAATAAACTTGCAAGAAGAAGAAAGTCGCAGAAGAAGGCAAAACCAAGATGTTGAAGAAGAAGCGAGAAACATCGCAAGACAAGAAAGGCATGAACGCAGACGAAGAGAAGCTGTGTTGAAAAGACCAATTGAGCAAAATTCTGATAGGAATGAACAAATTTAGCGAGAATTGGCAGAAATGAGAGGAATAATAAATAACAGAAGAGAAGGAGGAAGAAGACAACTTGATGAGGCAATCGAAGAGGCTTCGAAAACTCCATTTTCTCAAGAGGTGCAATTAGGAGGGATACCTCCAAAATGCAATTTACCGGTGTTGACCAGTATATTTGATGGAACTACGTGTGTTGTCCAACATATCAAATCTTATATTCAATGTATGCTACAATGGGAGAACCATGATGTCGTTTTGTGCAAATATTTTGCGTCAAGTTTAACTGGCGAAGCATTGAAGTGGTTCGAAAGTCTTCCCAAGAATACAATAACTTCATTTATGCACTTGCAAACCACTTTCTTAGGAGCCTACATCAGCAATAATTCTGCGCGACCTGGAATTGAAGATGTGTTTGGATTAAAACAGAGAGTTGGTGAGAGTTTGAAGCACTTAACCATAAGGTGGAGGAAAATGTGTAGTGAAATGGCAGGAAGAGTAGATGAAAGATATCTCATTTTGTCCTTCATAAATGCTATGTTTGCGACAAATCTATTATACATCCAGGTCTTCAGAGTCAAAAACACAATCACTATGACAGAGTTGCGAGAATTGCAAGAAGAATATATTGCTTTAGAGGAAAAACAAAATGAAATGGAATCTTATCCAACTCTTATAAGCACAAGTTTAGCCGCAACAAATGGAAGTTTGTTACCAAGGATGATTAATACAGTAGCAAGTACTTCCCAAAATCCGCGAGAGAAAATGGAGACTGATAATCAACTTAAGATAGTATCAATGGGGAGTAGAGATCAAGAGGAATTAGAAAAAGAGAGAAATTTTTATAATCGCAATAACAATAATAAGGTCCCACGGTTTGATCAACCGCAGGAAACTTATGGTGGACAGAGGCAGAATTATTCAAGAGAGCAGAGAGGTCAGAGGAATATGTGGGAAGATATCAAATTTCCGCCTTTAAATACTGGTATATATAAGATTTGGGAAGCGATTATTTTAATGGAGAACATACCCTCACCCTGGAACATGGGGGAAGGAACCACATCCCAACAATCACAATCAATAATTTTGTCCTTATCATCATTTTCATGGTCATTCTGTGAATAATTGTAGGAATGTGAAAAGAATCATTTTGCGAATGATCGAACAAGGAAAATTAAATCATTTTTAGCAAGATATTTACAACCGCAGCAATTGCCGCAAGCACCAGAAATTCGCAGAGTTAATGTTGCGAAAGAAGCAGAAACATTTTTCATTGAAGTAGGAGCTACAGCAAAAAAATCTATTTTGCAATTCAATTGTACATTCACAAAAAACGATAGAGGATTTCCATGATAATGTGCTAAGCAGAGTATTTGCAAGGGATATAGAGGGAAGAGAGGTGATGAATATTGCGAAGATTTCTCCGTTAGAAGAATGGCAGAAACAAGTTATCTCTTTTACTGCAGAAGAGATACCAGAGCCTGGGAAGATGCATGACAATCCATTGGTGGTGAAATTAGAGATAAATCCAAAATATAGAGGAGAAGAAGATGATGATGATGATGCAGCAAGTGATTCCTGGGCAATAGATAAAGTTCTAATTGACACTGGTAGCTCGGTGGACATTTTGTTTTATCATACTTATCGCACAACGTGTGGAAGAGATGATGAGCTAATCCCTTCAACTTACAAGATCTATGGTTTTAATGGCACCGCAAACAATCCAAAAGGAGAAATTACTATGGAAATTCCATTGAACAAGATATCTTCAAAAATCAAGTTTTGTGTAGTGGATATAGAATCTCCTTACAATGCCTTAATTGGAAGGCCATGGCTCCATAGGATCTTGGGCATAGCATCAACATATCATCAATGCATAAAATTTCCACATCCTCATGGTATTGGGATAATTAAAGGTGATTGGTTTGAAGGAAAAAAGTGTTATGAAGTTGACATTAATACTTGCGAAGAAAGGAATGCTCGAAATCGTAATTGGAAACATAACAGGAAGCAAAATCAGAGAGCTGAGAAATTGATGGTGGACAATATAGAATTGCGGGGAAAGGGTATATTTCAAGAATAGTTTGTCTCAAAACATTCATTGGCGATAAATCATACAAAAATGGGGAAAAGTTGAAATATTCATTTTTCGCAGGAGCACAAAAAGATGAAGTTACGAATAATCATTCGTCACAGAAGAAAATAAGTACATCAATATCATTTTGCGAAAAATTAAAAAACAAGATGATTTCGAATATTAAAAGAAAAATTCTGCTCAAAAATGAGAAATTTTTCTATTAAAAAGAAAGAGATGGTGATTTCTAATCATATAAGAATTTTTAATGCAAATGCATAAGACGGGCGCAAATCGCCTAAAAACATATAAGAACGGGACGAACTTTTATGGCGTACACCTTAGTTCGCGGATTCTATTCCGTAAGAGGCAATGTCCTTAAAGTGTGTCATAAGGGGGGTATCTTCTTTACTTTCAATTATCATAAGAATGGGACGAACTTTTATGGTGTACACCTTAGTTCGTGGATTCTATTCTGTAAGAGGAAATGTCCTTAAAGTGCGTCATAAGGGGGGTATCTCTTTGCATGGCTATGGGAAAGGCTATACCGCTGCTGGAACCTAGTCATGGAGATTGGGATTATAGAAAATCCATCCAGGAAAGATAACTTGGATTCCCAACTATATAAGGTTATAGTTTCTCCTAAGGAATGCAACATATGATCAAGGTACCGAGGTACACGGTTGAGCTGTGGGTGCCCGGGATGGATGAACCTACCCTGGCCATCCATGGAAAGTCTTGGATTACGATGTGTTCGGCCCGAAGAAAACCCCACTTAGGGTGAAGTCTTGTAACTATAAGCCATATAAGGCATAAAGGACAAGGATGCGAAAATAACTGGTTGTTGGAAGAACCGGATGAGAAAGTGCTAGTCTTGTATGGCCGATGTATAATCCTTGAAGGGGAAACCGGGGGGGAGAGATAAGGGCGATACCCTCCATTAGGGAGTTGTGTATCAAAAAAGACGGCAATGTCATGGGGCTTTATATTCGCAAGAATGTTTAGGCCCGTCATATTATCGCGTGACAGAGACAACAATGTCATGGGACTTTATATTCGCAAGAATATTTAGGCCCGTCATATTGCCGCGAGACTGGCCAAAAAGCATAAAGATAAATGTTAAGATGAGGTCAATGGGTTTTTGCGATAAGATCAAAAATATGAGATAAATGAAATCAATAATAAGAGGAAATAAATTGCAAAGACGTCCTACGATTTCATCGCAAAGACGACAATGTCATAAATCTTAAAAAGCAAAGAGAGAATTAATCTCTCACAAGATGGCTTAGATTTATCATATTGTCGCAGAAAATAAAATAATGATAAGGCAAGATCAATGGATTATTACATATAAGGTAAGAATATCCTGGGATCTTGTTGCATAAAGGTGGCATAATAAGACCTTTAACTAGGAAGGCGAAATAAGACCACAAGAAAAGATATGTCTGTGAAACATATAATAAATTGTTCGCAGAAATACTTGCGATAATTCATTTATCATATTGCAGATTAATAACAACAGGCAAGTATGGGAACGATGTATAAGAATGATAAATATTGTTATTCATCATTATATGATAAATTCATATAAGTAACGGATGGATAGAAGCAAAAAGGGAATTTATATATATTGAAGAACATCAGGAGTTACAAGTATCTTGTGGAAAGGATGATACAATTTTCCAAAGATAATTCTCGCAAGAAAGGAAGAGAAAAATACAGACGAAGATCAAAAAGAAGAAGCAAAATTATTGAGATTTATCTTCACCATTATCTTCATCTTTGTCTTCATTATCTTCATCATCAGTTTCTTCGTCATCTTCGCTTTCATTCTCATATATATCAGCCTCACTGTCAGAAATAATTGGTACTTCAGATCTGGTTGGGATACTTTCCAAGAGGCAGGGATATAGGCTAAGAGAGAGGTTATTATCAATGCAGACTTTCTCAATAGCGTTATTGCGAACAGTGAGAAGATTACTATGCAAATTGGAGTTAGATATTTTTATCTTCTTTCGCAGTCTAGTAATCTTATCATTGCGGGAAGCAAGATTATTCGCAAGACCACTTTTTTCTTCTTCAAGTTCTGCGATCCTTTTAGCATGTTTTTCTTCAGATTCTGCGATAACACAATAACAAGTTAGAAATTTATCAAGAATTTACAAAAAAATATAAAGATGTTAGAGGAGCAATAAATAACCTTCTCTTTCATGAATCATTTCTTGTATCAAGGTTGCCTGTTCGGTGTGAAGACTGACATCTATTGCTAAGTTTTTCCTAGCATTATCGAGAACTGTCGCAGCCCATGCGAATTCATCATCATTTTGAATGAGAAGATGGGAACAGATCTGTTTTTCTCTTTTAAGAAGTTCAATATTTTCATCCTTAAGTCTATCTCTCTCAAGTTCAGTGTCAATAAGGGCATTGCGGAACTTTGATAGAGCTTCAGCGCCTTGAAGAGTAATGCGTTCTTTCTCCTTCTCAAGTTCCTTCTTTTGGGCTTTCAAGGTTTTGATTCTTTTTCCAAATTCATCTCTACAAGTCTTAAAACTATTGGATATACTCAAAGTAGATCTATAATCCATTCTTATAAGGGAAATGTGAAATCTAAGTTCATCGATAGATATAGCACTAATTTTTTCATCGGAATAATTATTTAAAGCGTCATTAAGACGCTGAAGAAGAATGGATTCATCTATGGGTTCATCAAAAGAATTAAGAATAAGAGCTTCATCAGTAAGGTTATAGGCATCTGCAAAATGGTTGTTTAAATAAGATAAAATAGCAAGAAAGAAAAAAGTAAAAATAAAATAAAATAAATCATACCAATAATTTGTTTGCAGAACTTCTCCTTGTCAGCTAGTTTTTGTTGAAGAACTTCAACATCTACTTCAAGCGATTTATTCTTGTTAAGGAGCTCAGTATTCCCAGATATTTCCAATTGTTTACATTTTTTGCGAAGAATGGATATTTCATCTTCTTATTGCTTATTCTTTTCGCGAAGTTTCGCAGACTCAGATTGTGAATCAGTAAGCCTTCTTTGCGATAATGATAATCTATTTTCTAATTCCGAAGCAACGGAAAAAGAAGCTCTGGCAGTCTGTGGCAGATAAGAGAAAATAAGTAAGGGTAAAAAGAAGATCTTCGAAATTCATGACAAGTGTAAAGGGGCATACCAATGAAGCTAGTGCATGAAGAAAATATGGATTGATAAATCTCGAGACTCCTTTAAGATCTTTATTATTGTTTAAGATGGAAGCATCGCAGATTTTTGAGAGATAATTGCAAGCGTGAGCAATATCGTCATCACCAATACCTTGCATGGGATTTCTAAAGATATTTGACAATTGATCCATAGGAGTCTCAGTTTGAGAAAGACCCATCGCAGATCTAACTCTTGCCGAGGAAAAACGTAATGAAGAGGTGCTCATGGTAGCATCATTATTTATTCTTCCGCTATCTTCAACCTCATTATCTTTTTCAGCGACAGAAGAAATGTCTTTAAGTGGTTGAGTTTTTCTTCTCTTTTTTGGAGGACTCTCAGCAGTTTGATTCTCATTGCGATGAGGAGAAGTGCCAGAACTCTCATTTGGAGTTATTACTTTTTTGCCTTTATCCTTGGCTTCAACTACTGCGACAAATGGTATTTCCTAGAAAACAACCACACATGAAGATAAGAAACAGGGGCAACAATATATTGTTAAAAGTTATAAAAGAATGTTTCTTACTTCATCTGTGAAGGTTTTCAAAACTTTTAGGAGATTGGGATTCCCAGTACTGATGTAGCTAGCCTTCATTTTTCCAATCTGATAACAAATAATTCAATAACTAGTAAGAATAGTATATTTATCTGAATTTGAGAATAATGATTAACTTCGCGAGATATACCTCAGAATTATTTTCAGGCCAATTAAAAATCCAAGGATGATAAGCCGCAAGATATGCAGGATTCGCAGGAAGGTTAAGAGTACCAAAAAATATATGGACCTTCAAGGAGGAGAGGAAATCTACACCATTTATCATCTTTGGAGAAGCGTGGAATATTGTTTCTTGTGGAATGATAGTCTATATCTTGCATAAGGATTTTATCTTTCGCAACTTTTTTATCCCTATTCAAACGAATAGCCCAACACGTGCTTTATTTCTTCATTGGAATCGCTTGATAATTCGCAAAGAAGTTTTCCACGGTATATTTCGCTGGAATAATTGGAATTTTCTTATAATCGGGATGTTTCGCATCATCAGGATAAAGAGATCCTTTACCAGCTCCACGGGAAGCATATTCAAGAATGAGGCGAATACAATCTCCACTTAGTTGGCAGATTGCTCGCGAAAGTTTAGCATCAGAAATAATCTCATAAAAAAGAGGGAGATCTGGGTTATAAAGAGGAATAGGAAGGCCAGCTTCTAATTGACCTAGCGAAACAAGGATATTCTCGTTAGAAGAAGGAAATTTTGAAACAAGATCAATGGAGAGATCAGATTCTGAAGATTGATCAGGGATTTCAGAAAGTGTGAAACCTAAGGATTGAAGCTTCTGCTGGTGCTTTTTGAAAGTGGATTGACCTAATTTTTTAGCAGGAGCCATTTCTTAATATGGGAACGATGGTTAAGGCGAAGAAGAATAAAGAAGAAAAACTGAAAGAATAATTGAGATCCGGAATTTGCGGAAGAAGACGATGAATAGTGAAGTTGCAGAGAAGAAAAGCGAAAGTAAAAATAAGAAGAGGGATTAGCATAGACGATATTTATAAGAGAGGAAAATTTTTGAGATTATCAATGTGCATTCAATGAAGAAAGGACGTGAATGGTCAGAACTCAACGGTTGGAAGAATACGTGTCAAGGAATAAATGGAGAAAAGAAAAACATGTGTAGGATATTTAGCGATGGATATAGAGACGTGTCAAAATAAAGGAAATATGAAAAGACAAGATGTATTTGATATTCTCGAAAAATATGAGTTACGGCAAATCAAGAAATTTAAATTCTCATGATCTTTATCTTCTTCGCAGAAAAGATATGAGAAGAGGCAAGATGTAGGGGCAGAATATTGTCACAACAATATTCCTGCGAAATAAACAACTGTTCTGCGATGCATCGATAATAAACGAATTACTCTGCGGCACATCAGTGATATTCTGCGACACATCCAAAGATGACTTAAACAATGACGTAATGACTGAAAACGACAGAAACACGAAGAAAGTGTGACATGTTTGCGGTATATCAATAAAACCTGCGAAAGATAAAGGCGGTGCCAGCTGGGATTTATCGCAAGAACTCAGATCCGAAATTGAATGGAATCTTAGCCAGTAAATGAGTCATCCACTATGTAAATACCTATATAAAGGAGGTGAATAGTTCCAGAGAGGGGATGAATTTTTGAGTGTTAGGAAAGTTTTTAGGAGAGAGAAAAATCTTTGTTAAGTGTTCTGTGTTCTTGATTTCTGTAATTCCTTAAGGTCATATTAATGAAAAAGTGTTCTTAATCTTCAAATTATGTCATAAATATTGATAGATTCTTGAATAGGGTGTAGTGTGGGAATTCCTGCAACTACAAGAGGTAAGAAATAGTAGTAGCAGAAAAAAGGAATATATTGCAGAAGCAGAAGTGATGAGGAATATGAACAGGATAAAAGAATAAAAAGAAGAACTAAAGATAATATTTATAAAGAAGAGAGAGTTCAAAGAAGATATAAACTCATCAATACGATTAGACGTGAGCGGTTACGAAAAAACGTGTCAAAAATTTAATGAAAGAAAAAATACGTGTTGTGAATCTAACGGGTGATGATAACTATATTAAATTCACGAGAATAATAATTCTCATGACGTTTATTCTTCGTAGAACTGACATGAGAAGAGGCAAGATGTAGGTACCGAATATCGCAAGGTATTGGTTTACGAATATCGTAACAAGTATAAGAGGAAAATGTCACAAGATAGCGCGATAATAGAAGAAGCATGGAAGAAGTGTGAAGGATTTGCGAACATAAGATAGATTTGCGAATATAAGTTGCGATATTTCGCAGCTTACATACAGTTGTATAGATTTCCCTATAAATAGTAGTTCAAATGTAAAATTTGGGAGGTTCTTTTAGTGAGTGTTAGAAAATATCTTAGGAAAGAGAATAGAGAAAGTTGTAACTATTCTAGTTCCATTTAGATACTTCTTTGTAATCAATTGAGAACATTAATAAGAAAATTGTCATTCATCATCAAGAACTTCTTAAGTTTTACAAATTTTACTGAGGGTGTAGTTGTAGGATATTCTCCAACTACAAAATGTTTTTGATAGACAGAGGTCTGTGGTTTCCTTTCTAGAGGAAAATGGTGTAAAAATTGTTGTTCACCACAACGCAACTTGATTGTGTTTTCTTTAGAATCTTGTCTCATGTGCCTGATCAAAAGAGACAATGATTTGTACCTCTCAGGCTTTAGGAATTTTTTTTCTTCTTTTCTTAGATTTTCTTTTGTCTATCAAATAAAAAGAAAGGGTACTATCGACAATTTCGCTCTTCATAGGGTTGAGAGTTGGTCATTTACGAACCTGCTTAAAGGTTTCGAACCCTACATCCTTTTTCCTTCTATAAAACCTCCTTTTATCTCAAGACTACTTGTTAAGTTAAGTGTGATTTCCTCTCACAAACCCATACGTTCATGGAAACTCCAAGTATGATATCTTCTGATGGAAAATATGGTAATATGATTGTTAAGCCATCAATCATGAAGGAAAAAGAAAAATCTTCATTACCTCCAGCATTGAAAAGGAAGAGAAAGAATGTGAGGAAGCCAAGATCCGTTCCTTCAAATTCTCAGAATTTTTCTGATGTTCTTGAAGTGTTGAAGGAGATACGATAGGAGATTCAAAAAATAAAGGCTTTTTTGTATAAGACTCATGAGATTCATAAGGCCCTGGTTCGACAACAGCAACCTAGAAGGTTTATTGATATAAACTCCTACCTTAATGAACCTTATTTTCCAATGGCTGTTGACGACAAGGAGTTCGGGAACGATAAAGAATTCTACAAATATCTTATTGCCTAGTAAATCTTCTATTTTTCTTATTTTGAAGAATAACTAGTGTTTGGAATAACCATTATTGTGATTACACATAGCTATGTCCAAAGTTTTCATCGTCTTGATTTTAGATTTATTTGTTTAAATTCTAAACTTGTTTGGAAGATGATTTTTACAGTATTAATCTTTATGATTTTATATATTGCAATATTTTTATGAGATATGTGCGTTTACGTCCGTGAACTTGATTGTCCCATACTTTGTCAAAAGTAAAGTCGTTCGTGAATTGATATGCAAGTATTGATAAAAGAATGAATATACTTTTGACAAACACAAAAGTTAAGCCTATATTGTCAATTATTGATGTAAGATAGGTTAAAATCTTTTGTGATTCAAGGATTATGTCTATTGTAGGTCATTGTGGAAATAGAGATGGAAACATAGAATGAATCCTTGCGTATTCCGCAGTAATTGATCTTACCTGGTCCATTTTTTATATATTATTGTGAGACTCTGTATTGTGTCTTATGTCGAGTACTAGACAACCAAGTTGATTATATTTGTGATTAGATTAATTGTGTTCCGTAAGGTACTTTACGCCGAGTATATTGAAATAAATAAATCATCTTGTGTGATTATTTAGTTATGACTCCGTAAGTTTATCTTATGTTTGAGCATTTTCGACTAAGTTGGTTGTTTTTATGATTAACTTAGTCACCGCTCCATAGATTTTCTTATGTGAGTATAAATGATTAAATTGGTTACTTTTGTGATTAGTTTAATTGTGTATCCCGGTTAGATTAGTTTTGGGTTCTCTTGTGATTAATCTAATCGAGTTATTAAGTCTCCATAAGTTTACTTATGTTGAGCATATTTGGTTAAATTAATCTTAGGTTCGCTTACAGTTAGTTTGATTAAATATTTCTATTTGAATTCCAAATTCATACTTGTATGATATTTGTTGAGTTCAAAGAAATCCTTATTTTCTTTTGAAATTAAGGTTGCTCTTGTTGTTCCCTTGAGAATGACATTTTATGGGGGAGAGTTCTTTTGGACTTATGCTTAATTGCCAAATCATTGTGGGGAGTGCGGCTATGGAGTATTATAGGGGTTAACTTATATCTTTATAGACTCATTGATGAATGTATTTAGCCTCGGATTTATGATTGCATCTAAACAAGATGATATACATTTAATTTTGGTCATGAACCGTCTCTTACGGAAATTTCATTAGGTTCTCGTTCTTGTACCTTTGCCAATTTTATTGACAAAAAGGGGGAGAATTAATATGTGGTTCACACTACAAATACATATGGTTTTCGGATCATTATGCAAGGGGGAGTGGTTTCCATGTGAGCTGGAGTATTGACTAAGTGGGAGTGAAGTATCACCATAGTATTGTTGTTAAAGTTGTGATACAATTGGACTTTGACGATGTTTAATAATACTATGACACTGTATAACAATGATTGAGAACTCTTGTTTTCTCATTGTTATAGCTATGGTTTTTCAACAACGATGATGGTAAACTTACTACCTTTGGGATCATTGGAGTACTTGGAAGTGACGCAGATTTCGAGTAATGTTAAAGATTAGACATGTGGAATAGGAGCTACAAAGTTTATTTATATATTTTTCTATTCCATATGTATTAATAGTTTTGCCACTAAAATTGACAAAGGGGGAGATTGTTAGAGCACTGCTCGGTCGAACTCGCATCCGTTGTTATCTCAAGCATGTTTGTCAATATTAGTGATCAAAACTATAACATCTTGATTTCTAGTCTACTATAGGTAAGGTCTCTAACTAGGATAGAAAGTATAGTTGAGCTCAAGAACTCCATGGAAATCATCATACAAGACGAAGGACTACTCAAGGAACTAGTGGATCTTCATCGACTAAAATATATGTGGAGACTTGAACTTATCTATCACTCAAAAGTTTATTTACTCTATCTCCTATCTTGAGACAAAATTCGTTTTGCTATATAGACTTAGATTATACACATGTGGATATTTCGAGCTGAGTATATCTCGCTTATCTATTTCTTGAAATATGTGTTGGTAAAGCTTTCTCTTTATCCAAGTTCATCTTTACCTAGTGACGAAAGTCATGTTATGTTTCAATCATTTTGTAAATCGCTCTGACGAAATATAGTTTATGAATAACAACTATATAATTCTCTCTGAGAATGTTTCAATGATTTAAATGAGAGTTTAGACAATATAACCATTAGAGGATATAAGAATTGTTGTGGTAACACATATATGTATAAGTCCTTATTGCTTGAATCGAAGTTTGCGAACTTTGTTGATCAAGTGAAACCGGAGTAGTGCGTGATCTCAGTCCGCGAACTCAACTTACAAACTCAGTCCGCGAACTTGAGTAGATATGTCTAAAAATGATATTTTTGAACTTATCTAATAAACTAAGGAATGCTATTACAAAACGTGGATTTATATTTCATGAATCGATTCGAGTGAATTACATCGTTTTTGCTTCGATTGTGTCTTGTGTAGTACATAAAGATCTAAGCAATTGAGAAACTCTCTAACTAGTTTATTTGAGTCATTTGGACTAGTTATGGTGAAGAAAAATATGGTTGATATGAAAGTTATCATATGGCTAACCATTTGGTTAACTATTATTGAACCAACTAATGTACAAGTTTGGGTACGGTTTTCACAAGCCTACAAACGTGCATTTCATGTGTGTGTAACAAGCTATGTTTTTGATCTAACGGTTGATAAATATTAGCTTGAATCTAATCAGTTTTTCATCTAACAGTGAATATTGAAAGTTTTGTTACTAAGCTAACTGTAGTTGCAGGAAATCCTATAATACATCCCTCACAAGAATTCATAATAATCAACACATCTTTATGATCAAAACTACACTTTTTATTAATAGATTCCAGAAATGTTACAGGAATGAAATGAAATCAAGAATACAATATTGTTTGGAAATTCTCTCTCTTCAAAACTTTCTCATCACTCCAAAAAGATCTCTCTCTTCCTTACGCCTATTTAACTCTTTATATAGGGTATTACATAGTGGATGACAGCTAATCTGTCCTTTATTTTAGGATCTGGCTTGCGATATTCTCACAAGCAATCAAGTGTTAAGTTCGCAACATTCTTAAATATCGCTAGGTCTTCACATCTTTCTCGTGTTTAAGTTGTCGTCATCTGTTATGTCATTTCTGTAGTTCATTTGCGACGGCTTCGCAATGTACTTTTGATGATGACTTCGCAAGGGTGTTGCTATTGCGATATTCGGATCCTACATATTTCCTCTTCTCATGTCATCTCTGCGAAGGGGAGAATGTCATGAGAAATTGTACTTCATAATGTCGCAGCTGTTCATCCCTTCATATTCTTCTACCGACAAGACTCCATGAATTAAGCATAACTGCCTACACGTGTTAAATACTCCTTTGTTCACTGGCACGTTTGATGTTATCCGGTCATTACTTTTTTTTATCTATTTAAGGATAGATTTAGTTAGAGAGATGATTTTCTTTCTTTTACTTTGTCTTCTTCATCTCCACGTTCTCTGTAAATCTTCATCGTCTGTAACTCTTTCTCCTTAGATTTTCACGGATTCATCTTTCTGTTACTGTCCTCATGGTATCATCAAGGTTAATTTTCTTTTCTCTTCTTGTGGTTTTGCTGAAGCCGATTTCTTCAACTGAAATTATCTTATTTGATTTTGTTCGTCTTTATTTAATTCACATACTGTTTCTGTTTCAACAAAAGCACCTGTAATACCAGATTCTCAATTCAAAATCCTAATGTTCCCAAAGATTCTCAGCCCAAAGTCGTTGCAAGCAAAAGAAAGTCTGCGAATCGCAAGGTAGTAAGAAACACTATTCTTTTAATAACAATATTGTTTCCTCTGTTTCCTATCTGGATTGTGATTCGCAGGGTGATGGAGATGCTAATAAACCCCCTAAGGGATCTCGCCACTTTAAGACTGTTGAAACTTTTGCTCCATTTCCCACATTTACTCCTTTAACTTCTCCTTTAATACCTTTGCAAACTGAATCTCTACTTCCTATCTACGAAAATATCGCAACAGATTCCACCCCTTCAACTGATCTTTCTATGGATGAAATTCCTTTTACTAAGCCTGCTGCGAATGAAATTTTTTCTTCTCATATGGCCAATACCTCTCGACCTAATTCCATCTCAACCCGAATCATTAATCTTCCTCAAACTTCACCTTCAAATGACACCTCTTTAACAAAGAATGACGATCACCAACTTTCTGTTATCACTACTTCTTCGTTTGACTCTCTCCCCTTTACCAAATAAACTATGAATGGAATATATATTTCCTTCAAGGTTTTATAAGATGTTTTGGATGATGTCAAAAAATCCTCCGTTGACCCTGTCATGTTTGGCGACTGTGAAATTTTGAGTAAATATTTTGGTTCTGATAGGGTGGTTTCACAAACGTACTTAGAGAAAGAGATTGTAGCCTTGAAGGAAAGTCTTCAGGCCAAGACCTTAGAATGTGGCACTCTTCGTCTTGAAAATCAAAAGCTTCAAATTATTTCGCTAGACTGTGAAATCTTCACAGGAAGAATGAGGAATTAAAAGGTACAACCTTCTTATCTTTGCCCTTAACTTATCTTTTTCAATAAATTTATTCTTTCCGTATTCAATTTTCTTAAAATCCTTTGTTCGCCTTTAAGTTTTAAACTAGAAACGAATAATGGAGAGATATCAATTTGAATCCATCGCTGAAGAATCCCGCGTGGACAGAGATATTTGGATGGATCAATATAACCAATTAGATAACCTTCATACATATTTTGTCGATCAAATAAATAATCTTATCAAAGAGAATACTCAATTAGTTCAGAAGCAAAACTTATTAAGTAGTGAAATATCTCGCCTCTCTTATTCTTTAACTAAAGCTAACTTGGAGATGGATACTTTATCAGATGAGAATAAGACCTTATCTCTAGATAAATGAGTTCTTTTAAATAAGGTGGTGATCTCTTCGCAGCAACATAACATTTGTCAAGAAGTATGTAATGATCAAGAACAGTCTCTTTTCTCTTTGAGAAGTAAACTTAAAGAAATAACAGAATCATCTATTGCTGAGAGGGATGAACTTATTCGGGGTAGAATATCCTTAAGTGTAAAGAAAATTTAGCTCAAAGACCAATACTCCAAACTAGAAGAATCATATACTTTTCTTGCGAAGGAAAACGCCTCACTTATTACTAAAGAAAAGAATTTTCAATATCGCTTGAAAGGTTTAGTTGGAGATAAATTTGACGATGTAATGGACCGCTGGGAAGATAGTTGTTTGTCTCTAACTCAATATCTTGTTTCGCAAAAGGAAGGTAGTCATAAAAATTTGACTGCCTCAACCATCTTTTATCTCTGTTAAGTCTTTTTGTGATATATTCCTTGCGAAATTTTGGCTTGAATAATAATTTTTTGTGTTATTCATTTTCGCAGAATTTGAGAAAAATCTTCACTCCTCCATTTCTATTTTGAAGTCTAAGGTTGCCAAAATTCGCAAGAAAAATGCATTATTAGATTCTCATCTTGCTCGTTCTAGCGACTAGTAAAAAAGAAGATTTGATTATCTTTCTTGCTTCAAAAATATGAAAAGTAGAAACCGTGAAAAAGCACTCATTCGCCAAGCTTATCGCCAAGCTGAAGTTCTTGTGAATGATATCTGGCTGTCCAAATCTCTTCCTCCTGTATCAATCAAGCCTCTAGAAGTAGGTGAAGATGAAGTTCCTCGTGCTTCTGATAGGTGACATTGATTATGAAAGTGGTGAAGAGGCTATTTCTCAAGAAGAATTTGCGAATGACGAAGAAATCCCTCTCAAGGAAACAACTGTTATTGATGACCCAAATGAAGAAGAATCTAGAATAAATGAGCCAATTGTTGGTAATATCCCAAATGAAGAAGAAGTTAGAGTAGACCAGGATAAAGAGAATACTAGAGAAAATGCTAAAGCTGGCGAAGAACGTCCATCATCCCCTTCTGGCGAAGCTAACACTGAAGTCTGAGCTTTAGTTTTATTTTCTTGAATTATTTCTTCTTCGTCTCTTCTTGCGAATGATGTACTTCTGCCAACTTTGAGGTTCATTTACTCTTTTAGTATTTCGCATGCTCGTGAGAAAGATAATGACATCTTGTTTATTAATTCCCATATTTTCCTCTCATTATCTTTCTTGTGGTGAACACATTTTTCCTGCATAAAGAATAGTTAATGTCTACACATTTTCTGTTTTGTCATGTGGTCTTATTTTGCCTTTCTAGTTAAAGGTCTTATTTTGCCACCTCTTGTCATTGTGACAAAATCGTAGGACGTTTTTGAACTTTCATGCAGAAACCAATTGATCTTGTCTTAACTTTTATCTTTTGTCATTTTTGTTGCGACAATATGACAGACCTAAATATTCTTGCGAAAATAAATCCCCATGACATTGTCGTCTTGCGAAGAAATCGCAGGACGTCCTTACACTTTCATGTAATGACCCATTGACCTTGTCTTATCTTTATCTGTTGTATTATTTCCTCTTCAGGATTGTCGCAAAAATATGACAAGCCTTGATACTCCCGTGAGTAAAATTCCTCATGACATTTGCGTCTTAAGACACTTATCAGCTCCCTAATGGAGGGTGCCGCCCATATCTTCCCCCTGGTTGCCCCTTTAAGGAGACGTACTTCTGTCATACAAGGCTAGCTCCTCCCATCCAGTCTTGACAAAAACCAGTTGTTTTCGCAACCTCTTATCCCTTTTGCCTATATGGCTTATGGCTTCGATATTGCACCCTAAGTGGGGTTTTCTTCAGGCCGAGTGCATCATAGCTAAGACTTGTCATGAATAGCAAGGTATGCTCCAGACGCCCCTGGCAATCTTGGCTCAACCGTGTACATCGGCGCCTTGATCATATTCTGCACTCCTTAGAAGAGACCCTCATTCGTCCAACCTAAGTCATAAGCTTAGGTTGAAAATCCAAGGTACCTCTCCTGGATGGGCTTTATTGACCCCAAATCTCCATGAATCAGGTTCCAGGGGTGGTGTAACCTTTTCGCTGAGCCATGCAATATGTACCCCTTCTATGACGTACTTTAGGTCTTACGTTTGCCTCTTGCAAAATTTTGATTTCGCGAACTAGGGTGTACGCCATAGTAAGTTCGCCCCTTTCTATTATGTCAATGATCTTTGCGAAGTTTTCGCATATTTTCATTCTGGTTTTGATATTTGTAATCTCGCATCTTCTCTTTCATAAAATCTTTGCATATATTCATCTCATTTCAGTCATACATTATTTCGCAATCTACTCTTTCCCAAAATTTCTTATGGATAATATCTCTTTAGGTATAATCTGTTCCATAGTTTACCAAGTCTCTGACCCACATCTCTACCCTCAGGGTCCATCAACTTATATGCCCATGTTCCAACTATCTCTTTAATGATATAAGGCCCATCCCATTTTTTCGCCAACTTTCCACCATTTTATCGCTGATATATTGGTGTTTCTCGCAGCACTAAATCAACTGGTTGAAATTCACGCTTTTTGACGCGTTTATTATACTCCCGGGATAATCTTCGCTGGTAATTTTCCATATGCTGTAATGCTCTTTCTCTCTTTTCTTCTAATTCAACAAGCTTGGTTAGAATCATACCCGCACTAAGATTTTTCTCCCATGCCTCTCTCTTTGTTGTGGGAATAATAACTTCTGTTGGTAGCACAACTTCAACTCCATATGTTAAAAAAAAAAAGGTGACATTCCAGTAGCTTCTCGCCTAGTTATGTTGTAAGCCCAGACTGCATTATGTAGCTGTTCGCACCATGCTCTATTATGTCCTTCTAATTTCATCTTCAAAATGTCTGTGATTGTCTTATTTGTTGCTTCAGCTTGACCATTGGCCTGTGGATATAGAGGGGTGGATTTTCCACACTTTATATTGAATGCATTGAGCAACATTTCTATGTTCTGCCCTTCAAATTGTTTCCCATTATCAGATACCAATTGTGCAGGAACTCCAAATCTGCAAATGATATTTTCAAATATGAATGTAAAAATGTATTTGTCGCGAATATTTTGTACTGCCTTTACTTCTGCCCATTTTGTGAAATAATCTGTAGCGACAAATAAATATCTTCTTTGTCCAAATCCTGGTAAAAACGGTCCCACAATGTCTAAACCCCACTTTCCGAAGGGCCATACACTTGTTGAAGATGATAATGGTGATCCAGGTACATGTATTTTCTTTCGGGGTCGTTGACAATCTTCGCAACGCCTTGATATTTGCTTCGCGTCTTCATGCATATATGGCCAATAATAACCTTGCATTTTTGTTCTGTATGCCAAAGATCTTCCTCCACTATGATTGCCAGCATCCCCACTATGTAATATCTTCAATATATCCTCCTTCTTTTCGTGTTAGACATCTGAGTGATGGTTCATTAAAGGATCTTCGATACAATACCCCATTTCTTAGTTCATAATTTGTCGCACGGCTTTTTAACTTGTGCGTCTCCAATCTATTCCTCAGGGTTTCTCCTTTCTCCAAGTATGCACGAAGTTCTACTCTCCAATCTTTGATATTAGGCATATGTTCTTCTTCTCCACCTTCTATTATCATTACGTCTACTTCTTTATCTTCTTCTTTGTTTACTGATGATGATTGAAGTGTCTGTATATTTATGCATATCACAGCTGGATCTGTCATCATGCTTGAAATGAAAGCATAAGCATCTGCAAGTCTACTGTGTTTCCTTGATATGTGCCTCCACTTTATTTTGGGGATTTTTGCTGACAATTCTTCAACAAGTTTTTTGTATTTCTTCAATGATGGTTCATTTGTAGTGTACTCTCCTTTTATTTGGCGAATAACTAACTGCAAGTCATTGGTGATTCTCATATTCTCCAACTTCATTTCTATTGCGAATTTTAGGGCATGTACCACAACTTCATATTATGTTTCATTATTAGTGGATGTGAATCCCAATATGAAGGAAAAATCCATTTTGGTTCCTTTTGGCGAAATTAGGACAATTCCAACTCCATTACCTTCCCCATTTGACGATCCATCTACCAATATTTCCCATCTATCGGGCTATGTCAATAGATCTCTTGGGTTTCCATGTTCTTCTTCCACATCCATCATTTACTCCACAACTTCATCATCTTCTAGAGGAAATTCTTCCATGAAGTCTGCGACAACTTGTGATTTTGGTGAAGACAATATTTCATACTTAATTTCGAAATGTCCTACTTGTGCATTCCATCTCTCCACCCTGCCTGACCTTTTTGAATTCTTCATCACTGATTCAATTGGTATATTTGTCATAACCCTTATTTTGTGTGCCTGAAAATATATGCGAAACTTAAACGCTGCATAAACTAATTCCATAATTAGTTTTTCAATTTTTGAATAATTTTTCTCTGCAGCATTGAACGCTTTGCTGATGTAGTAAATCGGTTTTTCGACTCCTGCGTCAATTCGCAATAGCACAGCACTTAATGCATGCGAAGTTGTCGCAAGATAGATTAATAATTCTTCTCCTGGCTCTGCCTTTTGCAAAATAGATATATTCATCAGATGTTCTTTTATTCCTTGAAAAGCTTTCTCACATTCATCTGTCCATCTGAATTTTGTACCTTTTTTGAGTATGTTGAAGAAATGTTTACATTTGTCTGAAGATCGCGAAATAAACCTTCCCAGCGAAGCCAAGAGTCCATTTAACTTTTGTATATCCTTTACCGTTGCTGGTGTTGGCATATCACGAATTGCTTGCACTTTCTCTGGATCAACTTGTATTCCTTCTTTTGACACAATGTAGCATAGAAATTTTCCAGACGCAACCCCAAAAATACACTTCTATGGATTTATCTTAATGTTAAAGTGCCGTATCTGTTCAAAAATTTCTTTCAGATCTTGTACATAGTCTTTAGCTTCTTTACTTTTTATTAACATGTCATCTACATACACCTCTAATGTTTTGTGTATCCACTTTGCAAACACCTTGTCCACCATCCTTTGATATGTTGCTCCAGAATTTTGCATACCAAATGGCATTTTTGTATAATAGTATAACCCTCTTGGAGCGAAAAAAGCAGTATGCTCTTGATCTTCTTCAGCGAGAGGAATTTGATGATAACCTTTGTACCCATCTAGAGAAGATATTCTATCATTTACCGCCGCTGACTCAACCATTTGTGGAATATCTGGTAATGGAAATCTGTCTTTCGGACATGCTTTATTTAGATCAGTAAAGTCTATACAAATTCTTATCCCCTTATTTTTCTTTAGGACTACAACCATGTTGGCTATCCACTCCGGATATTTAGCTTGTCTTATAATTCCTACATCAAGCATCTTCTGTAATTCATCTTCTATTTGGGGATGATATTGTTGCGATTTTTCTTATTCTTTGTTTGAATGGTCTTGGACTTTTGTTAATCTCCAACTTATGACACGCCACAGACGGATCTATTCCAGTCATCTCATCCATGTTCCATGCGAAAATATATTTATATTCTCGCAAAAGACTAATAGTTTTTTCTTCTTCATCTGCCTCCATTTGGTCCCAATCCTTAGCATTTTGGGTTCTTCTTTAGTTCCAACATTCACTTCCTTTGTTGGTTCTGCCGCGGTGTAACTGGATTTAGGTTCTCCCATGGATGTTGGTTCTTTTATTTCCTTCACAAGTTCGTTTCCTTCTTCTGATATTTCGCTAGGTATTCCTTTCCCTTCCTCTTCCCTGATCATGTAAATTTTAAATTCTTCTTCATTCTTTGCCTCTTTCACCATTTTTCTGTAGTTTTTCTCTTCTTTGCACGTCCTTCATAACACTTTACTACAATTTGATAACATAATTTCGCGCTATCAGTATCTCCTCTAACTTCACCAATTCCGCTTGGCATAGGAAATTTGATGCATTGATGTAATATTGATGCTACGGCTTTAATTGCGTGTATACATCGCCTTCCTAAAAACATGTTATATGGCGATTCCATATCCACCACACACAGTGTTATTTTTGTTTCAATTTCTCCTAGCGAAATTCACATCATTATTTCTCATTTAGGTTTTGTTGTAGATTTTCCAAAGCCATGAATATGATACGTAGTAGTTGCAGGAAATCCTACATTATACCCTTGATCAGAATTTGCAGTAATTAACACATATTTGAAGATTAAAAACAACACTTTATTATTTGATTCTCAGAAATGTTTACAATAAATGGAAGAAATCAAGAATACAACCGCTTTCTTGAATTTTCTCTCTCCTCAAGACTTTCTCAACACTCAAAAATACATCATCTCCTCTCTGAATCTACTGGGTCTCTTTATATAGGGTAGTTACATAGTGGATGATTGCTAAGTTGTCCTTTAATTTCGGATCTGACCCGCGATATTGTCGCAGTAGTTATAATGTCAATTCTCGCAAGCGTTGTAACCATCGCAGAACAATCATGCTCTTCTCGTGTTTCTTCATTCGTCAGCTATTTCGTCACCCTATGAATTATCTTGTGATACTCGCAAAGTGTTGTTGAAGAACTGGCGGTGGTGTTCGCATAAATGTTGTTAATCTCGCAAGAGTAATATCATGGCGATATTCTGGTCCTACATCTTGCCTCTTCTCATGTCTTTTCTGCGAAGGGGGAAAGATCATGAGAATTAGAATGCCGCAGTTGTTCATATTTTCGATTTTTATTGTTCTCACACATTTTTGCATCTATTGCCAGATTTATTACACGTGTTTTTTCTTCCATTCAACTTCTGACACGTCCCTTTCAACCGCTGCATTCCAACCGTTCACGTCTCTTCCTTATATTTATTGCACTTATCTTCTCGAGATTTTTTTACCATCTATATATATCTTCTTCACTCTTCTCTTTTCTTCATTTTACTTCTTTCTTCCTTTTCTCCGTAATTTCTCTGCAAATTCACTTTTCTTTCGTAAATTCCGGATCCGCTACTGTTATAATTTTTATTTCAATCTTCATTCCCATACTAAAAATGGTTGTAGCTGGTCACAAATATATGATCTCTTTTGAGAAGATCCAAAAATAATTCCAAGACAAAGCTTTTACTTTATCCACCATTCCCAATCAAAATCCTAAGCCTGAACTTTCTGTTCCATTATTTTCTGATTTTCCATGTAATCATGAGAAGATCATAGTATCACTAGGCCATCTTGATGATGGTCTTCCCATTCCTCTCTATGACCCCGAACTTCCTTTATTCTATGTAATACTCTCTCACGAGAAGTTCTTGCGGGCGGTATATCAGTTGAGTGGGGATTGTATTCGCTTAATGCTTGAGTATGCTACTCACGGCGCTGGTAAAGAATCTCGCTACCTTAATACTGCGAAGAATGCTAAATTTAAAGATGTTCCAATTGTTCCCGAAAAGTATACTGTGGGGAACTTCTTCGCAAATTATGATATAATCCCTATGAAGAAGAACAACACTTGTTGGGGTGTCCTCTTACAAAAGAAGGATGACATCGCTGAAGATAAAGTTCTTATGTTAGATATCGATTGGAATACGGGTAATAATTAAGGCCATCAACATTCCAATGATGACAAATGGTTCATTTTTCCATTATGCCTAGAGGGTCCCTACATCTCCGGTCCTCATGCATTACCTGTGAATCTCACAGAATATCAACTGTGGGTTTTCAAATGGCCTGAAAGGAATAAAGAGGTATGTTCCCTCAAATTTTTTGCATAATTATCATTATTATCTTCCTCATGTTTTCATACTCTCGCTGACTACTCCAATTTTTCCAGATTAACAGGCTAAAACTTAATTATCATAAATTTGGGAAGCCCGACACCATTTTAGCCCTTAAGTCTCTCACAGATGAAGCAAGAAATATTCCATTATGATTCTTAACAATATATTGTTGCCTCTATTTCTTATTTTTATCTGTGAAGATTGTGAAAACAAAGGGAAAGACAAGGATGCTTCTCGCAAGGAGAAATTTACTATTTCTCACAAAGAGAAGTTTACTGCTCCTCGCTGACAGAAATCTGGTGATCCTCCCTCAAAGAAAAGAAAAACCCAATTCTCTTCTTCTTCAATTCCTCATTCTAATGAAGAAAATTCAAGGGATGATTCTGAAATGACAACGATGATGATGATTTTGATGCTGATATCCCTTCCGCAATGGAATTCTCCCTATCTGAATCTTCCATGGCCCAGCTATCTAAAAAAATTGGCTATCTTACACATGGTATCGCAAATGATTATGGAAATGAAGCTCTTAAAGGGGTATCCCAGGATCTTGCTAAGATCTGCGATGCTCCCATATTGGTTGATAATGATTCTCTCCAAGGAATCTCAAGATCAATAACTCCCAGTCTCTTAAATTCTCTTGGTATTCTGGTATGTTTTCATTTCTTCACCATATTTATGTATTAATCACCTCGCCATGTTTTAATTTACATTGTTTCCTCGCAGACTGGAATAGCTTCCTTTGTTGTTGCCTCAGACTTGGAGAAAAGGTGCGCATCTTTTCACAAGAAGAATATTGTTCTTCGCAAGAAGAATGTGGAGCTGGAATCTGAGTCCGCTAGTCTTCATGGGCAATTGGAATCTGGGTCTGCTGACCTTCATGAAAAGATAAATCGTTTGGAAACTTAACTTTCTTTCTCGCAAGATAAAGTTGCAAGCCTCCAAGATGCGAACAATCAACTTTATCGTAAGAAATCTCTCTCTCTATTTCTTTACCCTTGTATTCCTTTGTATTTTTTCTAATTTTTCTTCTTCGCAGATGTTTACGGCCTTTCTGACGAAGCTGTATTCCTTCGTTCTTTTCCAAACCCAATAGACGATGATACTCTTCTCAATCGCCTTAATGAATCCTTAAGTAAATATTCAAATGAACAGATTAATTCCCTTTCTGTGGATGATCTTAGATCCAAATTTCATCTTTTATTAATTGATCACAGATCTAGTTTGAGAGCGACTAATACATCCAAGCGTCAATATCTTAATTCTAAAGAAGAAATCAAGATTCTAATAGCCCAAAAAAGTGATCTTATAGATGAAAAAGATCGCATCTCTAGGAAAAGAGCTCAAACTTTAGCGGATTTTCATAAAACCCTTCTTGAAGTCCAAATTGAAAGAGATAAACTTATCCGCGAGAGAGAGGATCTTGTTGATAGCAAAAACCAAATTCGTTCCCGTCTTTTTATTTATAATGATGACGAATTTGCATGGGCTGCAAAGATTCTTAACAATGCCAGAGCTAATTTTGGTGTAGATGTTAGCCTCCATGTTGAACAAGCGGCCTTAATTAAAGACTTGATTTCTGAAAGAGAAGTTTGTTGATTGTTCTTCCCTTTTAATTTCTTGTCTTTTATAGTTCTTTTCAAAATTTCCAACTTGTTATTATATACTCGCAGGAGTTGAAAAGAGATACTCTGAAAGAATTGGAGAACTTGAAGATGATAAGAATCACCTCGCAAAGATTTTTTCTGCTCGCAATGAGAAATATTCAAAATTGAAGACCCAATTAAAGATTACTGCTACAAATTTTAGCAATCTCCTTGTTGGTGTTCGCAATGATTCTACCAAGAAGATCTGCGATGGTCATAACATTCCTCATTCTTTGTATCCTTTCCTTGTAGAAGAAGTTCCAAAGAGCACTCCAAATCTTGTTATCTCTGATAGTGAAGATGAAGAATCTGGCGGAGATGAAGGATATGGTGAAGATGACGGTGAAGACAAAGAAAAACAATCTGGCAAGGATGATGATGGATATAACTAGTTTTGTTTCCTCTTTTTAATCTCCTTGTAATATTTGTACATTTATATCCTTCTTCTTGTGATATTACTGCAAGGTTCCTTGATGTATAAATTTCTTTTGCTTCCATCTGTATAAATTAGAAAATAATTCTTTTCTGCAATATAATTAATCAACATGATTATTAATCATATGATAATGTCTACGTAAATTTATCATATAATGATGAATAACAATTCTATCATTTTGTTCATTCCCATACTTGCCTCTGTTATTCATCTGCAATATGAAAAAATTCAGTAAAGTTTAGACATTATCTGTGAATAAAATCTATTTAACTATTTTTGCCTCAATCTTTGAGATAACATCACGAGTCTCATTATCTGTGCGTCAACATCGCAGTCATTCAATCTTGATTTCTTGTGGTATTATTATGCCTTCCTAGTTAAAGGTCTTATTTTGCCACTTTTTGTATTGGCGAAAAAATCGCAGGACGTCCTTACACTTGCATGTAAAAACCCATTGATCTTGCCTTATATGTGTTTTGTCACTTTCTCTGCGACAATATGACAAGTCTAAGATCTCTTGTGAGAACAAAGCCTCATGACATTGCCGTCTTGCGATGAAATCGCAGGACGTCCTTACATTTTCATGTAAGAACCCATTGATCTCATCTTATCTTTTTCTCATGGCTTGTTTCCTCTGTATAATATTTGTCACGCGACAATATGACAGGCCTAAATGCTCTTGAGAGCATAAATCCCCATGATATTGCCATCTTTAGACACTTATCAGCTCCCTAATGGAGGGTTCCGCCCTTATCTTCCCCCTGGTTGCCCATTAAAGGAGGGCACATCGGCCATACAAGACTAGCTCCTCCCATCCGGTCTTAACAATAACCAGCTGTTTTCGCAGCCTCTTGTCCTTTATGCCTATATGGCTTATAGTTACAAGATTGAACCATAAGTGGGGTTTTCTTCAGGCCGAATGCATCATAGACAAGACTTTCCAAGAATGGCCAGGGTAGTTTCGAACGCCCCGGGAATTCTTAGCTCAACCGTGTACCTCGGCGCCTTGATCATACTCTGCACTCCTTAGGAGAAACCCTCGGTCGTCCAACCAGTGTATAACCTTATATAGTTGGAAATCCAAGGTACCTCTCCTAGATGGGTTTTCAATAACCCCAATCTCCGTGACTCAGATTACAGCAGTGGTATAACCTTATCCCTGAGCCACGCAAAGAGATGCCCCCTTATATGACGCACTTTAGGTCTTACATTTGCCTCTTACGAAATTTTATTCGCGAACTAGGGTGTACATCATAAAGGTTCATCCCGTTATTGTATTTCTCTTACGAGTATTGCAACTCTGGTAAAATTTCTTTTCTTTGATCTTCTCTTTATTTGCACTTCAACTCTTGTATAATTTTTCAATTTCATCTTTTTCATTCAAATGAAATATTCTTTTGAAACATTTTCTTTAACAAATCATTCATAAATTTCATCATTTTACCTTTCTACTTACTACTTTTTGCTTCTTCCCTTTTGTTGCGTTTTGTTATTTTTTCTCCATCTGCGAGACTCTCGCCATATATTGTTTGCAGCTCATGTTGATTTCGCAATGTTCTTTCCTCTCGCCGCTCTATTGTATCAACCATCATCTTATCACCTCTTTGTTTTTGCTTGATGTTATGTTTCCAGTTTATGCTCTTTATAGCCCTTTCCTCGCAAGATTCCATATCAATTTCGTAGCATTTCTTCCCATCAACCCAGTCTCCCTTTATAAATCCAACACCATTAGGATGAGGAAATTTAATACATTGGTGGAAAGTTGACGCCATACCTAATATCCCCATGTATCCAAGGTCGGTCAATCAGGGCATTATAAGGTGATTCAATATCCACAACGCAGAATAGGATCTTAGAAGATAACCCCTTTAATGGAATTCGCATTAAAATTTCCCCTTTGGGCTTGTTGGCAGTATCGTTGAAACCATAAATCTTATAGGTTGACGGTATCAGATCCTCGTCTCTTCCACCCATGGTTTTGTAAGTATGATAAAATAAGATATCAACTGAACTTCCAGTATCTATTAGGACTCTGTTAATGGCCCAGGAATCTTCAGTTTCACCATCATCATTTTCTTCATCTTCTTCTTCTATTCGTTTTGGATTTATTTCTAATCTTACCACCAGTGGGTTGTCATGCATCTTGCCAGGTTCTGGTACTTCTTATGCAGTGAAATAAATTGTTTTCTTTTGCCACTCCTCTAATGGAGAGACTCTCCCAATATTCATTATCTCTCTTCCATCCGCGTCTCTCGTGAAGACTCTTCTTAGAATGTTGTCGTGGAAATCCTCAATAGTCTTATATGAATGTATGATGGAATTACAAAACAAATTCTTCTCCTTGGTTCCAAATGATCGGTTGTCATCCAAGCAAAAATAATTTCACTTCCTCACTTAACTAAATATGAATATAGTATTCGATAAGAAAGAGTTAGTATCCACAGAGAGGCGATTGTTGTTATGCAATTTTCAGATTCTTAAGTAACCAAGTAACCCAGGGTGTGTTTTTGTTTTTATCAAAGTAATAATACTAAATAAAGCAAAGCAAATAGTTTGAATAATCAATAAAGAGAAGATATTGGTCACGGGATAGTATCATTCAAAAACATGTATTTTCATCAATGATTAGAATTGGTAATTTAATCTCGCAATTATCAAAAGTCCTAGGATATCTTGATCGCAAGAGTATCCCGTTTATTTCCTGATTTTATCACAAACAACATTAAAAGATGCTATTGTGAAATCTACTTAAAAAGCAACCTAAAGTGTAAAAGAACAATTAAGTTTAACTCCCTAAGAGCAATAAGTTTTATGAAATAAGACTAATCAATGCAAACAAACGTGTAAAAGCACTAATTCATTTTAACAAAGGTTATGATTCATATGCGATTAAAAAGATGTATCACTACAAGTGATAATCACAAGATGCTACTAAAAATCAGGGATAAACAACTTTTACGCATTGAAAACCCTAATATAGCTATAGAGATGAAAAATAATCCAATTGATTCTGTACTCAACCAAACTAGCATTCAAATCATATGATAATATAAATTATGAATCATAAACGATAGAATTGAGATAAAACTAATTCAAAGAATCAAATAACATGCTTGAAGATATCAAGTTTTATCCCATAACCAATTATTGTATTTAGTTACTCATATTAATGGAGTTCATCATCATAATATTCAAAGAAAGTAGATGAAACATAAAAGAAAGCAAACCCTAGAAGTAGTTCTCTGCAAAATCTCCAAGAATAGAATAAAACTTAATGTCCAAAAAGAAGTAAAACTTCTCCTTTTGTAGCTTTTCTCCAAAATTAGGTCCAACTCTTCAAAGTCCATTAAATAGAATTCCACCAAGCCCACAAGTGATAGAAACCCGTGTAAAAAATATGTCCCAAAAATGCTCGCCGGAAAACTGGGTTTTTGGCCAGAAATTGGCTGGAATCCGGCTAGAAAAGTCGATGCCGGCAACTTGAAAAGTCAAACGGTCAACGTGTCGAGTCGGTCAACCGGGTCAACTCGTTCAAGCTTAGCGAGTCACACCGGGTCGAAATGAGTCAGTGATGAGTCATAGCAAACTAGCTGAGTTGTTTTGGCTAGTGATGTTGCAGTCATTGCACTGCCATGATGGCCCTGCTTACATCATTGTTAAACACCAGCTCTAATTCACTGTTGCTTCAGTTGGCAGCAACAACTCCACCAAAAAAAACCCCTTCAAGCACCAGCTGAACCTTCAAACAATCCCAGTTCTCCACAGCCATATGCACTATTTCACAATTGTTTCAGCATCAATACAGCTCCCCCTTCACTTGTTCTAACTCCATTACCTCCACCAGCAAACTCATACCTGCACTCCATTTGCACCATGCATGTAGACTCCATCTGCAACCCTAGAGCACTCCATCTCTACATCTCCAACTTCCTTCTTCTTTTCCAAGAACTGCAACATCACAAAACTGCACTACCAGCTCTTGGTCATCATTTTCTGTAGCTTAACTCCACCTTCCAGCATCCACCAGTTAACAGCAATGCCCACTGCAAAACTTAGCTGCACTCCACCTGCTCAACCTAACATACACCTAAGCATTGATACAGCAGTAAAAGCAACTCCATCACCCATGTCCCTTGTATCGCCAGCTCCATTTTCTCGTTGCCATAGCTTGTTATTGCTCGAACACAGCATCGCTCTGTATCTGCAGTTTCAAAACTGTCTCAAGCCTATCGACTGCAACGAGCCCATGACAATCACCAGCTATTATGCCAACTCCATTCAATCCTGCACAGCTTCAATCACCTAACTCTCCTGCCATCTCAGTTTCGCCAGGACCACGGCCATACTGGCTCCCATTGTTGGCCTAACCATTTCCCTATAATAACCCATTACCAAGACTCGCAAACACCACTTCATTACTGCTTCAAGCTCCTCTGCACCTGCAGTATCCATTGCAAACCACCACTTCCACTAATTGCAGCAATCACTGCTGACCACAACATGACGCTCTCCTCATACACAACCGTAAATCATCCCAGCAGTACACGCCATCAACTTCCATCATATCTGCCTCCTATTGTTATATCTCTTTCCCTGCAACCATTGCAGTTCTAGAACATACCCATTGTCTGTAACCACACCAAATCGAACCCATTGCAACATCACCAACATACTCCCTATTACTGCTTACCAACATCAGTTTCTCTTCCACTGCATCACCACCATCAACTCTTTTACATCACCAAGCACAACCCATTGTTTCTCTATTTCAGTCCCTTGTTCTTATCCATCTCCTAAATCAGAGCAGCGTCAGTTCCTCTTCACCAGATTCATTCCCTTCTTCTCACTGATTCATTCCCTTCTTCTCTCAGAGTTCAAACCAGAAACCAACACCTTCGATACCCAGCTCCACACACTCAATGAACTGCATTACTTACCATTGCTTACATCTCCAGCTGCTCAAGGCATCAAACCTAACCAACTACCCCCTACCTTGTATTCACTACCAACAAACCCATGAATAACATCTCCCAGATTTCAATCCTCTCTGTTCAATTGATCACAGCAAACCCAGTTAATCAATAACAGCAGATACATCCACCCAAACTTCATACCCTGATTTTATTTCAATTTGATTCTCTCAAGAACACCAAACCCTAACTTCACTGGTATCAGAATCTAGTGTTCTTCCCCATTTGAACAGCAACAATACCATCTCTCTCTATTTCAATCCAAATTCATCGGCAGATCTCTTTCTCTCTCGGTTCTGGTAGCAGCGGCTGCTGGTTTTGTTCTCAATTTCATGAACAATGATTGAGAAGAAATGACTCTACTCGATTTAGGGTAATGGGATGATTTGGTGGATGTGTACACCCCAATAATAGAAACCACCCCAGAATGGGGTTCTTATAATGGGTAATCAATTATTGATAAGAGTTAACTAAATTTCTATCCCCTTATCCTTAGTTGTGCTCCAAATAATGTTTGCCTGTGAAATGACTTTTCTGCCCTTTTACGCTCCAACTGGACGCCTGAGAGTAACGCTTTTGCCCTTCTCGAATTTTGTCGCCAACGATATCGTCTCTTACTTCTCATATTCACTTATTCCCTTCAATGTCTTTTCATCACTAAAGTTGTCATGCTTTTTAGACATAATTTGCATCACTAAAGACGACATACTTTTTAGATAGAGATGAAGGAATAAAAGCAAATAATGAGAAATAATTCGCCTCCAACCACAGTTTCACTTGAGATGACGCTTTTTCCCTGTTTCTTCTTCTTTTGTTCCAAATGACTCCAAAGTACCTAAATACTCAAAAACAAAACATAAGATACATAATTTACAAGAAAACTAGTAGAGAAAGCATAAACAATAGATAAATAGAAATGTGTTTTAGACACCTATCAAATTCCCCCACACTTATACTTTGCTAGTCCTCGAGAAAACCAAACAAAATAATTCTAAAAGATACATACAACTCCGTCTCGTCGAGGCTACGGTCACTTTTAGCATAAATAACAAGCCTTTAAACCCCTAGGTGTCCCTAGTGGATGAGTTTTAGTCTCGTGAAGGTTTACAAGAGGTCTGCCTACAAAACCTATATTTCCAACTCCGTCTATTTGTGACAAATCAATGAACGAATCCAAAATGACTACAGGAGGAGGTACCTTGCACAAATTCAATTCATATATTAGTAAATAAAGCTTTAATTAGATAGCCGAACAAGCCACAATACTCTAAAACTAACAAACCACAATCACAATGAAAAAATTAAGAAGATGGATATAGATGTAGATGTTGGCGAATGTTCACAAGTGATTGGTGTTTCCCATATCTGTCTGAAGGTCACCACTAAGATGAACCTATGCATCCTATTGGATTGAGCTACTGGTCTGAATTCTACATCAACTCACTGGCATATACAAGAGAACCAGGAGTGACTTTATTCAACCAATATAATACTTTCTTTTATTTTTCACTTTTTTTTTGAGACATCATGATTAGATCTTTTGGATCCAAGCGCATGCTTCTTATCATCAAGTATATGATAGTTACCTTGGATCCTGCATTCCACGCTTGTTTAGGCGACGGAGACAGGGACAACGTTTCACACATACTACTATCCAAGTGTCTTTTTATTCCGTTTGGTCTAATTGGTCGGTCTCTTCTTTTTTTTTTTAGCAACTCAATCACTCTATTTCATCCTAGCAGTAATAACAAGTCGATGTTTAGTGACCCACCAAAGCACTTAGAGAACAATAGATAAATATGGAAAAATAAAAATAGAATGTGATATGGTGATATTCCGAGATATGGTAACAACTATCATATTATTTGTGATTTCTGATCTATGTTCGTCCCTTTTAGTTAATTGGATCCTCAACTCCTGCAATCAAAATGGTTACATCCACTAATGGTGTCATCCTAAAGGCACAAGTTTCTAGATTTCGGAGTTCAAAAAGCACAAAAAAAAATTCTTGGTTTTTCTATTTTTCTGATTTTTTTTTTAAAGGCATAAAACAAATTAAAACTAACTATGCAAACATATAAATGCTCCCCCACACTTAAACTTTATATTGTCCTCACAGTAAAATTGAATCATCCAAAGAAAGTTCAAGGTGGGAAATTCCGCAAATGATATGCAAAAACAAAGAAAATCAAGATAAAATGCTTAAAAATAAAAGGATAAAGATAAAGATACAAAACCGGTGGGTTGCCTCCCACTTAGCGCTAGGTTTAAAGTCGTCAGCCCGACTTGCTCCTTGTTTGCTAAGACTCCTCCAGAGGGAATGCCTCCACAAAGTTCACACCTTCCACAACTTCGGAAGTAAAGTTCTCATAATATGGTTTCAGCCGGTGTCCATTCAATTTAAAATCCTTTCCTGTAGCTATGCTACGAATTTCTATTGCACCATGAGAAAACACATTAGTAACAATAAAAGGTCCGATCCAACATGACCTTAATTTACCCGGAAATAATTGCAAATGAGAATTAAACAAAAGCACTTTCTGCCCAACACAAAATTGTTTTCTAGAAATTATAGTATCATGAAATGCCTTAGTTTTCTCCTTGTAAATGCACAAGCTTTCAAATGCATCATTGCGAAGCTCCTCTAGCTCTTGGAGTTGCAACTTTCTTTGTTTTCCAGTACCATCCAACTCCATATTGCATTGCTTAATAGCCCAAAACGCTTTATGCTCAATCTCCACGGGTAAGTGATAAGGTTTACCGTACACAATCCTAAATGGAGACATCCCAATAGGTGTCTTGTATGCGGTTCTATAAGCCCACAAAGCATCATTAAGTCGCATGCTCTAAACCTTCCTTGTTGGATTCACCGTCTTCTCTAGTATGGATTTCACCTCTTGGTTAGACACCTCGGCTTTTCCATTTGTTTGGGGATGATAAGGTGTTGCAATCTTGTGCGACACATTGTACTTCTTCAACAATCCTTGTAAGAACCTGTTTTTGAAGTGAGAACCCCCATCGCTAATTATGGCTCTTGGAATTCCAAACCTTGCAAAAATGTTAGCTTGCTCAAAATCTGAAACCACTTTAGAATCATTAGTTGGGGTGGCCTTAGCTTCCTCCCATTTCGAGACATAATCAACAGCAAGTAAGATATAAAAATTCCCATGGGAGTTGACAAAAGGACCCATAAAATCAATACCCCATACATCAAAAACTTCAATAAATTGAATAAAAGTTTGTGGCATTTGATTTCGAGCACCTAGATTGCATGTTCTTTGGCACCTATCACAAGTTGTGCAAAATATATGTGCATCCTTAAACAAAGTTAGCCAATAGAAACCGCTTTCAAGTACCTTGTGAGTGGTTCTTTTACTCCCAAAGTGTCCTCCGCAAGCATAAGAGTGACAAAAAGACAAGATAGAGTTAAATTTAGATTCGGGAACGCACCTTCATATGACTTGGTCGCTGCCATGTTTCCATAAGTATGGATCATCCCATATATATTGGTTTCCTAACCTCTTAAGTTTGTCCCTCTCAGCACGAGACAAGTTCTTTGGGATTTGTTTAGACACCAAGTAATTCACAATATCCGCATACCATGGTTCCGCTAAGGCAAGTGAGAATAGTTTCTCATCCGGGAAACTTTCATGCAACAGGATAGCTTCCTTGTCCATAGAAAGATGGCTCAAGTGATCCGCAACGGTGTTCTCAATTCCTTTCTTGTATTTGATTTCAATATCAAACTCTTGCAAGAGTAAAATCCATCGTATGAGCCTCGGTTTCGCCTCTTTCTTTGTAAGCAAGTACCTAAGTGATGCATGATCTGAAAAGACAATAACTTTTCTACCAATTAGATAAGAGCGAAACTTTTCCAAAGAAAAAACAATAGCTAATAACTCTTTTTCAGTGGTTGTGTAGTTTTGTTGGGCCTCATTTAACGTTCTAGAAGCATAATAAATAGCATGAGGTATCTTCCCCACACGCTGCCCAAGCACCGCACTAACAACATAGTCACTTGCATCACAATGATCTCAAAAGGCTTGTTCCAATCCGGTGATTTAATGATAGGGGATGAAATCAAAAGTTCTTTCAAACGATTGAATGCCGCCACACATTTTTCATCAAAGTTAAAAACCACATCTTTTTGCAATAAGTTACAAAGTGGTGATGCTATCTTGGAAAAATCCTTGATGAATCTACGATAAAAACTTGCATGACCAAGAAAAGAGCGTATCTCCCTCGCCATAGTGGGAGGGGTTAGAGCACGAATAAGGTCTATCTTAGATTTATCAATTTCCAAGCCTTTAGAAGATATTATATGGCCTAAAACTATGCCATGAGTTACCATGAAATGGCACTTCTCCCAATTCAGTACAAGGTTTGTTTCAACACATCGTTCAAGGATTAGTGACAAATTGTTCAAACAAAGGTCAAATGAATCACCAAATACACTAAAGTCGTCCATGAAAACTTCGATTATGTTTTCAACATATTCTGAAAATATACTTACGATACACCTTTCAAAAGTAGTTGGAGCATTTCACAAGCCAAAAGGCATCCTTATATAAGCAAAAGTACCGAAAGGACAAGTGAAAGTGGTTTTATCTTGATCCTCCGGTGCTATCACAATCTGATTATAACCTGAATAGCCATCAAGAAAGCAATAATAAGAGCGTCAAGCTAAACGTTCAAGCATTTGATCAATAAAAGGTAATGGAAAGTGATCTTTTCTAGTAGTGGCATTCAATTTCCTATAATCAATACAAACCCTCTAACCGGTTTGCACACAAGTTGGGACAAGTTCATTCTCATCATTCTCCACCACGGTCATACCTGATTTCTTTGGTACAACTTGTACCGGGCTCACCCACTTGCTATCGGATATGGTGTAAATAACACCCTCTTCCAAAAGCTTGAGTATCTCCTTTTTCACAACTTCCATCATTGGGGGGTTCAAACGACGCTGCGCTTCCCTTGTAGGCTTTGCATCGTCCTCCAAACGGATCTTGTACATACAAACGACAAGGCTTATACCCTTGATATCGGCAATTTTCCATCCTATGGACGTCTTGTGCTTCCTTAGCACCCTTAGAATTTTATGCTCCTGTAATTCACTAAGCTCGTTAGAAACAATCATAGGTAACTCTTCATTGTCACCCAAGTACAAGTACTTTAAGTGACTAGGAAGAGGTTTCAATTCTAATTTTGGAGATTTAACAATGGAAGGTAAAAGTTTTTCATCACTGCATGGTAAAGAAATAAAAGATATATTATGAGTTTCCGGGCATCCTTGTAGTGAGTTGAGATCACCAAGGTCTTCTTTGATTTCATTACCACACTCTACACCATTATCAATGGATGTAGTTAGAATAGTTTCCAAAGCATCTTCACCATTCAATTCAAACATTTGTTGTGCCAATATATCCATCACATCAACGGAGAAGCAAGAGTGGACATCACTAGGATATCTCATCGTCTCGAAAATGTCGAAAATGTGATTTGGACATGTTTTAGGCTGATTCAATCGTTGAAACTTCTTGGGAAGACTTATTAGAGCTTAACAGGCCTGGTATGCGTGTTCCATTAGTAAAACTTGGGCTTGATCTTCGGTTTCTATAAAACAGAGGAAGAAAAGTTACGAGACTTTCAGGCGAGGTATTAGTTATTTCTGGGAAGAGTTGGGACGTGATTTGTTTTTGGATTTATACATGGGTATGATTTGCTACTACCCTGGTACATCGAAACAGACTTGGTAATGGGCTCGGATTAGAGAAAGGAAGTTGTTTCAATGGTATCTCGATACTACAGGGAAGAGGAAATTACGGGTTAGTTGGTTGTGATTTGGGAAGATATTTTACGGGTTTTAGACATTGGCTTGGATTGGGATAGGTTCATGGCATAAAAACAGGATAGGTACGTGTCTAGGATTCGGAAAAAGAGGAAGATTTATTAGCCTCTCGGTTAAACAGTGTGTTGACAAAGTTACGGGATTTTCCTATGAGATATTTAAGGAAGTACGTGCCTTTGTTGGAAGATTATCTTGCATGATATTTTATTCCATCGTCGGAAGATTAATACACGTAAGTGAGGATAAATTAAAGGAAACAAATCCCGAAGAGAAGAGAAAAGAAAGCCGAGACTCTCTGCCAAAGATAAAGTCGAGATTTCGTGGGGATTCATCGACCTGTTGTGTATTTAAGGGTGTCTAGGAGTACCGTCTGGGTGGTCGAGAGTTTGGGGACTGAGGATAGGTGTTAAGGTAGCTTCAGAGGAGTTGCAGGGAGATCGGGAAGCTGCAGAGTCGAGAACAATAGTTGCAGGCGAGTACCGGAGAAGAAGAAGAAGAAGAACAGCACCCAAAAGCAGTCGCAGAAACTGTTGCGTTTTTCTTTCAAATCCAACACCTTTTGTAACAGTTTTCCAACAATTATATTCATCTTTGTAACAGTGCTGTTACTGTTTCTCTGTAACATTGAGTTTTGTAACAAATATTTTTGTTACAAAATCGCTGCTTAATACCTTTTCTTCAATACAAACACCTTTTGGGCTATGGATTATTATTTTGTGCGTGTTTTTGATATGAGGAGCTAAACCCCAATACTGGGACGACGGAGGAAGCCATTCTCTATGCATGTGGTAAATCGATTTAATTCCTTTATGACTTTTGCACTATTTTAAATTATTTTATGATTTTTATAAATTGATTGTGATTTTGTTTGATGACGTATGCTTGGTTTTAGCATTTTTGATACGTCATGCTTGTGATTTACAGTCAATCTTTTATAAAATCTACCTTGGCAAAGAATAAAGAGTCAATATTTATTATATTATGAGCTATAATTGTCTGGAATTGATAGTTGAATCACATGAATATGAGAATTGGTGGAATCCTGAGTCTCAGTACCTCTCGATATTGTGACATCTTTTGTATATATTTCCTAGTATTAAATCTAAAATCAACCTCTACAAGTCTTTGAACGAACTTTTACTACCACTTTACAACAACATAAAATCACATCACCTAACTCTCCTGCGATCTCAGTTTCGCAAGGACCACGGCCATATTGGCTCCCATTGTTGGCCTAACCATTTCCCTATAATAACCCATTACCAAGACTCGCAAACACCACTTCATTACTGCTTCAAGCTCCTCTGCACCTGCAGTATCCATTGCAAACCACCACTTCCACTCATTGCAACATCCACAGCTGACCACAACATGACACTCTCCTCATACACAACCGCAAATCATCCCAGCAGTACACGCCATCGACTTCCATCATTTCTGCCTCCTATTATTATATCTCTTTCCCTGCAACCATTTCAGTTCTAGAACATACCCATTGTCTGTAACCACATCAAATCGAACCCATTACAATATCACCAACATACTCCCTATTACTGCTTACCAACACCAGTTTCTCTTCCACTGCATCACCACCACCAACTCTTTTACAGCACCAAGCACAACCCATTGTTTCTCCATTTCAGTCCCTTGTTCATATCCATCTCCTAAATCAGAGCAGCGTCAGTTCATCTTCACCAGATTCATTCCCTTCTTCTCACTGATTCATTCCCTTCTTCTCTCAGAGTCCAAACCAGTAACCAACACCTTCGATACCCATCTCAACACACTCAATGAACTGTATTACTTACCATTGCTTACAGCTCCAGCTACTCAAGGCATCAAACCTAACCAACTACCCTCTACCTTGTCTTCACTACCAATAAACCCATGAATATCATCTCCCATATTTCAATCCTCTCTGTTCAATTGATCACAGCAAACCCAGTTATTCAATAACAACATATACATCCACCCAAACTTCATACCCTGATTTTATTTCAATTTGATTCTCTCAAGAACACCAAACCCTAACTTCACTGGCATCAGAATCTAGTGTTCTTCCCCATTTGAACAGAAACAATACCATCTCTCCCTGTTTCGATCCAAATTCATCGGCATCTCTCTTTCTTTCTCGGTTCTGGTAGCAGCGGCTAATGGTTTTGTTCTCAATTTCATGAACAATGATTGAGAAGAAATGACTCTACTCGATTTAGGCTAATGGGATGATTGGATGGATGAGTACACCCCAATAATAGAAACCACCCCAGAATGGGGTTCTTATAATGGGTAATCAATTCATGATAAGAGTTAACCAAATTTCTAGACCCTTATCCTTAGTAGTGCTCCGAATAATGTTTTCCTGTGAAATAACTTTTTTGCCCTTTTACTCTCCAACTGGACGCCTGAGAGTGACGCTTTTGCCCTTCTCGAATTCTTTCGCCAACGATATCGTCTCTTACTTCTCATGTTCACTTCTTCCCTTCAATGTCTTTTCATCACTAAAGTTGTCATGCTTTTCAGACAGAATTTGCATCACTAAATCCGACATACTTTTCAGACATAGATGAAGGAATAAAATAAAATAATGAGAAATAATTCTCCTCCAACCACAGTTGCACTTGAGATGACGCTTTTGCCCTGTTTCTTCTTTTTTTGTTCCAAATGACTCTAAAGTACCTAAATACTCAAAAACAAAACGTAAGATACATAATTTACAAGAAAACTAGCAGAGAAAGCATAAACAATAGATAAATAGAAAGGTGTTTTATACACACTATCACTAACCTCTATCACAAATGTTTCTGCTCCTTTTACAGTATTCACTTTGCGAATATCTGGTTCCGGTGGTAACTGCTGAGATTGCGGATGTCCTATTAGAAAATGATTTAACTTTTCCTGGTCAATCACCCTCAAAATTATTCTTTTTACATTCCTGCAATCGTTTATTGAGTGACCATGAAAATGATGGTAAGGACAAAATTCTTGATTTCGATTATTTGGATGTGGCTCTTTTCCCATATTCCAGGGTGATGGTATATTTTCCATCAAAATGATAGCCTCCCAAATTTTTTCTATACTAGCATTCAGAGGTGGCATCTTAATTTCTTACCATATTATTTTCTGACTCCCTTGCCCTCTAAAATTATTTTTCCTCTGACCGCCATAAGTCTCTTGCGGCTGATCTAGTCTTTGAATTTTATTATTTCCACCGCGATTGTAATAATTCCTTTCCCTTTCAAACTCCTCTTGATCTCGACTTCCCATGGCTACTAACTTCTGTTGGTTATCAATCACCACTTTCTCTTGTTGTGGTTGCGAGGTGCTCGCCATATTATTAATCATTTTAGGAAGTAAACTTCTGTTTTCCGCTATTAAGCTGGTGTTTGCGACTGGATAAGATTCCATCTTATTTTGTTTCTCCTCCAAAGCAATGTATTCTTCTTGTAATTCTCGTAGCTCAGTCATTGTGATGGTATTTTTGACTCTGAAAATTTGAACATATAGTAGATTGGTTGCGAACATATCATTAATGAAAGATAAAATGAGGTATCTTTCATCCACTCTACCAGCCATATCGCTGCACATTGACTTCCATCTTATGGTTAGGTGTTTCAAACTTTCGCCAATCCTCTGTTTTAACCCAAATACATCTTCAATACCGGGACGCGAAGAATTGTTACTTATATAAGCACCAAAAAATGTAGCTTGCAGATGGTCGAAAGAAGTTATAGTGTTTTTAGGTAAACCTTCGAACCATTTTAACGCCTCGCCAGTTAAGCTTGATGCAAAGTATTTGCACAATACAACATCATGGTTTTCCCATTGTAGCATACACCTAACATAAGCCTTGACATGTTGAACAAAGACAGTAGTCCCATCGAAGATACTGGTTAATGCTGGTAAATTGCATTTTGGAGGGATTCCTCCTAATTGTACTTCTTGAGTGAATGGGGTTCTCGCAGCTTCCTCAATAGCTTCATCAAGTTTCCTTATGCCTCCTTCTATTCTGTTATTTAACATTCCCCTCATTTCTACTAGCTCTCTTAAGATTTGTTCATTCCCAACTGAGTTTTGCTCCATTGGTATTTTCAGCGCAGCTTCCCTTATCATGCGTTCTTGCCTATCTTGTGTTGCGAGATTCTGATTTCCATCTCCATTATTTTCTCCGCTATCTTCTCTTACATTTCTTTCACAAATGCGCACACCATTATATCTCTCACTTTCTATTCTGCGATTTTCTTCTGCTATTCTTTGCACCCTATCGTATTCTTCGTTAATAATACCATTATTGCGGTTTTGTTCACGTCTTCTTTCTCGATTGTCATGATTATTCTGGCGAATCGCCTCTTGGAATTCTTGCTCTTCTACCTCAGCTCTCAGTCTTTCCCTTTCGCAAGCTAAGCGTGCTTGTTCAGCATAATGTCTCTCGATTTCTCTTTCAATTATCTGTTGATTTCTTAGAGCTTCTCTTCCATGCAATATCCTTCTTCCTTCCTCTTGATCTTCTTCACCATCTTGGTTATTTCGTGCCTAACGCTGTTCATTCTCCTGCCTTCTGTTGTTTTGCTCATTTTGTTGAATTTCACCTTGTGGTATGTAACGATTTTCCCTTATTTATCTCCTTCCGCGATGTCCTCCATTTGGATCATAATTTTCTTCTTCAGTATTTGTTATAGGTGATCTTCTTCTTACCTCACTTCTGATTGTTCTCGAACTTGATCTCGTTGTGCTTCTTGATCTTCTATTTTGTAACCTCATGTTTTCCATTCTCAATTCATGGTTTTGCCTTGCCAAATTTGCACGTTCTTCCGCCTATAATCTCCTTTCCTCTTGTATTCTTTGTCTTAAAACCTCTACTGTTTCATTTTCATCACCTCCATTTACTTCTTGGTTTCTTCCCTCTTTTCTTTCATCTCTTAATTGTCGATCATCTGGTTCTTCTATTGCATCTGATCGCCAAGTATGCACGCTTACTCTATCATAATCCATAGCTCTATCTTGAGTTGGTGTTTGCTGATTTGGTTGTTGAACCTGATTTTCTCCATCATTCCTTGTTCTATTTCTTCTTGTTCTTATTCTTGAAGATTCTCTCAATTCATTTGTTTCTCCGCCTGCAAGTCTTTTACTCCTCCTTATGTTTGTTGGTGGTTCTGATGTATTTATTCTTCTTCTAACCATTAATCTTAATAAACCGTTGGATATTGCGTAAAATCTTTCACTAATTGTTCCAAATTCCTTCCAATCACAATCACAATGTCAATTTTTATCTTTTTCTTCAAATAATCATCAATCCATCCCTGTTTCGGGCGCCAAAATGTAGTTGCAGGAAATCCTACACTACACTCTTGATAAGAATTTGCAGTAATTAACACATATTTGAAGATTAAAAACAACACTTTATTATTTGATTCTCCGGAATGTTTACAAGAAATGGAAGAAATCAAGAATACAACCGCTCTCTTGAATTTTCTGTCACCTCAAGACTTTATCAACACTCAAAAATACATAATCTCCTATCTGAATCTATTGGGTCTCTTTATATAGGGTAGTTACATAGTGGATGACAGCTAAGTTGTCCTTTAATTTCGGATCTGACCCGCGATATTGTCGCAGTAGTTATAATGTCAATTCTCGCAAGCGTTGTAACCATCGCAGAACAATCATGCTCTTCTCGTGTTTCTTCATTCGTCAGCTATTTTTTCACTCTTTGAATTATCTTGTGATACTCACAAAGTGTTGTTGAAGAACTCGCGGTGGTGTTCGCAGAAATGTTATTGATCTCACAAGAGTAATATCATGGCGATATTCTGGTCCTACACGTTGAATGAGTCATTTCTTCATCTTTGTATCCCATTCCTTTGTATGCATGATAAAACATTATATCCACTGAACTTCCTGTATCCACCAAAGTTCTATTCACCGCCCACTCTTCCATGTTTTTTACAGATTTCCTATTTTCTTTCCGTGTGGTTACTGTGATTACCAAAGGAGATGTGTGGCTCAAGTTTTCTCTTGGTACCTCTGCTCCTGTGAATGTAATTTTTTTTCTTTACCCAATCTTTCAAGGGTGATACCTTTTCCACCGTCATAATTTTATTTCCTTCAAAATCTCGTTTATGTATTCTTTCTTTGATGTTTTCATGAAACTTATTAATCATTGTTTTTGTGATTAGATTACACTCCATTCTCCTGTTATCTTCATTGATTTTACTCATCTTTTCCTTAACTGGTTTACTGATTTGTTCCATCATCTTCTTGGTTCTCCATAATAATCTTTAATTTTGTTTTTCAGCAATTTTCAACTTTCAATTCGTCCATGTTTCTAGCGCCATTATGTAGTTGCAGGAAATCCTACAATATATCCCTCACAAGAATTCATAATAATCAACACATCTTTATGATCAAAAACTACACTTTTTATTAATAAATTCCAGAAATTTTAAAGGAAGGAAGTGAAATCAAGAATACAACACTGTTTTGGACTTTCTCTCTCTTCAAAACTTTCTCAACACTCTAAAAAGATCTTTCTCTTTCTTACGCCTATTCAACTCTTTATATAGGGTATTACATAGTGGATAATAGCTAATCTATCCTTTATTTTAGGATCTGGCTTGCGATATTCTCGTGAGCAATAAAGTGTTAAGTTTGCAACATTCTTAAATATCGCTAGGTCTTCACATCTCTCTCGTGTTTAAGTTGTCGGCATCTGTTATCTCATTTTTGTAGTTAATTTGCGACGGCTTCACAATGTACTTTTGATGATGACTTCTCAAGGGTGTTGCTGTTGCGATATTCTGATCCTACACTAACATTGATTGCAAACCCTTATTTGAAAGACTATATAAGGGAGAACTCTAGCAACTGGGAAACCTAATCCCCACACATTCTGTGTGATACTAGTTTGCTAAGCTAGAGTCGATTCTCCTTTAACCTTTGGTTTTATTCTTCTAAAACCAGGTTAAGGACTTAAAGACTTCATTGGGATTGTGAAGCCATACCGATACTACTTTTCTTGTAGTTGTGTGATCTGATCTTGCATCTTCTATCGTACGAGTACAATTGTAATAATTGGCTTGAGATTTCTATCTCCGATAGGCAAGATATAAAAGTAGTCACAAACACTTCGTCTCATCGTTTGTGATTCCTCAATAATCTTCTTCGATGCGTCGATTAAGTTTATTGTGAGGTGATTGATAAAGCTGAGATGTTTTATCAATTGGTTCCTATTCACCTTGATTTATCAAAAGATGGAACAAAACTCATAGGTTTATTCGTGGGAGAAAAATTTATCTATCCGTGTAGACTTTTCTGTGTGATATAGATTTTTTTATTAAAGTATTCGAATTTGGGTCGTATCAACTCTTGGTTGTGGGTGAGATCAGCTAAGGGAATCAAGTGCGCACTACTACAATATATATGTTATCAATGGGATGTTTGAACTAAATATTATATTATTTAGTGATATGATTGAAACTTTAAATGTTTGAAATATGTGATTTCATCTTGTTCTATGAAAATTTTGAACTAGTGATGAGTATAGTCATTTTTGTTTTCCTCTAAACTTTCTAAGAATTTTTTGAGTAACGTGTATCTAATTTTACCCAACTCACCAAAACATGTAGACTCCAAATCTTACTAGTTTACAAAAGCATCAGATGAGGAATAAAATGTTTGAGAATTTTATAAGATATTTTTGGTGTTTCACGTAGTCTAACTTGGTGACTAAAACTGATCTTCTCAGTAGTGAATTATACAATGTTGTCCTCATGAAAAATGTTTGTTTGTTCGTCCTCTATATTGTACCAAAAGGATTTTGAAGTTGGATCATTAATTTATTAGTTATGAGAACGAATGCATAGCACGTCAAATGTGATTTGGAAAAATTATTTGCGCTTAGAAAAATTATTTCTAATTTTTTGTATGAATGGGAAAATTTTCTAATTTCTTAACTGGTATTAAACACCAAAATCCGACGTCTATAGAATTTTTTTTAATGAATGTGGGTAGAAATGCAATTTGCATAGTAATTTTTAAATTTTAGATCTTTTGGTGTTGATTTGAAATTTCCTTTTGAGTCGAAAAATAGTGGGGGTTCTTTACGCGATGTATGTTTGAACACAAAACTTTGATTAAAGAGCTAGCTAGAAATGGAGATCACGAGATCATTAAGAATGGATGTGTAAGTAGTAAGACTAAAACGAATTTTAGTCATCATTATTACTTTGTTTGAAATACTTAGCTCCACATAATTTTAATCTTTGAAAAAGGTTTTTAAGAAAAAAATGTTTTAGTTTGATAAATAGAGAAAGGGTAATTAATTTTGATACTTGCTTTCATGTCGTTGGATTTACTTTTTGATTGGTGATATTGTTTCTACAATGCGTGATTATGCATAAGTGATTCGCTGAATTTGTATTCTAACTCATACAATGTGAATGAAACTAACGACATGTTTAGTTTACTATTTGACATGAAAGACTTGCGTGAAGATAGTGTAAATTTTGAATTGAACCTACATTTGTTTTGGATATATTCCACTGCATTGAAAAAAGATTTGTAAAGAAAAAAGAAAATCTTTATAAAATAGTTTTCACTCATTTGATTCTAGTATTGTGGTGCTTGTGAATATGTGTGATTGAACTAGAAAAGGGAAAAAATGAGTATGGTAGCATGGCGTTGCTTTTTGCTACGCAATGGACTATATGTATAATAATTCTGTAGTGGGGGTTACATCTATGCAGATTTACTAATAATCCATGTATGGATAATTAGTAAAACATTGAGAAGGTTATGAGGTGTCTGAAAAGAACCTTAAACCTAGAAATACACTATGTAAAAATGTTTACCGCAATCCTTTAAGGATATTATTGCGATGTTGATTGAGATATCCTCTCAAATGAATCCTCCAAGCGATAGAGTGATTCAGTCCTCTACTAGATAGGGGAAGAACATATATATTAATCCAATGCGATAGTACCGCGGCTATTAAAAGATTTGAGAACCGTTAATTACAACGGTAGAGTCGACATATATGGTGATAGAAAGGCATTTTTGATGCTATGAGAATGGATTATATATGGTCTGAAAAGAGTTATCGTTGATCCTTTGACGAAAGGATTAATAAGAAGGTGTAAATACATCTTATGGGATGATGTTGATGCCCATGGAGAATTGAGCCATTTGTGATGGATACCCACCTATAAATAGGTTCAAAGGGAATAACGATTCACAAATGATATGGACATAGTTGTTCGTGATGGACACCCAACCTATAACTCAAGATTCCATAAGTAGGTTCAAAAGTCCCTACCTATGAATGGAGATCCCAAAATGTAGGTTCAAATGAGTCTAAGTCACGGATAATATGTAGACACTGAATCATGCTTTTGAGAATTCATCTCGCGCATGATATCCTGAAGCGAGTTAAGGTTGAATTTTTATTTCTAAAACTCTTAATGACGTCTATATCTCTATTTAGAGTGGATTACTTAGATACAGGAGTACTCTTGATAGACACACCTATATGGATGTGAAAGTGTGGCTGCTTTCTATGAGAATATGGGTAGTTCTCTAGATCATTCATTAAACCGGGATTCAAGCACAGGTCCGTAATGTGCTGGATTTAGACTTTACATTAGTATAGTTTTGTGTGTGTTAGACAATATTCTTATATCCTAGAGTTCAAATACTTACATTCACTCTATGGTCAGATTTTTAGAGAGTCTAGCACTATGTAAACATTCAAAATCGAAAGATACATTTACTTATGCACATCACTATATAAATCTTGCTCAATGTTTTAAAAATATCAGTGGGGGATTGTTGGAAATATATGTTTTAAAACAAAATGTATTTCCATGTATTATTTTATTAAAATTATTTTTAATAGTCTTAATGATCTTCATAAAAGCAATTTATTATTTGTGATAAATTCCTTGATTGTTTCATGTTACAAGAGTAAATGGTTTTTATTAAACCATATAAATGTTTTCATTATTTATTTATTTTTGAAACTCTTAAGCATAAAATCAGATTTTTGGTTGGAAAACATTAAGTGAATTTTCATATAATGTTTTTGGAGTTTTAAAGAAAAGTAAGAATTTTCTTAAGAGAAAGAAAACTAGAGTGTGATCATCACTTGTTTTATATAAATTTGATTCTGAGCAAGAATAGAAGTGTACAAGAATCACATACTCTTAAAGTGCAAGAGTGATTGTGAGAGAGATTTTAGTCAGCTATTTTATCATGGGGACGACGCGACATGGAAGAAATGTTTGCACAGTTTTGGGCAGAGCCGCGAAACGTTTTATAGAGAGCGACCTGGTAGTGTCTCATCCATAACATTATTTGTTTGGTTTTTCTTTGTGATTGCTTCGCAGGCATATTTCAGCAATTGTTCCAACATATCTTCGATTCACCATCTTAATCACTACCACCACTGTTTCAGCCCTTCAATTCATCTTCCATGTTCAATTCCAGAAACCCATAAATCCCAAAACTTCTAATCTTCAGAGAACCCATTCACTATATCACAACCACAAACCCATTCTGAATCTTCAAAATCCTGTTCAATCAACACAGTCATCATCATTATCCGTTAAGTTCCAGAATCATGAACCCTATTTCTTCTCGATCTGATTCAGCAAATACACTCGTCATCTGTCTCAAAAAGATTCATCTTTTTGTGTTTATTTCATCATCTCGATTTCTCAAACCCAACAGCAGCCTCAGTTCCTTCTCGATATAATTTCTCCATTACCATCACCATCTTCTTCGATCTTACACTTTCCTCTCGAATCGGATCAGCGGATGAGCTGCCGTTTTCTCCTCTCTCTCTTTCTTAAATTCAGGTGCAAATGATTGAGAAGATAACGATTTAAGTTAGGGTTATAAATTGGGGCTGGTTATTGGTATTAGGTCACTTCTGATAAGGCCCACTCTATCTGGCAACCCCATAACCTCAACGGGTCTGGCTTTATTACTCCTCCAAAAGAGAGTTATCCCTTAACCTTGGTTGGACTCCCTATAGTGTTCTCCTGCGAAATGATAATTTTGCCTTTATTGCTCAAATTTGGATGATTTTTTCTTATTTTTCTCCGCATGACTCCTGAGTACCTAAAACACTCAAATTAAACGTAAAATACATCATTCACAAGAAAAATAACAAAGAAAGCATAAACAATAAATCATAAATAGGGTGTAATTCTACGCTTGTCAAATTCCCCCACACTTATACTTTGCTAGTCCTCGAGAAAACCAAAATAAATACATACAACTCCATTTTCCATCTCCCTGAATTACCATGACATCAGCAATAGCAACACCCCTAACTGTGAGCTCCATCCATCTCTATTGAAAACATCATCATCATCGAGTTCTTCCTTGTCCAGCTTCATCATCAACTTATGGTAATGGTAGAAATATTACTCTTCTATGTTCGTTTTTGGAAGATGATGGTGGCGATGCCCTTAGCTGAAGGTGTTGGTGCCTTTAGCATTCATACGTGGATACCCTGAGTAAAATAGTGGGTGCCCTTAGCTTCTGAGCTTTTCTTTAATAAAACCTAGTTGGATTATCAGTTTCGGAGAACCGACAAGCTTAAATTATTCTTTTACCCAAAAAATTTCATATGATGTCGGGTTGGCCTCGTTCTTTTGCTGTTAGCTTTGTCTTCTCATCCTCTATAAATCCTTAGTTTGAACGGGTTTTACTTGGTCTTTGTCCCTTCTCCACATGTAAACTTCACTTTTGTAGCTATTTACACTTCTTTTCGGATGATTCACCTAATAAAAGACAAAAACTAGAAAACAAACATTATACAAGATAATATGCAAGAAATGTAGTTAAAACTAGTATGGAATTGACACTCAAAACATGTAAATAAAGCACTTATAAACTTATAAAGAAATCTGTCTCCCACAAATATGTCTATTCTGGTTTTAATCCCGTCTTTAGATAAATCAAGGTGAACAGGAAACGCAACTAATAATCCAGTCTTATACTCCCGAAGAGCAGCCTAGAAATATTAGTCATGTAGTGAACCTCAAGCTCGTCAACGCTATTAGACCGGTAAAGTGTCGATTTAGCCGATAATAACTCTATTAATTTAACACGAATGTTAATTGATAGAAATTAATCTAACAACGATTTAGATACGAAACTAGTATCGTTAGATTCATCTCGAAAAGTTACGCGGAATAGACTACTCGCATGCGTCATTCGGACATTGGGTGAAGAAGATTTATCAGATTTATTTGAAGGGCAACGTTAACCGACTGTGGCTGCCCATATCATTTGCGAGAGTGCTTTTATCATTTTTGGTTGGTCTTATCCCAAACCGATCGAGAAGATATACCCAGATCTCTTTTCTCTTAACCTTCTTATTTTTCTTCTTCTTTCTTCTCTTTTCTCTTTCTTCTTCTGCTCTTTCTATTTCCTTCTCCTATGCGAATTTGAGAGATCAAATAAGAGATTTCAGAATAGTGGAAGGTAGAACAGATCACGGGTTAGATGTTAGTGGTGTTTTTGTTATCCGCTGATGATCCAGACTCGAAGGGGGGAAGTGAAATGGAAGTTAGGGTTTCTGAGGTTAAAGTTATGGAAGAATGGGTTAATTGAAAGAGGGTTTAAGTAGTTGGTGATGAAGAACAAAATGGGTTGATGTTTAATTGACGTATGGAATTGATTCAGTGATGAATTGGAGAATTAGGGTTTCATGTGTTCTTCCCCAAATTGAATTAGGGTTTCTACGAGAAGCTCAGAGGAGAATTAAAAGATGGAATTAGTGTTCTAGGGGAAGGAATTGAGATGGGTTTATGTCTAATCGAGGCTTTGAAGTTGTTTTATTGATTAAGTCAAGAATTAGGTTTTTCCGATTTGGGTTGGAATTCGATTGAGTAAGAATTTAAGAAGAGTTAGACAGAATTTCGAAATGGGTTTGCTTAATAGAAGGATTGTGATGGATGTTTTGAGTTTGAATTAGAAAAAGGAAGATTTGGGAATTTAATTACGGTTTAATTGAGTTGGCTGTGATGAACAGTTGATTTAAGGAGGAGATGGTCATATATTGCTGATTCGAATTAAGAATTAGGGTTGTGGTCGAATTGATGGTGTGAAACGGTTCTATTGAAGATTATGCAAATTAAGATTTCATGTAAATGTTCAGATATGTCTTATAAGAAGAAATTGAAGTTGATGAAGAGTATGAGGCATGTTACGAAGAGAAATTTGATTGGTAGAAAATGAACTTGCTAATGAATTGAGGTAACTGCTTTTCTCAGTAAACCTAGTAAAGAAATTTATTTCCATTATTGAGATTATAAGTTGTTATTGAATAAGAATTGAGATGGGCATAGTAGATAAGATTGCAATTGTTGTGGTTTGTGAAGATGGTGTTTGAGATATAGTGAAGGTTTAATGTCTTGTCTGTATAGTGAAATAAGAGATGGAGATACATTTCTGGTATTGGGTTGTGTTTGATATTCAGGGGGATAAGATATTGAAATGGTTTAGGCTGCTATTTGAGATGATGGTGGTGATACAGGGGGAATTGAAGTTGAAACTTGGTTAGCAGTATTGAACTCAGTTTAAGGAGTTTATTGCTTAGCTGCAATTGTGAAGCTATGGATGTGCAGGTGATAGTTTGAATGAATGAGATGTTGAAGGAAGTATGGGATTCAAATTAAGGGTGCAGATTTACGTGAGGTTATAGTGTTGAACTGAACTCAGTTGAGTGGTATGTGGTTTAGGTTATAACTGATAAAGAATGAATTGTAGTGAGGTATTAAGGTTATGATTGAACCAGTTGAATGAGATTATCTGAGTTGAAGTTGGTTTGAGTGTTGTCTTGGAATGAGTAGATGTATTGTTGAAATGGCAGTAGCTTGAGAAAGCCTGCATTGCAAACCAAGGTGAGCTTAGCTTACATTTGTAAATAGATTTTGTAATAGTAATTGTGTTATAAAGTTATTTGAGTGTTTGAGTTATTGCAATAGAGTTTTAGTTTAAGCTTGTTAGTCTTCCTAGTCAGTTTAGCTAACTCAATTTGTTTAGCTGACTTAGTGTGACTGACTGAGTTAACTCAGTGACCAGACCTGACTTGACTTGACCAGTGAACCTTGACCGATTTGACTCAGTTGACCATGGACTTGACCTTTGACTGACGTGGACCGTTAGTGGACCCTTTGACCGTCAGTGACTGTTATTTGACCCATATGGACCAGGCCTTTGATTAATGGGCCTATTTAAGGGAATTGGGCTTAGGACTAGTTTTCTTATAAGTAATGATTGGACCACTTATGGTCTGAATTGACCTTCGGCTTTTTTTACAAAGTTGTAGATATTCACAAGACTTAGCTACAGACTGTAGAATCAATCTAATTGGGTTAGTAAACTCTTAGTTATACTAAAGATAGAGAATAAGATATCATAATGGGCTTAGAACCATTAGATAGAATTGTATGATTCTTCTATGAGCCTTTTGGCTAAACTCTTAGAGTGCTTGTGTGATTATCAGTTAGATTCTATTAACAACGATCGATTCAAAGAATGGACCAGTGGATCTTGGATCTCGAGGTAGGCGTGGCGGGTCATCAAAAAGGTGTGGGAATGCATTTAACAGTTTTGTAATCATTGTTATTTCTTTTATGAAAGTCTTTGTTTTATAAACTCATGCATTGTCTATTTCTTAATTGCATTGTCTATTCGCATATTTCATGCATTGTTTATCTTTATGATTGTCTTTGGGAAATGATAATTTCCATATGTGGTATATTGGATACTGCTCCTTCATATTCTTATGGCTAGGGCGATACACCGCAATATTAATAATCGGTGTGGAATTGGCATCAATATTACGGGTCTATATTTCACCCACAGATTACTTTACGTTTCAGTATTAAGGTGTGTAAATGTCACCGCAGAAATTATAAGGTGTGTAAATGTCACCGCAGAAACTAAAGGAGGAGTTTAGGTCCATATACATGATTGTTTATTTCAGTGGTTTTGTTGTCTTCTAATGTTTGGGAAAACATGTAATGTTTTCCAAATCTGCATATGATTACTTAGAAGTTAAATGTTAATTATTCCCCATTTTCAGTTTCAGTGACAGAGCAGGTTTGCGCAGCGAAAGTTCCGAGAAGTTAACTTCGTTAGTTGATTATATTCTGATATGTTGATTGTGTTGTATATTCTTTTGCAAACCAAATGATTATTTTATATATATATATATATCATTGGAAAGGAATTCTTGTATATGTATTTCTGAGCGGGGTTAGCTTTGAGTTAAATTTTTGTAGAAGATTTCTTAATTGAAAGTTCAAGTGTATAATTTGGATTCGTTAGTGCCTCTTTATTTAGTTAAATTCTTGGTTTAGTCAGCTGTTAGCTTAGGGGGCGCTACAAAGTTGGTATCAGAGCTCACTATTAGATCTTATATGGGAATAGCCAGTGCCAGCTAGTGAACTAAATTAGTTAGAACTGGGTTGGGTTTGTGAGATAAATCTTAATCACTAAAAGCTATCAATAATTAAAAGATTTATCTAATTGATTGAATTGTTTGTTTGATTGTTTGTTTATGTATTGAAGTAAAAATTGTAAGGTACACCAATGACTTTAGGATTTGATAATAATTAATCTAAAAAGTATGAACACGTAAACAATTTAATACTATAATAATAATAGTGAAATTAGTATAATTGATATAACTTGTAAATTAAATAGAAACTTACTGAACACATGGACTTATGTGAAGAGTAATTAAATTATGGAGTAACCACATAAATGTTGATATCAATTTTTGGAACTTATTAATATTTGTAAGAGTAATTAGAATGATAGTTCAACCATCAATGTTAATAATAAAAATATTATAATAGTGATCATAAATAATAATAAAAGTGATAATTCTAATTTTGATAAGTGATGTTAGCATTTCTTAATTAGTATAATATTGAACTTCAACATAACAAAAATATCACTAAAGAAATGTAACGATAAAATTAGTAATTATGATTAAATAGATATGGAAAATTATTTGCACTTATCTACAATTAATTTTTATAAATTAAACTAAATTACAAATTATCTTTAATCTAATAAATGATTCAATAAATCTTTAAAATGAAACAAATATACATGAAATAGTAATAATAGCAATCGAATATTTAGTGTAATATTAAAATTAAAAGGAAATAAATTCGTATACTAACAGAATTCTTCTTTATAAATAAATTAGTTTTCTTTTGAAATGAAAAGTTAGTATGACAAACTTGAGCTATTAAAATTTAAATTAGTAGTGTATTGAGCATAATTTAAATTAAAATATCATTAACAAATATACAACGATAAAATAATGACTAAGACTAAAAGGCTACGTAATTAGCTACGGTTAAGATTTGCAAAGTTAAAAATAACAAATTAGAAGTATATGTTTTGCATTTAAATAAGATAGTTAAAACAAGACTTATTAAGTAGGAATAAAAGAACGTGAGGTCATATAAGACTCATAATAAAGACTAAAATTGTTAACAATCTTACACCTAGATTATTTTTAGTCCAATAAATGATTTACTAAATCACCAAAATATGCATGAAGTGATATTTATAATATTTGAATGCTTAGTACAAATTTAACTTAAAGGAAAATAAATTTGTATATGAATAAGACACTTATAATTAATACCAAAATCTAAAGACTATTAAGACATATTAAATCTTTATGCAAACTCAAAGTTTAAAATCATATTAAAATTACTAACGCCAATATGTAACACGATATACTATATTACCAATTCAATCTGAATAAACAAAATGTGTTATATCGATCTTTCGTAAAATTAAAATTATATTTACAAGATTAGGCTTAATAAAAAAATTAAACTAAGTATCATTACTAAACAATTATTTTAATTGTATGTCAATTACACTAGTAATCAAATAAGAAAATTTGATAAAACAATAATGAAAATGATAGTATAATTAAGACAATAATTTTCGATAAAATAAGAAAATTATAATACTGTCTAATATTAATTATTATAAAATTTAGAATTATTGTAAATATCATTTGGATAATATTATTGGATAGTAATAGCAGAATGTAGATTTTATTAAAGATACAACTTAAGGATTACTTAACAATAATATAAACTTAAGGAAATAAAGTTAGATCAAATAAAATCTAGTATTAATAATAAAGTTAAACTTTGCATTATGATTAATTATGAATAACTTATATCAGTCTAAGAAATAGGAAATGTATGTAATAACAATAATTAAATATTAATACCAAACGACATAAAAAAAATTTAAAGTGGTTATTTACTTTTAACAAGTTACATAATGAAATAAACAAATAGACACACTGGAAATAATAATAGTAACAATTGGATAATAGTTATAACATTCAGTTATTTTAAAATAGTACATGAATTTTAAATAATTATTTAGTTATAATATTATGGTTTCATTTGGAATTAAAATTTAATTTCATGTAAATAAATAAGATAAAATAAATTTTGATGTTTCAATTGTTTAAAATGCTGTGAATTATATACATAGTTTATAAAGTAAAATCTTCAAGTTAAAGCAATTACAATAGAATTTAGAAACTAATCAGTCCTAGTAAGTTAGCATTTAAACAAAAATCGAATTGGGTTTACTTATAATAGTCATTAAATTTCAGACGAGGAAATTGTTTAAAATGATGAGAACTATTTATATATTTTACGAAGTAAATTCATTATAATTACACCAGTTAAGATAAAAATTGAAGACTAATTAATTTTAATAAATTAGTAATTAGTTTATCTAGCACTGGAGAATAGTGAAGGTTGTGTTTTCTCTGTTCGTAGGAAGGCATTGTTGGGATTGGCCAACCTTGACAGGGCAACTGCATTTAGAGATGACCGATCATAGAAATATACAGTAAATTAATTTGGAAAACCCCATAGATGTAAGTTCACTTAGAAAGATTTGTAGGATTCTTACTTGAAGCTAGAGATAAATATTTTATGAAATAGAAATTCGTTTAAGAAGCGTAGACTTTCCTTTGATAGAATCAAATTCAACATAGTTCAACCTAGAGCTACAAATTTTAGTTATAGAAGCCATTTGGGTTTGTGCTTTAATTCATATTTTGTACTTAGGCAAGAGATGGAATTATTCTTAAGGTGGGGAGTTTTCAAGACTAGAAGGCAGTTCAATTTTCGAGGACGAAAATGTTTAAAGGTGGGGAGAATGTAGTGAACCTCAGGCTCGTCAACGCTATTAGACCGGTCAAGTGTCGATTTAGCCGATAATAACTCGATTAATTTAACACGAACGTTAATTGATAGAAATTAATTTAACAGCGATTTAGATATGAAACTAGTATTGTTAGATTCATCTCGAAAAGTTACGCGGAATAGACTACTCGCACGCGTCATTCGGACATTGGGTGAAGAAGATTTATCAGATTTATTTGAAGGGCAACGTTAACCGACTGTGGCTGCGAGAGTGCTTTTATCATTTTTGGTTGGTCTTATCCCCAACCGATCGAGAAGATATACCCAGATCTCTTTTCTCTTAACCTTCTTATTTTTCTTCTTCTTTCTTCTCGTTTCTCTTTCTTCTTCTGCTCTTTCTATTTCCTTCTCCTATGCGAATTTGAGAGATCAAATAAGAGATTTCAGAATAGTAGAAGGTGGAACAGATCACGGGTTAGCTGTTAGTGGTGTTTTTGTTGTCCGCTGATGATCCAGACTCGAATGGGGGAAGTGAAATGGAAGTTAGGGTTTCTGAGGTTAAAGTTATGGAAGAATGGGTTAATTGAAAGAGGGTTTAAGTAGTTGGTGATGAAGAACAAAAAGGGTTGATGTCTAATTGACGTATGGAATTGATTCAGTGATGAATTGGAGAATTAGGGTTTCATGTGTTCTTCCCCAAATTGAATTAGGGTTTCTACGAGAAGCTCATAGGAGAATTAAAAGATGGAATTAGTGTTCTAGGGGAAGGAATTGAGATGGGTTTATGTCTAATCGAGGCTTTGAAGTTGTTCTATTGATTAAGTCAAGAATTAGGGTTTTCCGATTTGGGTTGGAATTCGATTGAGTAAGAATTTAAGAAGAGTTAGACAGAATTTCGAAATGGGTTTGCTTAATAGAAGGATTGTGATGGATGTTTTGAGTTTGAATTAGAGAAAGAAAGATTTGGGAATTTAATTAGGGTTTAATTGAGTTGGATGTGATGAACTGTTGATTTAAGGAGGAGATGGTCATATATTGCTGATTCAAATTAAGAATTAGGGTTGTGGTCGAATTGATGGTGTGAAACGGTTCTATTGAAGATTATGCGAATTAAGATTTCATGTAAATGTTCAGAGATGTCTTAGAATAAGAAATTGAAGTTGATGAAGAGTATGAGGCATGTTACGAAGAGAAATTTGATTGGTAGAAAATGAACGTGCTAATAAATTGAGGTAACTTCTTTTCTCAGTAAACCTAGTAAAGAAATTTATTTCCATTATTGAGATTATAAGTTGTTATTGAATAAGAATTGAGATGGGCATAGTAGATAAGATTTCAATTGTGGTGGTTTGTGAAGATGGTGTTTGAGATATAGTGAAGGTTTAATGTCCTGTCTGTGTAGTGGAATAAGAGATGGAGATACATTTCTGGTATTGGGTTGTGTTTGATATTCAGGGGGATAAGATATTGAAATGGTTTAGGCTGCTATTTGAGATGATGGTGGTGATACAGGGGGAATTGAAGTTGAAACTTGGTTAGCAGTATTGAACTCGGTTTAAGGAGTTCATTGCTTAGCTGTAATTGTGAAGCTATGGATGTGCAGGTGATAGTTTGAATGAATGAGATGTTGAAGGAAGTATGGGATTCAAATTAAGGGTCTAGATTTACCTGAGTTGATAGTGTTGAACTGAACTCAGTTGAGTGGTATGTGGTTTAGGTTATAACTGATAAAGAATGAATTGTAGTGAGTTATAATGGTTATGATTGAACCAGTTGAATGAGATTATCTGAGTTGAAGTTGGTTTGAGTGTTGTCTTGGAATGAGTAGATGTATTGTTGAAATGGCAGTAGATTGAGAAAGCCTGCATTGCAAACCAAGGTGAGCTTAGCTTACATTTGTAAATAGATTTTGTAATTGTAATTGTGTTATAAAGTTATTTGAGTGTTTGAGTTACTGCAATAGGGTTTTAGTTTAAGCTTGTTAGTCTTCCTAGTCAGTTTAGCTGACTCAATTTGTTTAGCTGACTTAGTGTGACTGACTGAGTTAACTCGGGACTGTGAGACGACTAGACTTGACCAGTGAACCTTGACCGATTTGACTCAGTTGACCATGGACTTGACCTTTGACTGGCGTGGATCGTTAGTGGTCCCTTTGACCGTCAGTGACTGTTAGTTGACCCAGATGGACCAGGCCTTTGATTAATGGGCCTATTTAAGGGAATTGGGCATAGGACTAGTTTTCTTATAAGTAATGAATTGGACCACTTATGGTCTGAATTGACTTTCGGCTTTTTCTACAAAGTCGTAGATATTCACAAGACTTGGCTACAGACTGTAGAATCAATCTAATTGGGTTAGTAAACTCTTAGTTATACTAAAGATAGAGAATAAGATACCATAATGGGCTTAGAACCATTAGATAGAATTGTATGATTCTTCTATGAGCCTTTTGGCTAAACTCTTTGAGTGCTTGTGTGATTATCAGTTAGATTCTATTAACAACGATCGATTCAAAGAATGGACCAGTGGATCTTGGATCTCGAGGTAGGCGTGGCGGGTCATCAAAAAGGTGTGGGAATGCATTTAACAGTTTTGTAATCATTGTTATTTCTTTTATGAAAGTCTTTGTTTTATAAACTCATGCATTGTCTATTTCTTAATTGCATTCAAGGTAGTTAATTTCGGAGTGTCTCGGCCGGGGCCGAGACACTGGTATAACTTTGTATCGGGGGAATTTCGTTTCCAAATTTCGGTGTAATTTCGGATTAAAATTTTACATTAATATTATATTTATGGTGAAAATTACACGTTGGATATGAAATAGGGAATAAAATAATATAAAAGAACAATTCCGGCCGAAATACACCGATTTTGACCGGAATTTATTGATTCCGGCCGAAAAAACCGGCGACTTTTCGTTTGGCCGAAATTTCGATTTTCGTTTTCCAAAATCCGAAATGGCCGAAATTGACTACTTTGATTGCATTGTCTATTCGCATATTTCATGCATTGTTTATCTTTATGATTGTCTTTGGGAAATGAGAATTTCCATATGTGGTATATTGGATACTGCTCCTTCATATTCTTATGGCTAGGGCGATACACCGCAATATTAATAATCGGTGTGGAATTGGAATCTATATTACGGGTCTATATTTCACCCACAGATTACTTTACGTTTCAGTATTAAGGTGTGTAAATGTCACCGCAGAAAATTATAAGGTGTGTAAATGTCACCGCATGAAAACTAAAGGAGGAGTTTAGGTCCATATACATGATTGTTTATTTCAAAGTGGTTTCGTTGTCTTCTAATGTTTGGGAAAACATGTAATGTTTTCCAAATCTGTTTTCCAAATCTGCATATGATTACTTAGAAGTTAAATGTTAATTATTCCCCATTTTCGCTTTCAAAAGACAGAGCAGGTTTGCGCAGCAAAAGTTCTGAGAAGTTAACTTCGTTAGTTGATTATATTCTGATATGTTGATTGTGTTGTATATTCTTTTGCAAACCAAATGATTATTTTATATATATATATATATATCATTGGAAAGGAATTCTTGTATATGTATTTCTGAGCGGGGTTAGCTTTGAGTTAAATTTTTGTAGCAGATTTCTTAATTGAAAGTTCAAGTGTATAATTTGGATTCGTTAGTGCCTCTTATTTAGTTAAATTCTTGGTTTAGTCAGCTGTTAGCTTAGGGGTCGCTACAAGTCACCTCACAATAACCTAACTGATTAACAAAAGAAGTTATTGCGGAATCACAAGAGTCTGAGACGAAGAACTGTTGTGATTACTTTTATATCTTACCTATCGGAGATGAATCTCGAGTAAATCTTAGTGAAGATAAAACTCAATAAGATAGAACAAGTAAGATCAGAATACGCAACTACAAAAAATAGTTGGATCTGGTGAATACCAAATGAAGTCTTCAAGTCGTTAACTTAATAATAGTTTTGGAAAACCTGGGTTAAAGGAAAATCGACTCTAGTTTGCAACTAGGCCACACAAAAGTGTTGGGATTAGGTTTCCCAGATATTAGAGTTCTCCCTTAAATAGTCTTTCAAGTCAGGGTTGCTTATAATCAAAGCTAAGATAGCTTAGTAACAAAGCAATTGATATTTACCGTTAGATGAACTCCTGATTTAAGATTCAAGCTAAGTCTACTTAGAAATTAAGAAATCAATCTCCACCGTTAGATGGTATTAGCTTGATACACACAAATGAAATATACCTATATTTAGATATGGATGAACCATACCCAAACGTGTATACCTTGTTGGCTCAATAATAGTTAACCGAAGTTAGTTATATTAACAATTATAACTTAGCCATATTCATCTAACACTTCTAGACCAATTATGACGATTAATCAATCATGATAGATAATCAAATGAATCTAAATATGTTTCAAGAGAGTTGTTTAAATGTTCATCATTCCATAGAAATATATATATAAACCATTTGAAACAAAATCGATTTGGTTTGTAATTGTATAAAGTACTTATACAAGAACCAATTCATGAACATAATGCCACGATTTGTAAAACTAATTCACATACCTTATTACGTTAAAGTTCCAGGGACTTTAGTTCGCAAACGAACCTGAGTTCATGGGTATGAAATCCATACTTGCCGATTTTAGAACCTGACCACTATGTTCGCAAACTGAATACACGAACAAGAGTTCTGGACTTTGGCTTTGTCCAGCCTTTTGCAAACAATGTACGCAAACAGAAGTTCCGGACTTGGCCTTGTCTAGCCCGTTCGCAAACAAGGTACGCGAACAACAGCTCCGAACCTTTATAGGTAAACCAGTTCCCAAACAAGGTTCGCAAACAATAGTTCCGAACTTGAACTAGACTTGCACGGTTGGTATACAAAGTATACAACCTGTAATATATCCATACATGGTAGTCATTCGAAAACTCTCATTTAATCATTAAAACATCCTTGGAAGACAACAATGGTAATCTTACACATACCACTAGCTTCAAGTAATTTTTAAATGATTAATCGATCAATACGAAACTTCCCAAGTTGACATCAAATAATTGTCTCACACAAATCATGTAAGATGTTCAAGGTAATTTTCACATGATCATCTTTGACTTAATATTTAGTTTCCAACAAATAAATTGTCTCTAACTAAACTCGTCAAGAATACGATGAACTTAGTTAAAGTTAAAAGCTTCCAACACGTATTTCGATAAATTGATAAACGAAATAAACTCGTCTCGAAATATCAAATGTGTATAATGTAAAAGTCTATATAGTTATACGACTTAATCTCACTAGAAGATAGAATGGAAAATACTTCTGAGTGATAGATAAGTTTTAGTCTCCACATACCTTTGTTGATGAAGTTCCTCCAAGATCTTCAGTGGATCTTCTTATTCAATTGGTGAATGCTAATTACACACTTCTATCCTAATCCGAGACATAGCTATAAGTAGGCTAGCAATCAAGTATATAGTTTTGATCAACTAAACTTGAAAAACAAGCTTGAGATAACAACGCTTGCGATTTCAACCGAGCAAGTGCTTTAACACAATTTTCTATCCCTGAGACGACTGTCACATAACTAATTAGACTAGCTTGCATAGACAAGAATTTCGAGTCGAGAACTAATTATTTAGTTTACGAATTTCTCGAAATATAATGACTAATCTTAATGAACATTTGTTCATACTTGATCAATTTCGGTGGAGAACTATTTATTGATCGGAACCAAATCATGATTCAAGTTTATCATTAAAAAATAGCCTGGAACAGTGATATATGTCATTGATGTTATTCATGAATGTTTTGAATTGATTCAGAGAAATATAGAACTACTATATTCGGAACACAAGACAGTGTTATCAGTCTTACAAACTGAGAAAACTGTTATATGTCTGAAGCCGTATTACATGTACTTGCACACGTATCTAAGTAGCTATATATTGACTTTTAGATTTGTGTGATTATCATACTCGTATGCACGTCATGGGAAAAATCTATTTGTTTCGTGATCCGTATAGGTATGTATATTCGTATATAAATCATTTTGGAACTATGGTAAGGGACCAGGTTAAAGTATTCAAACCGGTATGCGAGCCAATACAGTTATATGATCTAGAACAAGTTTAGTACCAAAACCGGTATGCAAAATGAAAAAGCTATGTGAACTCCAGAACCGGTAAAAGTCTTAAGTTTGCAAACCGGTACGTGAACTGAAAAAGTTCTGTCAACTCTGGAACTTTGAGTTGCACCTAAGTTTGAAAACTGGTACGTGAACTGAAAAAGTTTTGTCAACTCCGGAACTTTGTAAATGCTTATAAGTTTGCAAACCAGTCCGCGTACTATGACTCAGCCGACTCACGAATGACTCAAGTATTTGTACCTTGTACATTTACTAACTATGTCTATTATGATTCAATTGCGATTAAATTATTTCTATGAGATGATTTTCATTTGATCAATTTTCTAATTAACACTGGATTCATTTGATCACATAAGTGTGACTCAAGATTAATATCTTTGTGAACATGAAAATGAGTGTTAAGCTTTTAAATTTCAAACCGGCTAGTTTCGTCTAACCATGTTGGAATACATCCATTGAAAATCAAGACAGTTGGAGCATTTAAGGTAAGCAATGTTATGGTTATGTACATTCTGGCAGAACAAGAGCATCACAGTTCCCTTACAGTTCTTCTTCTTGCAGGGTTAGTTCTTCCATGCACTAGTTGTTGTGCATATGGCTCTTGTCACCATAAGAAAAGAAGGAATGTGGAGTCGGGAGTTGAACTTTCATTGATCTTTTTTTGGTTTGTGGCATCTGCAAACCACTCAAAGTATGGGCAGAATAAGTATCTCAAGAACTTCTCAGAAACATGATCTTCAGTTTGAACTTTCAACAACTTTCTCACTTTATTGCAAGGTACATTCTTACACCTTGAGTATATCCATGGACAATCAATAAGATCAAGCATTCCAATCTCACATAAACAACAAATGATGTTGATGTTGATGTTGCTTGATCCATCAACTACCCTGCTGCTGCTTGCCTCACTTGAATTGCTGCACCATTGACTTTTGCCACCACCCATTTTTGGTTTGAACATGTTATCTGTAATGGTTGTTGTAATGAAATTGAAATGATAAGTATGAATGTGTGCAGGTATATAAAGAAAACTGAAAATCAGACCGTTGGGAATGGTCTAATTTTCTGGCCACCATTTTGTTGCCACGTCACCGATATTCCACGTCACCAATCAGCCACGTCACCGATCTGCCATGTCAAAGACATGGTAACCCAAGTTAAATTGGTTGAGTTAGGTTTGAGGGCATTTTGGGGACATTTAACACTGTTTTTGGAAAAACTGTTATGTCGCCCATAGTATGATCAACTTGTAGACGATTAGCAAAAGTATGATCTATTTGTAACCGAATTAGAAAAAGTATGACCAATTTGTAATTGGCCCTTTATTTTATTTTACTTTTTATTCGTCTTCTAAAAATATGTTAAAAAATAAATAAATAAAAATCTTCGTAACTTCGTTAATACCTCTTATTCTGACTCTCTTCCATCTCGGATCAAGACCACGGTTCATCTAGAACCACTGTTTCTCCAGATGCGGAACCAAGATTTAAGGTAAAGTCAAATAATACATGTATAGCCCCACCTAAATCAGTTAGATGTACTTGATTTTAAGCTTTTGAAATCGGGTTTTATAGCAGTCGATGGATATGTTTCCCCAATTATAATATCAAAGATGTTAATTTATCAAATAAAATCGACGACTGGTAATTCCTTTATCTACATTGAAGATATTGATTTATGAAAAATCAACATATATTAATACAGTTTAGGTATTTTGAATTTCATTGATAGAGTTTTTAGTTGTTGTGACGAACAAAGAATAACATCAGAGAAAAACCCAGCAACCCAGCAAGAATAGTTAAGAGAAAATTAATGCCTTAAGAGAGAAGATACAAAAATTGATATAAAAAAAATGGTTTCGTGACAATATTACCTATCAAAGAAGATTTGTCTTCTAATTACCAAAAACAAATTAGAAAAATGAATATAATAAAGTAATAAGAGGAGGAAGTGGTTTTGTGAGACTTTGTTAGCAAATAAGGATAGCCGTAATGTGCACCCAGTATATGAGGGGTGCACAAATTTGTTCTCCATATATCAGTTTACTTATATCAAATAAAATCTCTCTTTTATAAACCCATCAATAAGATGGCATATATGGCTAGCCCAATATATAAGATCTACGGTTAAGATTAATTGTTATAAATTAAATTTGTATTTCCAACTTTCCAGTAGGACTAAATTAACCTTTATTTATTATTACTAACAAATTTAATTAAAAAGGAAGAAGTTATTCTTTATTTATGGCGGTGGTTACTCGCCCTGGGTCCATTAGGGTTATTAGATATGACCGGATGGCATAAAACAATCTTGAAACATGGGTTTAGTCTTTGTTAGTTGTTACTGTGCGTGTCTCAACCATCACCATTAATATTAAAACTTAGCTGGTTGGTTTTTCGGTGGCCAATGAGATCAGTGACGATGAGATATAAGTGTTGTTAAAAGAGAGTAAGAGATTGATTTGTTCTTGTGCTTTTTTTTTGTATGACGTTTTTGTCGCATATCATGAGATTTATAGGAGCGTAAACAGAGTTTCGTGACGCGCACACAGAAGATAAAATTGGAATGATGTTCATGATTAGTCGGAGCTACGGGGATGGTGTTCATGTTCTTTTTTTCTCTTTTCTTTTTTTCATCTGATTTTTATGATTTTTGGTGCATGATTTTTAGCTTTTAGGGTTCACTGGTGATAATTGGCTTTCAAAAATCACGATAGAGTGTTTGCAGGTGATAATTGTAGTTTCCATCAAATATAATTGTGAAAATTTCAGTTATCACCCTGGAAAATGGAATTTTCACGTGACATATTTGGGAAAACTACAATTTTCACAGATCACGTCTCAGTGAAAAGTGGAATTTTCACGAATTTTAGGAATTAGTTCATAAGAGTATTTTTAGGAATTAATTAGTTCAAGCGAGTATGTAAAGGAGTTATTTTAGGAATTTTCAAGAATTTTAGGAATTAGTTCACGGGAGTATTTTTAGGAATTAACTAGTTCAAACGAGTATCTAAATGAGTTATTTCAGGGGAAGTTATTTTAGGTGAGTAATTATAGGGATTTATTTTAAAAGAGCTTTTTGTGGGATTATTTTCTATCTCGTTTTTTCCAAATAAAAATTTAATTTTTTAAAACAAATTAATTTCCTTACATATATATATAAAAGGTTATTTTTGTAATCTATTCTTATTATGGGTTCTTCATATATATTGAATCTTATTGGTGGGTTTCTTATATAAAAAAAAAATGATTGGGCTAGAAATAATTTCCCCCTTTTACCAATAGTGCAACATTTTTTAAATTGCTTCAGAATTGCACCCGGCCGGTACAAGAGCATCTTAAACCACAATGTATGACTTCCTCGTGAGGTGAGAACAATGAAATTAACACAGGAACTGAGTTAGAACTAAGGTGTTAGAGGAACAATGAAAAATTTCAACATCGCAGACTGTGGCGGCTTTTGGCCGCTTACCCAACATTTGAAATATTAAGGGTTGGTACCTAAACCAAAAGTTGACTGTCAAAGACCTGTTTGACTTGACTATTTTTAATTTTTAAAATTTTAATTTTAATTTATTTATCAAAACTAGTGACAAAACCCCTAGGTGAACAAACTAGTGATAAGAAAAAACCGGTCATATTATTTCTACCAAATAAAAACCGTTTCAAATAAAACTGGGACAAAAACCCCAAATCATTTAAATCCAAGTAAACTAGATATTTTCTATTTCCAGAAATACCGAGCATACCCTTTCCTATTCTTCTTCTTTTCCTCTTCGTACAGATCTTATCATGTCAAGTATCTCTTCTTTCTCTCTCTCTCTCGTAGAAAACCGAAGTCTATGTATTCACGGCTTCTTCTTCTTCCGTAAATCATCATCATCATCCTCATAGATTAGTAGGTGGAGTTATTTGAAAAAAACAGTGGATAGGGATGGTAGTATCGGCGACGGTGGTGGAGGTTTTCATTTCAAGTTTGGGTTTTATTTCGTGATATCAAATTGAATACCAAAAATTGAATCAGATCATAGTTATGGGTAATCAGAAGCGATGGGTGGTGATGGTAGTGGAGGCAACAGTGGTGGTGGGGGATTTTTCTTTCAAGTTTAGGTTTTTTTTTTTTTAATATCCGAACTCATGAATCAACCCAACAAGAGGGGGAAGTTGTTCGATCTCAAAACAATTATAGTAAGTAGTTAAATCGTGGTGAGTTAAATTTTTTTGTCATTTTCATGATTTTTTTCGGAGTAAATTGAGTTCGTTCGAATTGAATTTCGGAAATGAAATGAATTCTTGCTTGGTGGGAAGAATAATTGCCTTGTATTCCATTTCCCATTATAAGCGATTAATTGATTTTGTGATTTCTAATTTTTTAAATTTGACTCACCATTCAAAGCTTGTTGTGATAAATTGGTTACTAATTCACTATATACCATTTTGTTGTTGGCTATTGGTAGCATAAAATCCAGGTACTAATAGACTTAAAAAGGCTAAGAGCATAATTAAAATGAAGCATGGATCTAATAGAGTTGTTTTGGTTTCCAATTTTTCAATTGCAGGTACTTTGAAATAGGCTTTCAAAAAGAATAGGTTGAGACTTCATCACAAAATAATAAGTCTACAAAGACCCAAATCTCGTAAATGATGGTGAGTTAATACCATTATGATTCTTAGTTAAGATTAAACTTTTTGAATGTGCTAAATGGTAGAAAATATGATAAGAAAAGGGATACTGGCAGGTAAGAATTGGAGAGATGGGTTGAATTGATTACACAAAGCTGGTGTTCGAGATGATATGTATTTGACTTACAGGGTTGTTTCCTATGAAACAGGCTAGTTTGTTGGTAATTTGCCTCTTTTTTTTTTGTTGTTGTTGCATATAGAGTTCAAGTTAAAAGGTTATAATATATTTGAGTGAGTGACTCACTTCATCCTTCTATTCTCTTTCTGAAGGCATTTGCAGATGAGATTGGAATACCGTTCTTGGAGACGAGTGCCAAAAACTCTACCAATGTCGAACAAGCTTTCATGACCATGGCTGGTAAGATAAAGAGCAGGTGCATCCCATCAGTTTCCATTTGTATCTCAATTAAGTACATGCCATGTATGATGTAACTACGTTATCTTCTGGATCATCCTTGATGTGTGTTAATCTTGGCTTTAGCATGTAGTTATTGGGTTCTGGGGGTGATAGTTTAAGGTTATGAAACAAAAGATTGTGGAGTTAGTTGGTTAGAGAATTAGACCGTTTTGCACATGCTGAATGCGGAGAACACCTAGTTTATTCCTGTGCTTTCTGTATTCACTATACAACGATCCAGATTTTGATGCTGCCTATCTTGGTTCACTAGGTACCAAGAGATCTTGATGGACCCTAGTTATGCTGGCCAGTTTGTTTTAATGACAAATCCTCATATTGGCAATACAGGAATTAACGTTGGTAAGTCCTACTTGTATAAAATAGTGGAAATTTAATCATTTTAAGTACGGTGTGTAAGTCATACTTAACATTGGTAAGTCCTACTTGTATAATACAGGATGGTCCATCTTATATCCGCGTGTTCGTCAACATATTGCGTGATATACAAAAGCAAGAAATATTGGAATGTGTTCTAGCACTTATTGATGAAATGCTCGCAGGTAATGGATGGGCTTTAATATTAAATTTATTTTAAGTTCATTAATCTGCAAACCAAGAAATAATATTTATGGTACTCCATTTTAAATATGCAGCTGAACTATCGGTGCTGGCGAAGCATGGAAATGCTGGTATAATGGTTGCGATAAAACAACATGAACTGAAATGGGTACTGGTGGTTAAGAATGGAGCATAAGGAATTGTTTTTGACATTAAGAAGAAGTAGAAGCGCTGAGCAGGAACTGAGCCAAGGAGCAGTTGAAGTTGCAGGAAAGAATCGAAAGCCAAGGAGTAAGCTTTCTGATCAGCAAACCAGATTATGGTTTCATCTTATTTATGATGAAACCAAAATCGGTTTCATCGTATTTATGATGCACCCAAAATCGGTTTCATCGTATTTTTGGGTGGTGGGAGGTCATGGTGCTTTGGTGGCGCGATTTGCTGGTGTTTGCGGTCTTCTTGATCGCTCGGTGGTCGGGCGTGGTGATGCAATTGCTCAATATTGGTGAGTGTAAGGAATTGTTGTTGTTGTACATGAACTGAAATGGGTACTGGTGGTTAAGAATGGTGCGTAAGGAATTGTTGTTGCCATTAAGAAGAAGTAGAAGCGCTGAGCAGGAACTGAGCCAAGGAGCAGTTGAAGTTGCAGGAAAGAACTGAGCCAATGAACAGTTGCAGTCGACGAAACCAATTATGGTTTCATCTTATTTATGATGAAACCAAAATCGGTTTCATCGCATTTTTGGGTGGTGGGAGGTCGTGGTGCTGGTGACGGTACGTCGGGTGTTGGCGGTGGTGCTGACTGGTAGCGGTGGTAGGCAGTGGTGATGCAATTGCTCAGTATTGGTGGTGGTGGTGTTAGTGGTGTGGCAGGCGTTGGCGGTGGACAGTTGTGGTGATGGATGGTGGAGGTGGTGCAATGACGCGTTGGGGCGGACTGTGGTGGTGGTGGTGGTAGTTGGTCACGGTGGTTGACGGTGGTGTTGGACGCGGTGGTTATTGGTGAAATGACAATATGTTGAAAAATGATGAAACCAATTTCGGTTTCATCTATTTTTTGGTGAAACCAATTTTGGTTCCATCATTTTTTCAGTTTGGTTACATCATTTTTCACGAGAAATTGTTTGCACGAGAAATTTTGGTTACATCATTTTTTCAGTTTGGTTTCATCATTTTTTCACATTTTCAGTTTGGTTGCATCATTTTTTCTCATTTTGTTGAACATTGATCAATCAAATTAATTGTTTGTGGTGGTGGCGGCTGGTTGGTGGTGGTGGTCAGTGATAATGATGGTGTTTCTCGGTGATGGTGGTGGTCGTCGTCAACGATTATCTGTGGTTGTGATCGTTGACTGCGGCGGTGGTTGGCGACGGTGGTGGTTGGTGACGGCGGCGATTGGCAGTGGTGGTGGTCGGAAGCGGCGGTGGTGATGGTGGCGGTGGTGGTGGTTGGCAGCGGTGACGGAGGTCGATGGTGGCGGCGGTGGTGGTTGGCAGCGGTGACGGAGGTCGATGGTGGCGGTGGTAGTGGTGGTGGTGGGTGGCGGCGGTGGTGGTGTCGCTGCGGTGGTGCAGTGTTGGTGGTGCAGTGTTGGTGGTGGTGCAGTGGTGGCGGTGGTGCAGTGGCGGCGGTGGTGTGTGGCGGCTGTGTGGTGCAGTGGCGGTGGTGGTGCAGTGGCGGTGGCGGCGACGCAATGGCGGCGGTGGTGGTACTGCTGTGCTGTGTTGCTGTTGGTGGTGAGAATATAATAAAAATTAAAGGGGGGGTTGATTTTTATTTTTGTTGGGGTGATTTAAATTTTTAAATTAAAAGGGTAATATAGACAGTTTATGTTAAATGGGGTTTTTGTAAACAATTTGTTTTGTTGGGGTTTTTGTACATGGATAGTGACACATTTGGAGTTATAACCCGCGCACCGTTTATTTATTATAAATTGTTATTTTTCCGTAATTGCCCTTCTTGAAAAACCATAGGGTTTACAAACCCAACATCGACCATCTCCGCGGCCGATGAAACCACCAGCATAACTATTATTCTACCACCGCCACCATTCGGTTCCTAATGTATATCTCACCACCACTAATTTCATTTATTTTAAGAATGAATATACCTCTATACACCATTTTCAGGTTCCACTAACATTTTCTCATCTTCCTTTTAAACTTGCAAGTCTGCAATCGCCACTGCTACCGAAAATAAATTAATCCAACAGGACTTTGTGAATGAAATGTCTGGCAAGGTCAAGATTTCGACTATGTCGGAGAAGATCAACCGTGCATCCATCACAGATGAATGACTTAGATGTATAAATGAATATTATACCCCTGTCAATGTAGCCGATTATGTGTAGACTAGTAGGAATGTTTCTGCTAGCTTTGGTTCTCCACACTTACCGTATACATCAACTAATTGGGGTCTCGAAAACCTAATGAGAAAGATTTCTAATGGCAAATCCATAGGTAGACTTTCTAAGGAAGCTCTTGGTTTCGTACAAGTGAGAGCAAGTTTGAACCATGAAATTCGACTTGTCCCCACTTCTAATCACGTACCAGTGATTCCCTAGTCGCTCAAAAGAAACCAAATCTGTGTGAGTCATTTTCACAAACACTTCTTTAGCAAACTGTAAAACCCAACTTTTCTTTCCATACATTTGTCAAAGAATTGGAAATAAACAAATCTAAATCAAACCCATTTTTAATCAACCTTGGATAGATCTTTAATCCTCAACAACAACAATCAAAGACAATACTCGGTTACAAGTGGGTAAGGAAAAATACAGCTCTAGCCAAAAAAAAAAAAAAAAACAAACAAACAAACAAACAAACAGAGAAAAGGATTTGAACTGTTAATTAAGAACTCACCAAGATTGGATTTACTTTTTTTTGTCGAAACTCGAAAGGATTACTCTCATAACTTGATAGAGATCGATTATTTACTGATAGAATAAAAGAGATCTGGGGATTTTGTATGAAATTTTTCACCCAAACAAGGTTTTCTTCGAATTGTATTCTGTTATCACCGCCATCGTATTAAGAGAATAGGGAGAGAAATCAATACTAAATCTGATTCAAAATTCAATCGAGGGTTCCATTTTTCATTTTTGTAATCACAACAGTGGTGATGGAGTGTATTGAGGGAGAAATGTAAGAAACATAAGTAGTTAGTAAAAGGAAGGGATATTTTGAGTAGTTTAATCGGGGGCCTCGGGTTTTAATTAGGGGGCCTGAACATTTTATACCCACACCACAATTTATAAGGGGTTCTAAAAATGGGTGAAAATACCTTTATACCCTTTCTGCTTAATAACCTATTAACACTAACCCTAAGGCCCCCAATTCATTCTCTAAAAACTAAAAAACTGTTTGTATTCCCCTCCCTCTCCTCCGACCTCCTCCGTCACCTCCATTAACGACTTTTTTTTTCTTCGTCGATTCATCGTTGTAATCGACGATACAAAAAACTTTAATCGACGATTAAATTCTTCTACAAGGATGGCTCGAACCAATGAGTACAAAGGAAAGTTTAGTAACCCTAATTTGGTAGAGAAACCGAAATTGAAGATTAATCTCAAAACCAAGGTTGTGGTATCAAGCCGGGAAGAATTAGAAGAAGAAATGGCGCCTATTAGAAGGTAAGTCAGTCAAAACCACTTATTATTTTGATTCTTTATTGAGTTTTGATTGTGAAATCGAGCACTGGAATTAATTTTTTTTCAGTTTCATTGTTAGGGTCGTTATACTGTGTTGTGTTAAACTCTAACGATCCTTTAATTGCATGTGTTGTGTATGAAAAATCGTTATAGAATATGATTAGTTTGGTAACGACCCTAATTCTGCTAATACACTGTTGTTTCCATTGACTCGGGTCGTTACCCATATAAGCCAACTTATTGATGACCCTAACGCTGCTAAGACCATAATCTCTGCCTTAAAAATTGGAAGTGTCGTCCACTAATATATTGGAGTCGTTATGTTTGGGTTACAGTCGTTAGTATTATATGACGACCCTAGTTACAAAACAGAAATACCCACTGTCTAAAATATTGAAAGGGTCGTTAATTTTTTAATTAGAGTCGTCATTCGTTTGTTTGGGTCGTAATTGTTTTAATGAATATTGTGACGACCCTAGTGCTGAGATAGCATAAAATATTAAAGTTATTTGTGTGTATGTTACCATTGTAGTAAAAATAAAGACAAGGAACACATGCCCACTCCACCTTCCAAACCTCCACGGCACGACAAATACTTGGCGGCCGGTGAATTCCGCGGAAAACGTCCGAGTGAGGTTGCCTTTTCTATCCGCGAAATGAGAAATCAAGGTAATGATTCGTCATCTGCTTCCACCCCATTTATATCTGCTTCCGGAAGCTATGAGGAAGAAATTATTGAACAAGAACAGATTCACGATGATGCTGGCGATGGTAACGGCGGTGGTATTGGTTGTTCTGGCCTTGGTGATGGTGGTGCGGGTGGTGGTGATTATGATGATGATGAGGAGGAGGAGAGCGATGAAGGTAATGCTGGTAAGGGTGTTGGTGGTGATGAACATGAAAGAGTGGTAGAGGAGGCGAAACCGTCGATACGGAAGGATGGAAAGCCAGTTGCAGAGAGCGCGAGACACATTCCCCCCAAACATTTGCAGCTAGAACGTCTCTATGGTGGTAAAGCTAGAGGAGAACCGAGAGATCGGTGCGGAGTTTTATTTGGATATAAGGGAAGCTGGGCTCATACCATTTATGAAACAATCGTAAAAATTTAAACTTTTCTTTTAAATTTGATTTGTTGATGTTCACTTGAATTTCTTTTTAAGAAATTTGTTATTTCTTTTGTAGGATCATAAGAATGACGTACGTCTTTTCAGGAGACAATCTTCTTATGTGAAAATGTCCATGTGGGAGCTAAAATATGAATGTGAAAGAGTCAAGGAGATTATTGAAAACTCGTCTCTGTATACTGCCGTTGTGAAATCAGTGATTGCATATGACAAGGTTGCAGTTTCAAGTTTTAGTGAGAGGTTTTACGGTGAAACACATACATTCCAATTTCCTTTTGGTGAGATGGCATTGACACCAGATGATGCAGATCAGATATTAGGGTTTCCGGTCGAAGGAAAATCCACCAATGCTAAGTTCAAGAAAAGGCTTAGTTGGGAAGAAATTTATGGATTGACCGAGAGATTGTTTGGCTAGGATCAAGAGACTACATATGGCCTTTTCGTGATGGGAAAGAAGTACCCGAAGAAAGAGTTCAAACTCGTAGATATTAGGGAGATGTTTGCTGGAACACTAATCAAAGAAAGATTTGATGGTCTCTCTGATGCTCAATGTCGTTATGCGGCGGCTGGGTATTTTTTGTACACACTTGCGTCGGTCATATTTCCCGACAGCAAGGGTAACCGGGTGAGTGTCAACCTACTTCAACTGTTGGATCCTTTGGATGATGTGAACAAGTACTCTTGGGGTACTTCCATGGTAGCACATTTGAATTGTCAGTTATCAAATGCATCTCGGGAACGATCTTCTCAAATTCATGGCAATACGTCTCTACTGCAGGTAATTGGATTGAACTTAGTTGTATCCCCTATTTTTGTTAATTTTTTGTTTGAAATTTTTTATACCTATCGGATTGTTTTGTTTTATTTTGTTTAATGTCAATATAGGTGTGGATTTATGATCGTTTCCATTCATTGTTCAAAGACAATCCCGACGTCAAAATAAACCCAGAATGGAACAAAACCAAACCAAGAGGGACTCGATACTTGTACACTGGGTCTGCGGATAGGGAACAGAAGGATGCGTTGGTCGAAATGCGGCAACAATTGGACAACATCACAGCTGAAGAGGTAATATTTGATCCTTATAAGAAATATAGGGTGAGCGCAATGGAAGATGTTGTGTATTACGACGGCCCTCTGTTTTACCCTTGCGGATTTTCAATGTATAATCCAATGAGAATCATGCGTCAGCTTGGGTTTATTCAAGATTCACCCACACCGGATTATAAACCACGATTCAAGCACAAGTTAGACAAATGCGAGTCTAACGAGTCGGAATTAGTGGTGGTTTATGAACCTCAACCATTGACCAAGCATTGGGATGATAGACACAAGCATGATAGCAAGGTAGATGTCTCTTATTGGGAGCATGTGAATCAAGGTCATGAGTCCACAGATGATTACTTGGAATGATATGGATGCTTCTCTCACCCTCAGGTCATCCGAATAGATGCTCCGGGCACTCGAAGGACCAACAAGGCATCTACATCTGATACAAGAGATGATTCGACTATTCTTAAGCTTGTGGTAAGTTTTATTTTTGGCATTGCATTATTCACAAACAAACAAATATGTGTTATTTAATATGAAATGGTATTTGAATGCCAATAGAGGGAGCGAATGAATATTCTTCTCAAGGCATTTTGTTGCTGGGCCGAGAAAGGAGAAGTGTCAGAACCTGAGCGACATCGGAAGTATGCTGATTATATTAGTCACATTGAAAATCCATCAGCTAAGAAAATGTTTGCTGATCTGGATAAGCAATTGAAGAGGCACAGGAAAACCCGTGAAAAAATGAGACAACAACTTCAACAGCAGGGTGAAGCATGCCAAGGTGACGCAAGCTCGGAGGAAAGATAAGATGATGAATCCCAAATATCTAGTACAAGTCAAGGCCGTCGTAAGAGAAGCCGGTCATCCGCTGTTGAAGGTAGTCAGGAAAGCCGAGGTGGAGGTCGAGGCCGAGGTGGAGGTCGAGGCCGAGGTGGTGGTCGAGGCCGATATGGAGGTCGTAACCTTGAGTGAGGAGATGTTCTTCTAATGTTACAATGGATGACTTTAGAATTTCGAAAACTGAAACTTAACTTCTTTTTTTTGTTCATGGTTTGATACCCCTATCTCGTGCTTGTTAAACTCGGTTAGTTTACATATGTTAGTATTTTTGGTTTTAAAGGCTTAGTGTTAATGTTGTGATTTAATACCCAACAAATGATCCGGCCTAGGCTTAGTATTTTTGGTTTTAGTAACTTCTGCTATAGTGTCGTTACATTTAAAATAGATTTGTATAACGACCCTGTTGACAAAATCATATTTGTATTTTGGAGTCGTTACCTTGTCGGTTATGAGGAATGACGACTCTAAGAAAAATTTGTACCGAGATGTGGGTAGAACTTCTGCAATAGAGTCGTTATTATTTAAATGAATATGTAGAACAATGCATGTGAAAAAAATCATACAGACCTGGACACTTATTTGTTTTTTGGAGTCGTTACCTTGTCGGTTATGAGGAATGACGACTCTAAAAAAAATTGAACCGAGATGTTGGTAGAACTTCTGCAATAGAGTCGTTATTATTTAAATGAATATGTAGAACGACGCCTGTGAAAAAAATCATACAGACCTGGACACTTATTTGTCTTTTGGAGTCGTTACCTTGTCGGTTATGAGGAATGACGACTCTACGAAAAATTTGAACCGAGATGTTGGTATAACTTCTGCAATAGAGTCGTTATTATTTAAATGAATATGTAGAACGACGCCTGTGAAAAAATCATACAGACATGGAAACTTTTTTTTTTCTTTTGGAGTCGTTATCTAATTGTTGTGATAATTGACGACTCTATTGCAGGTGGAGTGGAACGGTCTGATTTTTTGAAATACACCTCAAGGGTCGTTCATTTACTTAATAAATATAGTGACGACTATAATTGAAAAATTACATGTTAATGCGTGATTGAACTACCAATGCGGCTTTGATGTGATAAAACGGCTCTCCTCTCCATTTGGTGTAAGCAGCTTGGGCAGCACGCCTATCTCCTTTGAGCCCAGCGATAAACTCGTTGTACTTGGTGCACCATTTCATAACAACAATCGTCCTATCCCTAATGTGAGACGGCAAATAAGGATATCGCTTTGGACCCGAACCAACACAACTCCAAAATATACTATCGTCTGGATTATATTTGTGAAGATCCTTGACGATATAATATTTTTTAACCCATTCGGTCTCTTCGTCGACTTGCTTGAATCTTTCCCGGAGTTGGGATTCTTCTTTGCCCCATTTATTTGCCTCGCTCAACTCTTCTTCTTCCTTCGCAGGATATGGCGTGATAGTGTATGGTTTTTTACGAGGGGGCATGCTTCTTTTGCGTAGTTCTTTCTCCATTGCCAAAATTGAGGAGGTTGGTCGCTTGCATCTTCTAAGTATGTTTTCAATTGAATTGTTTGACATCTTAGTTTTTTTTCGGTTGTATTGGACAGTTCATGTTGAAAGATATAAACTTAACATATCCCAACGGCTATTTTTATTGGGAAGAGTGTATTCAGAAAGAGGCGTTAAATACATGAGGTGTTAGAGTCGTTATTATATGCTCCTTAATATGGTAACGACTGTATCCGGTGTTAGAGTCGTTACTATAACAGTTTTTTAAAATAACGACCATAGGTTACAAAAACATCCAGGAGACGAATAATATTTCAACACGAAGGTCGTCGCAGAATAGGGTCATATATATAACGACTCTAATCTTAAAAAAAAAAATTCAAGGATCGTTACAACTTATGTTTAAGAAATAAACGACTTTTGTTTACCAAAACTTCTAGGAGATCTTTTTTTTTTTCGGTTAGAGTCGTTACCTTATATTGAGTCATATAATGACGACGCTAACTGAAAAATGAGAACGACATTAATATATATAATAGTAAACAGCATTTATGCGGAAAGATGTAACAGTCATTCAATAAGCATTCTTGAAAATACAACCATCTACCAAGAAAGGATGTTTCATAATAAAGCTCAAAATAAACAGTCATTCATTCTTTCAATTGTTCGCCCATGTCAACATGAGCCGGCATCGTGTCCAAAGCATTCCACAAGTTTAGGCCGTACTCGTACTGACTTGTCCACTCCTTAGCGAAGTCTCCCCACTCAGCATAGACTACTCGTGGCAAAGGACATTCCTCTGTTATCTTCAACCCTATGTAATGGTTCATATTGACATGTGCCATTATAATTCTTCTTTTCTTTAACGCCGGCTCACACCTAGTTCTTGAGGGTACATACGTACAAGATCCTCCGGGGAACCCTTTGCTGAATACATGAACGACACAAGAGAATGTGTCCGCTAACAGTTGGGTACCAAAAGGCATTTGCATCCAAAACTTATAACCGGCCGTTTTCGACCCCTTTCGCCATTTGACGTTGGATACCAACTCCTTGAACTTCATTTCTTTCTCTTTTGAATCTCCTTCCATGATCATTGTTAGATAAAGTTGTTTGTCCTGAACGAGTTTAGCGGCCATTTGTCTCCTTGCATATTCGATTTGGGTGAGTTTTAGTTTGTCCGCTTCATTGAAATGGCCTAACTGTTCCGTTGCAACATGGTAACCACAATTTACATCAGCGTCCACGTCGTCGGTGGAGATAAGGTGATCTCAGATGACGTAAGGAAGTTCATCGGTATACTCTTTATACAAAGTGTAAGCAACACGGAGCGGTCTTCCATGAGAATCTCTAGGGGTGCACGGATTAGCCTTTATTCCTCTTATCATCACCATTCTGCTTGTTTGTCTTTGTTGGGTGCCGACTGTATAATCAACATCATCCATATGACTTAGGGTGACTAGTTTGTTTTTTTGCCGACCCCTTTTCTTGGCAATGAAAGAGTTTTCATACTCACTATATTCCGTCTGCACCTTCTCATGCCCACACGGGTCCCTTGTACAACTCTTTTTTTCATTCACAGTTTCTCTAAATGACAATTTAGTTGTCGGACGCCCTGGTGGTTTTTGTTTTATAGGCTCTTCTTCTACCGCCAAGCTCTTCCGGGCCGCCGGCCACACGTTGGAAACCAATATTTGTCTTCCTGCACAATTAATTTTCCTGTATTTTTCGTTGATGTACTTTCCAATTTCCAAGTCTCCGAACTCTTGCTCAGCGTCCCCTGTGGGATTTGGTGTGAATGAGAGTTGCTGCCAGAATGGATCGATATCTCTAAGAGGAATGATATCCTTGTACCCACCAAGTTTATGTCTACAAGGGAGGCCGAGCCATGTCTCTGTTGTACAATAACACCTCATCACCTTCCCAGCGGCCGTCTTTGATCTAAACTTTATAAGTTCTTCCATCATATGGGTTATTGCCCACCATGATACTTGATGTGCTATCCCCCGTAACAAATCTTTGTCTCTAACGTATTCCATTTGAAAACGGTCTTTACTTATCTCCACCTGGGCCACTATTTTTCTTAGATCATTGTCTGCATGCTCGTGAATAGCTTCCTGTACCGTAACTACCCCACCAGTATTCTCTACCAAATTTTTTTTAGACGGCCATGAGACTGCTCTGCAATACTGGTAGACTCATTTTTGAAGTGCTTGTATCTATTGGTCCATGCGTAAACAAACCTCTCCTTCCAAGGATTCAACCATGTATTCTGGAAATACTCGAAAACCTTCTTATGTTCCGTGGTCCAATCATCAATAAACTTTTGCAAGTTTACATAATACTTAACCTCGGTCTTCGAATGAACCAAATGGTCCCAATCTTTGCAAAAAACTTTCCATAGATCCCCCTCTTCATCGTATTTTTCCTTTTCTTTCCTTTTCTCTTCCGCTCTCTCTTCTTTGGACAGTTCACTAAGACGCTCGTCTTCCTCCTTAGAACGTTGATTACCCTTCTTAGTATGGATTTTTTGGATTCTGTTCTTGCAATTTGAAAGAATATTGGTTTGGATGTGCCACGTACAAAGAAAATGTTGAGCAAGAGGAAAAACCTGACGAACGACACTCATAACTGAAAAATACCTATCAGTAAATATAACCCGCGGCGTCTCGTTTCCACGGTAAATCAACCGCACTTTCTCAAAGGCCCAAACATAATCCTCTATTTATTCTTTCTCCATAAAGCACCATGCAAATGTGAATGATTGTTTATCCGAAGTATGACCAACAACATTCAACAAGGGCATGTTATACCTGTTTGTCTTGTAGGTGGCATCTATGAACATAACCTGGTAAAAACACTATGCCAAATCGACCATCATAGGGTGCGGAAGAAAAATATGAGTAACTTTATCTCCGGGACCAACTTTTGTTTGCATGGCGTAGTTATGTTTTTCTGCTAACCACTCGGATTGTTGCATAATTATCCTACCATCCCATTCGGTTCTCTTCATCGTTTCTTTGGCCGCATAGATTGTCGAAATGGTAGACAAGTTATCCTTATCTTCCGCCCTTATTGCATTTAGGATCTTAATAGGCCTACACCCCTTCATTTGTCGAACCCTCTCCATTTCATGCAGCTTCAAGCGGGCATATGCAGGGTGTCCATATAAACTTTTAGGTGGAGGATGGTTGTGACGACCGTCCGGAATACTATCCAATCTCCATCAATGGGTTTCATGATGCCTTTTGAAATAAATCCTGAACGGGCAACCGCACTTCTTCGACGCAGTTTTGTAGACCCTACTTGTTTTCTTCTCATATTTGTAATTCTTACCTTTGTGACTTTCCCCTTTTTTCCCCGCTCTCTCGCGCACCATCTCCATCTTATAACGATCGACGTGTTTGCTTTGAACAACAACGCACATCTTTTATTTTGCCTTAGAGATAAGCCATTCCTTGGCCTCAACCGTGTATTACCATGTCTACATTCACCAAAGAAATTATACATCCATGTGATCAAATAATTTAAAATTAAATATAACTAAAAGGTTAAGTAAAACCTACCAAATCAGTCATATAGTGTTGGGAGGTATCCGGACCCATCGTAGAGACTGGTTCTGGTTGAGAGCTTGGATGCACCACCATCTACAACATAACATAAAAAGTTAAGCTTAGAGTCGTCAATGAATAAAAATAAAACATAACGATCCTAAAGTTTTTTCACTACACCTGTGACGACTCTATATCAGAAAATGTTTGATGGTTTAGTCGTTATAAAATAAATAATAAATGGAAGACTCTTTTGGTGGGAGTGAGTCGTCACATAATAAATAGGAAAGGTAACGACTCTTGTGACAGTTAATGTCAAATTTGAATTCAACAAATATGGTTGAGTTGGGCAACGGTAAATAATTCAAAAAAAAACAATTGTTGGCCCTTTAATCTCTATAAAAAGAGAACCATATCTCACCACTTCTTCACCCAAACCATAATTCTCAAACTTCACATTCATTCTCATTCACTTATCACCCAAGAGCAAAAACTAGAGGTAATACCATGGCTACTCCCTACACTTCCGAAGAGAATTGCGCCGTTGTGAGAGCTTGGTTGACAGTCACAAACCACTTTGAAAGTCTAGACAAAGACATTGATGAAACATCGGATACTTGGTGGAACAGTGTATTCATCATTTTTGTTGCGTTGGACGGAAATCGCAACTCAAGGTCTTTGAAACAAGTCAAAGAACGGTTGCAAGAGATAAAATTAGAATGTGATGCTTTCAAAAGAGAAATTTGTGCCGTAAGGAAAGCCATGCCCGATATGATCGGCGTTGTAAGAGTAAGTATTTAAACAAAAGGTAAAACTTATCGAAAGCTTTGAACAATACTAACTAAGTTTTTGTTTTGTGTTTTCAGTTGGGTAAGGTGTATAAGCGATACGAGGTGCTTCGTGGGAACAAGTTTGAGTTCGACGATTGCTACCTCATCTTGCACGGCACTACCTATAGTTACAACATCTATGGTTGAGTGTATAAATGCACCGTTATTATCTATTGTATTTCATTTCCTTCAATGCAACATGTATGCCTTTTAAGAGTAGCTTTTAAGATTCTGTGAAATCAAAAATTATGAAAATCCGTTGAAAAAGTCATTATTAATTTTACATATAAATATAACGACCCTAAAAACAATTTGCAATTCCTCTTTAGGATCGTCAACTAATATGATTACAAATATGACGACCCTTAGTGTCATACTGACCAGCGAGTTTGGGTTTTAGAGTCGTTACTTTGTAAACAATACAATTAACGACTTTACGTGAACTTCCTAAAAAGGGTCGTTAATATATATAACGCTACCTTAACGATTTTTCATAACCTGGAAAAGTTGCAGGTTAGAGTCGTTAAGAGTAATGGCAATAAAATGACGACCTAAGAGGGTCGTTATAGTATAAATACTACGACAATGACGACCCTTACACTGAGTTGTTGCATAGTGGGGATGAATCAACCACTTGGAGCAACAAAAAAACAAATCGAAGGGTGTAAGATGTTTACCTCATTGTTTTCAGCTCGGGGTTCTTCATTTTGAGGGTTGGTTCCTTCATTTTGAACAATGGGATCTTCATTTACATCAATATTCATGACCTCATCTATTAACATTTCTTCATCAAACATCCAATCCATAGGATTAGTTGACACAATCTCACCATCAACACAATCATGGTTGTAATTAGAAGCTTCACCAACATCATTTCCTACACTAGAATCATTCATTTCAAATAACCTAAATTTTTTACCAAAAAACTCTACTTCTCCCTACCCACAACACCAAAACACAATTTTTTCTTTAATCCAAAAAGTAACCAAAAAACTGATTTTAATCTAACCTTATTACTTAACACATTAATTAACTAATTAAATTTAATTAACACTAATCACTTAGGGGTATTTATGGCATTTCAAAAATTAAAGGATAAGAGATAACCCAAAAGGGATATTTCATGTCCCTTTTTGTCACGTAGTGAAGGGCCCCTAATTAATTCTCAGGGCCCCCAATTAAGCTACTATATTTTGACTTTGGTTCACAAAAAAGTGACAAAAGTTGCGTTTAGGTCACGGGAAAATTTTAATTAGAGTTTGGGTCACATGACCGTGGTTGACCGTCTTGAAAAATATAAAAACTGGTTAAGTGAGAAAATGACTAACTAAAATTCAATTTTCAATTTATTTACCAACTGTGCCATTTTACTTCTGTTAGATACGTGTAGGGCACAGATAAATATGACGGACAAAAATCAAAACCTAACTTCTTCTTCTCCCACACTACCACCGTCGTCCCTTTCTTTTCTTCATCTTCTTCCGCATACCACAACACCGCCGTGAAATAGCTGCAACCCAGGTTTGGCCATTTGGTACACAGAGTATAGAATATTTGTAAACAGAGTTGCATCTTTTCTTATCCTTCACATCACATCAACTTCTCAGAAATTTATTGAATTTTTATCTTTTGTTTCGGTAATCTGCTTGATTCAACGAGTTAGAATAATTTAATATGTCCTATATGAAACACAAGGAGAAAGAACAAGTTGTTACTTGAAAAAGTAACTTTAACAGTCTAATTAATTAACCAAAACAGTTTTTTTTTTATTGGAATTAATTAATGTCAGGGGAAAGAATATTGTAATGTATGATTGAATTAGAAATGAATCAGTTGGGTGGTCATTCGTTCGGGTTACCAAATCCAGCTTCTATGTTTGAATCCCCGAGATCAAGATCTATTTTGTTTCTTGAGCTGATGCTTGTAAAATTATTTATTCTCTCCACCATGGAGATTTCAACAATGTCTTCTACAAGATTTGTGAATGGTGGTAAGCTCAACAAGAACATTAGAACAACCTTGAATTTCTGAAACAGAGTCTCGACTGTAGCTACTTCTATAAATAACAATCTTAGTGTTCCGTTTAGCAATCTCTACTATTTTTATTTTTGATCGAGATCTCTACTCATTTTTCTGGTCAGAAATTTCATATTGAATTTTAAGAGAAACTGGATTCCATTTTGTTTAGCAAGTTAGTAAATAATATTCACTTTACCATATTTAAGTGTATGTATCACCTTATAATTTAGTAATGGACTAATAAAGATTGATTCGCCGGTATGTGTATCTGTAAGTTTTTTATGAATTTGTGATTGAGGGGGTGATTGAGGTGGCGCCGGAGGTAACTAACGATGTTAAGTAATTAGAAATTTATTTAGAAAAATATTAATTTGTTAACTGTCAAGACGGTCAACCACAGTCCTGTGACCCAAACTCTAATTAAAATTTTCCCATGACCCAAACGCAATTCTGATCACTTTTTTGTGACCCAAAGTCAAAATATCCCTAAAAGGAATGATTTTTCGGTAGGGATAAATTTATAAAATAAGATTGTTTCTTTTATTGAAAATAGAAAATATAAAAATAGTCTGGTCAAACGTAGTTTTTAACGGTCGGTCAACTGTTAGTTTAGTTACCAACCCTTAATATTTCAAATATTTGGTACCAAAGCTAGGTGTTGGATATTTGGTGGGTACCAAACTTTAAATAACCCAATCTTTTACTGTTTATTCAAATTTGTATGCTATAAAATGTGCCTTTAAGATACTACAAAAGTTGGAAAATGCTTTGATTTGATATTTTTATTTATTTTTCACAATTTTTATTGATGATTAATACTATTTCTCAAAAAAAAAAAAAAAAACCAAAAACCAAATTTTTTCACAATAACTTATATTACTAGTACAACCGTTGCCACGGTAGAAGGGCCGACCGAAGAAGAATCTGAAGATGGGGTTTGTCTTCAACTATTTTCACCCGTTTCAAAAGTGATATTTTCACCTTGTTTCAAAAAAGTTGATACTTTCGTTCTGTTTCAGAAAAATTGATACTTTCGCCCCGTTTCACAAAAAGTGATACTTTCACCCCGTTTCAGAGACGGAGCGAAAGTATCACTAATTTTGAAACGAAGCGAAAGTATCACTTTTTCTGAAACGGTGCGAAAGTATCACTTTTCCTGAAACGGAATGTGAAAATATCACTTTTTCATATACGAAAAATTAGTCGATCCATAAACAAAAATATGGTTACATGATGTATTATGCATCCTTTGTGGTGGTTTGCATGTTATGCATCATTTGTGGTGGTTTGCATAATAATCATGCATTCAATTTTCGATAATTGTGCCTAAAGTGAAAGTATCAATTTTCTTGAAACAGAAGGAGTAAATCGTTTTATTAGTTTCAACGGAAAATTAGTTGATGCGTAAACCAAAATATGCCTACATAAAGTATTATGTATCATTTGGGCTGGTTTGCATAATGGATGTATATCTAATTTTCTAAAATTGTACTTAAAATGATATATACCCTCCGAATGTTTCGTAAAAACTCTAAATTTGATATTGTCGTTTGTACTCGCTACATAGATTTTTTTATAACCTTTCCAACGAGATAAAATTTGTACAATTGCAAGGCACGAATTTTTAGATATGTTATATTAAAGTTTGATTGCCAATTATACCCCTCAAAAAATAATATACATAACAAAATATAATACCATTTGACACTTATATTTATTGGCCCTTCCTTTTTGGTTTATTTACGAAAATGTCTAATACTTATAGCCCTTCTTTTTTGGTTTATTTACGACAATGTCTAATACATATTGCCCTTCCTCTTCGGTTTATTTACGAAAATGCTTAAAGGCAAAAAAGAAAAACATAATTTAGAGGGTCATTTTTTTTTTTCCGGCCCTAACCATTTCCAATCTTTTTGTGTCAATTGATGACTTAGATTTTACAAAAAAATGGCCATATAAGGTCCCCCTCGCTTCGCTCGGTCGGCCCAATTACGCGCATATTATAGTAATTTATCAAATTCTGGGGGACAATTATATAACATCTATATTTTCCAAGCCTAATTTGGCAAACTTTAAAAATTCCTAGTTCCATTAGGCTCCGCCACTACCGGTAGCACCTAGCATAGTAGGACTACAGATGCAGTTCAATAAAAAAAGAAGGCTAATATTGGGGCGTCACATTCCAATAGAGGGGCTTCACTTGGATTTCTAGTGACCAAAAAATTAGTTATGGGGTATTCTTGATTCAATACAAAATGTCTAGATTACCCTTTAACTAAAATCAAAACCTAAAAACTAAAACTAAAATCAAAATCTAATTCTCATTCAAAGATATGCTCCTCCTCCTCCTCCTCCTCTTCTTCTTCTTCTTCTTAACTTCCTCTCCTTCATCAACCATAAATCATTCCCTCCTTCTTCTTTTTTCAATCAAAATCATTTCACCATCTTCGATCAATCGACGGTTCGAAAAACTTATAATCTTCGATTGAATTCTCTATTAAAGGTGCGGAAGAAGCATATTGATAGAAGTGATGGTAATCAGCAAACCAATTGCATCTGAAATGGTTATATTGATTGAAATCTTAGAAAAAATTAGGTTTCCAACCCCGATTCTGATTGGGTTTTCCTTAACAAAACCCAAACCGTAGCTCGTTTTACGATTGAGTTGGACCAAAAAAAAAACCAGTAGTAATCGATTTACGATTAGGTTTGGTCACAAAAAACCAGTAGAATCGTTTTACGGTTAGGTTCGACAAAAAAAAAACCTAATCATAATCGATTCTGATTGGGTTTCGACCAAACAAACCAGTAATCGCGGTTTAAAATTGGGTTTTCTTAATTTTACCTAGTTACGGTTAGGAGTTCATCATCACCTAACTGTAAATTTGTCTTACGGTTGGCTATGAAGGAAAAACCCAACCGTAAACCGCTCTGAAAAGCTAAAAAATTCATTTTTTTTACTTAATTTCATCAATTTTGAGAAATAAAAAGAACATTGTTTGGGTGATTTAAAATCTAGAGTTTTACTTGGGAAAAAAATCTCCAAAGTTTCTCATTTTTTCAACTTTTTCTTCCCACTTAATATAATTTTTTATCACTAATTATATAAAAAATCTTATCAATCTAATTATTAGTTAATTATATTATTAGCCTAACCACATAAGGGTTGTTTAGTTATTATAAAATTATTTTAGATAAGGGGTTTTTGATATTACTTATGGATGATCTGTTTTTATCCTATTAGGTGACGCCCCATAATGGAATGTGACGCCCTAATAATAGCTTTATAAAAAAAACATTTTTATTTGGTCGATCAATTTAAGAAAATATTTTATACCCACTTTATTGCCCGTGACGTGTCATCGCATTAATGGCCCAACCCAACATTAATGGATTCCTGTTTGCTCCGGAAGAAGGGAGGTGCCGCTACATCATGGGGGTACATTTGAGGGTGGGGTGGGGGTATGCAGCAGGATCGGTCAATTTAGATACTGTTCATTTGCTCGACCAGTTTGGACCTTTTGTTCTCGTTTGACAAATTTCTCGTAGACATCATCGAGTTAACCAACCCACCGGTGGAAGAGTGTCTCAGCATCATCAAAACCCAGTAACCCACAGGCATGTTATCAAACAATCAATGCAGCAAGTAATCCATCACTCTGGTCTGTCCTGTGTAGTCTTAAATCTCTCTCTCTCTCGTGAGTCGTGACTAACAGTGAGTGTTAGTGACATTTTTAATTAAGTTGTGAACTTAACAAAGCTTTTGCCTTCTGAACAGTTCGTTCCACACGGTCTATATGTCGTCGGTCCCACACAAAATACACGAGTCCAGGAATTGCTGGTTGATTAGTTTTTCATGACCCAATTAATGGGTGGTCCATCATTGGATTTCTTTTAACTGCTAGTCTTTTTTCATGATTTTGGACGAAAAAACATATCCCCGGGTCCATTACATGTGCGGAAGTTATTCTGAATGCCTGAAATAACCTCATAAGAATAATAACATTCTTAGGTCAGGTCTTATTCTTCTTCTTCCGTTTCTTTTCCAACAACAGGGAGCTTTGGTCATGGCGATTGATGGAGATAAACCAAAGAAATCTAATTCTCTCTCCAAACTAATACCCGTGGCGGTGATAATGGTAAATTTTTGTTTTTTCAATCTCTAGTTTTTCATTTCTAGGGTTTAATTGGCGGCGCCTTGTCGATTTATTATTGATTGATTTTTTTATTTTCTTTTAATGATACAAAAACTGGATTTTGAGTTCATCATTTTCATAATTCAATATATATATATAGTGAGTTAGTGACAAAACAGGAGTGTTAAGAATGGAAATGAAAATGAGTTAGGAGTGAGTCAGTAGATAACTAATTGGTCATGAGATGAATTAGTAAGGGATTTAGAATTGGATAAAAGTGTTTAGGTACTATTAGTACCTGTTGATTTGATTGAATGTTGGGAAATTGGGCTGAACTGATGTCCTTTGATTTGCATTTTTATGTTTTTGATTTATAATTTTGGGAATTCAGATATTTAAATATTATTTTTATACGTTTTAGTTTCAATTTACTCATTAATTAATCTCGAATTAGATGTTGGATACGAGACTATACTAGCCAGGACTTCGTGTTGTTAGTGAAAAAAACTATTGTCTTCTTACAGATAGTGCTTCATTGCATGATTTTGGAAAAACTTGACATGGTTTGTGTCACTGGATCAACTAGCATTGGTGGAAATGCAATGTTTAGCTTAGGGATGCTAGGAAATTATGAGGTAAAATGTGGATTTGCACCAGATTTGTCTACAATTGAAGATTTATATCTTCTCTCTTTTATATCCATTCAAATTTCTTGTTATACCCATTGTGGTTCGTTGGATTTATTTAAAGTTATACCCCACTAATATGGTGTGTGACATTGCTCATTGTCAGGTGCAAATGTTTGCATCCCCAATATCTTGATATATTTTTAAGACCTCCAACTGATTGCTTAAGTGTCAGCAACTTTCGAATTCGAACAAGGACATATTGCCATTGCTCGAGTGTTTTACATCTACGGCACATGTATACTATGTGGTTTGTTTACTCAGATAATTCATACCCATTCCATTGATTATGTAAGCATTCGATTATCTCTTCACAATAGATGAGTGTATATCTAAACGTACTGTGAATATAAGAGTGTAAATCTAGATGTACTGTGAACTTGATGAATGAGGTTCTAGAGTAGAGAAACAAACAAACTAAACACATCTTCTATTTATCTGATTTGGTTATTTATGATGTTTACCTAATATTACATAATCGGCACCATAAACTTGCTCATCAAACAAGGAGACAATATCAATATCTACTAGGTTTTCACTTTGTACGTATCAATATATATTAGGTTTTCACTCTGTACATATCAATATGTGCCTATGTTTACCTTGATGTATCATAGGCAGTCGTATCATTGAGGTTATGTTTACCTAAAATTTAATATCATAGGATTTTCGTTAGTATGAAGGTGGGGGTTTAACTGGTGAGTGGGCAGAAGCAATATTTATGTTCAATGAAAGAATTTTTTGATGATTGGGCAGGTGGTAGTAGAGCCAAACTTAGAAACAGCTGGTGCACAGAAACTTGTTTGACTGATAAATTCATGGTTATGCCTTTACAAATCTTGTTAGTTTTTACCCAACATTCTGTGATTCTTACTGTAGAGCATTCCTCGTGGAGATTCCAACTCCGGGATGGTCTTGCTTACTGTCATAGGTTCGATGCCATTGAGTACTTGCATAACCAAAGGGTATTACAAGTTTGTCGCAAGTTAATTTACTTTGGTCTGACCAGTATCCGGTAAGATAACACTTCAAATTTGCATCCCGTAAAGCTCTGGGGAATAGGGAATGATATTCTTATCATTCTTTGCGAAAACTGTGTTTAATTCTACACATGACAATCAAAATATACTAGGTTTTCATTTAGTACATATAAATATCTTATAGGTTTTCATTCAGTACATATTGATATCTACTAGGTTTTCACTCAGTATATATAGGTATCAATTAGGTTTTCAGTCACTACATATTGATATCTACTACTTCTCCATCATTAATATCTACTAAGTTTTAGTCAGTATATTACAGTATCTTCAGCACATGTGTATATTATTGCGGTTTTTTGTTTTGATTTTAAATTTTTCTGGGGTTTAAATTGATTGCAGACACCTTTAAATAATCACCCAAGGGAAAGTAACAATTAAGCAGGTAGGTTACCTGGTTAATTTAGTTAGATATTGTTTTGTCTTTACATCTGAATGTTTTGAATATATCCAAGTGGGGGTGGCAGGAATGATGGTGGTAGTAACATGTGGCTATAACATGTGAAATGGTTGTGGACGCCGTTTCGTCGTCAGATGCCCGTGGAACTCCTGTTATGTTTTAGATAAATGAACGATAAAGATCAACTACAAAAGTTAGAAAATTTGCAGGCATCAAGCATGAAAGACGGGAGGATTATCTCATCAATTGGAAGCGTCTGATACCCAATACATATCAATATGTACTGAAGTTTCGCTCAGTAAATATTGATATGTACTGGGTTATCACCATCACATATCAATATGTACTAAAGACAACCAAGTTATATTTTTGGCAGAATCTTCTTTTGCGAGGCTTTACACTACAGGAAGATATGTACTGCCAGTAGAGAAAAGGATTTATATTTTTTCATAGTATTTTTATATTAGGTTAATGCATATGATTAGTATGTAGCAGTATCGTAAGTACTGAAGCAAATTGGTTATTTTTTACATACCCTTTTGTAATAAAAAAGCTGCAGTTTTCTCTGATACTTTGTGTTAATTGCGACCTTTTTTCTCTAACAACAGTACAATATTGCAAAATAATGACAGAGAAAATAATATTAGAGACAATAATGTACTAAACCAATTGTGTTAATTACGAACTTTTTTGCAGCAAAACAAAATGCTTCCGTACATATCTATATCTTCTAGGTACTCTCATTCAGTACATAAAATAATTTAACATCACAAAATGATTATCGACATTATGCGTTGAGAAGAATATGCGAAAGAAACCTACAACAACATCCATGAACATCATGTCTTCATAGTTTACCGACAACAACATCCACGAACATCATGACTCCATCTTTGTGCATTAAGTACATGGGCATCTAAGTTAAGAGCCTGAACTTGCCTTTCCAGAAGACAGAGTGCCAAGGAAGTATTGCACCACATTTTGCTATTAAACAAGGGATAAAGCTATGTCTTACATCTTCCTTGCATTAAGAAACTCATCCCCGTCTGGATTAATCCTCCGAACTACACTCAAACTTCCTGAAATATCAAAGAAATAAAATGAGGAAGACGGAGAAGAGAACCCATCTTGCACTTCAAAAGAACATAAAGGTATATCAAAAAAAGAATGGTTTACTAGAAAATACTGGATCACCCGTGTCAAAAAGCTTATCATAGAAATGTCGCAATATGATACCTAAGCAAAAAGTTTGTAAATATTAGATTAAATGAATAAGGAGAACTGTAGTTTCTCAAACCTAAAAGCAAGTTATTGTTACCAGGCTCCGTCCCTTGTTTGACTTGGCTTTAAACTCAATTTGATTCATACGCTAGGATCAATTTGTATACAATACATATCACTGCATATAATACGGTGGGATAAATTTGTATACAATACATATCCTTTTTTTGACTTGGCTTTACTGCATAACTATATCACTTTTCCCCTAAGCACATACAGAACTGTACTGCAGGATCATACCCAAACATAAACTAGGGGTTTATATGTAATACATATTCATATGTACTGCACCAACGAATCACTTTTTCCATATGTACACATCGATGGGTATTTCATGTCCATATTCAAACATAAACTAGGGGATTCATACAGTACATAATGATATGTATTGGATCAACGAATCACTTTTTACCTAAATACAGCTATAAAAATTACATTCAAGCACAAACCAGGGGTTTACATACAATACATATTGACATGTACTGCATAACCAAACCACTTTTTCCCTACGTACATATCGATATGTATTGCATGGTCATATTCAAACAAACTAAGGGTTTATATACAATATATATTGATATGTACTGCGTCAATGAATCACTTTTTTCTTTTGCACATACCGATAGGTATTGCAGGATTTGTTCAAGCATAATGTATGGGTTCGTACAACACATAATGATACATACATATTAATATGTACTATATGATCATATTCGAGCATAAATTGGCGGTTTATATACATTACATATTTACATGTACTGCTTAACAGATAGCTTTTTCCCTACATACATATCGATATGTACTGCAGGATCATAATCAAACATAAACTAGGGATTTGTATGCAGTACATATGGACATGTCCTCAGAACAGAAAAATAGAAATGAAAGATGAATGACTCAAAACTGAAGAAGCAGAGAAGGATTTGTTTTGAACCATTTACTTGTAATTCTTCCGATGAGAAGCAACTCCCAATTGAATCTGGTAGAGACTTCAACTGCATCATCAAATAATCTTTATTAACTACAACAAGTATTAAACAGTTGTGAGACAAAACACAATAATCCAGTGGAAGTTTAACTAATTTGAAAAAATTAATTAAACTGTTGTCAAAACGCTGTAGCAAGTATTCAAATTTTAACTAAGTTATCAAAAATCCCCAATATTTCATCACCGAAACCCTAGATTTGACAAAAGTTGAAACATAAAAGCATAAAAACAGTGAGATAGATCAATCACCTCGAAAACCATTAAATCTTACTGCGTACTTTAATCAAATATGAATTGATAGGAAAAATATTAATGGCTGACGACCTAGATTTAAAAAAAAAATGAAATACAAAAGCATAAAAACAGTGAGATCGATCAATCACGTCGAAAACCATAATATCTTACTTTGTACCTTAATCAGATATGAATCGATAGGGAAAATATTAATGGAAAATGATGTTTCAGGTTAGAGAGAAAGAAAGTTAGGGAGAAGAAGAACAACGACGAAAAAGAGATCGTATTTTTGGTTCACACGTTTTTGTGATGATGGATATGCTAGTCATTTCCTTGTTTTTGTACCAGCGGATAAAAATATTCTCCCGCTGGACTACAGATTAACCCGGGTCAGGTTTAGTGGACCAAATATTAAATTTCTCGAAAAAAATTGGTCTGGTCGCCATTGAGATTTGAGAGACGGTTTGGTGGAGTTTAGGATCAATCTTGGTAAAGGGGCGGCATAAAATGGTAGAGGGGCGTCAAGAGTGATAGCAATGTCCCTCATATTGGTTAGGGGGTGTCCTATAGGGGTGTAGATTGACTAGATTACCCTTTTCACCTCAAATGGTCTAATTTACCCTTGTTTTTTTGATTGAAAAGACTGAATTGTCCTCCATCCTATAAACCTAATTATGTGAAGAATCAAAATCAGTTTTTATTTTTGTTTCATCTTCTCCACTTCCATTGTAACCATAAGCACCACCTCCATTAAAGTTTGAAAATTCATCGTCTTCGATTAATCGGCGATTCGCAAAATTGATAATCGTTGATTGAAGTCTACATTATAGATGACGAATAAGAAGAAAGTTGACGAAGATTGTAGCGATTCCAATCAAGCAAATGTTCCATTAGGTGAAGAACAAAAATCTCAACTCCAAACCCCTCCACCGGATAAATTAGGTTTCATGACGTACATGAGGTATGTTTTGCGGAACCCATTTAGGGTTTAGTTTAATTTGTTCATTTTAATTTCAATTTTTATCAAATATTAGGGTTTTAGGTGAAAATCAAGTTTTCATATCCTGGGTTTTGGTTAGATACGGTTGCAATTAGTGAATTTTTTGAACCGTATGAAGCTCATACGGTTTGTAATAATTGAAAATTTAAGAAATACGAACCGTATGTTCTTGGGTTTCAGAAATTTTTTCCAGTTACGGTTGATAATGTCACTGAGTTACCAACCGGTTTTCTCTCTGCATGTTAAAATGTTTTCCTACGGTGCTTAATACAACGTTAGTTACCAACCGTGTATTTTATATGGTTCCTATTTTATGTTAGTTACCAACCGACTTTCTCTCTGGTGCAAATGTAAAAACTTTTTCCTACGGTGCTTAAGACAACGTTAGTTACCAACCGTGTATTTTATACGGTTCATATTTTATGTTAGTTACCAACCGTGTATTTTATACGGTTCCTATTTTATGTTAGTCACCAACCGTATGTTATCCTGTGGTTTGAAAACTGTTGGTGAAGTTTATGTACGGTTGATAACGATAATAATGTTACCAACCGATTTTATATACGGCGTGTTTAGGTGTTATGTTTCGAACCGTATCAATGATACGGTTTGACACGATAGTAAAGTTACAAACCGTAGGAATAACTTGTTTGTTAGTTTGTAACATATTGTTTGTTCAACCGTTAGGAATTCATTTAAAATATTACTTGTGTAGGAATCCTGATAGGGTGAAGAAAAAGAGAGGGAATAACTTAACTCTGATTGATCATACACCCACCCCTCGTGGTGACAAGCATTTAGGGGTAGGTCATAGAGGTGTCCCCAAGAATGCGAAGAAGAAGACGAATCAATTTGAGATTAGGCTTAGAGAACCATTTGTCGGTAACTCTGATGTTGAATTAGAAGGAGCTGAACCTAATGATCAAGAAATTGAAGAGGTAGGAGTTGAAAAGAACCTTAAGGATGAAGAAGGAAATGGTGAAGATGAGGAAGAGGAAGGAGATAATGAAGATGAAGATGAGGAATAGGAAGCAAATGATGAAGATGAGGAATAGGAAGCAAATGATGAAGAAGGAGTACAAAACAAGGGGAAAGAAATTGTTATAGCTACAACTCCAGCTCCAGCTAAACCAAGGAAATAAAAGAAGCCGAGAAAGGATCCTGCACCAAAAGGGTTGCATATTCCTAAAGTAAAAGACCTATTGTTGCCAAGGAAGAAGAATAAAAGACCTTGGGGAGAGGCACCAGATAAGTCCTCAATCTTATTTGGTTATACCAATTCCTGGGCCGCAAAAGTCTGTGAGACTAGGGTATGTTTCTCTTAACACATTGTTTTGTTTTAAGTTATTATTTATTTATTTATTTATGTATATTTCATTAATCTCAATTTAACAAAATATGTTTGTATGTTTTTAAGGATCATGAAATGGCAAACAAATTGGTCAAGCATCAAAGATCTAGTCATTGGCCTTTAGGTGAGGAATGTGGTGATGTTCGTACTCTAGTGACAAGTTCAGGATTAGGGCCTGGAATTCTGAATTCCCAAACGGAGTATGATAGTATAATGGTATCTGCCTTCAGGGAACGATATTGGCCAGAAACTGATGAGGTGTCGAACTCGCAAAAATAATATTTCTCTACTTCTCTTTAAACTAACTAGTAGTATACGGATAAGCAGGTTCGTTCCTAAGGGAGAGTTGAGTCTAAGTTGTCGATTCAATTTTTGAATAAGAAATGCAAATATGAGAATGAGAATGATCAAGGACTTCTTCTAAATCACAAAACATGGATCTTATTGATATAGCTAATTTCTGCAATCACCCATTACTAATAACCCTAGAATATTTAGTACGCTCAAATATCCCGCAATATCTCCTAATTCACCGGACACGGAAGCGCTCGACTACCGAATTCTACTTACCAAGTTTCCTAGAGGTACGCTTACTAGGTATGACTCAATCAAATGCATTAAGCTCCGTGAGATAGGTTATTCCTAGTGACAAACACATAAGCTCGATTCATCTACTAGTGTCATTCAATACATATGATTATTTAACAAAATTCCATTGTCAATAACCACATATTACTACTTGTATTCGGAACATCTAGACAATTATGGGTCGAAGAGTTCTCGAATTAGCAATCGAATCATCCATAAACCAATTTAATTTGCAACTTAAACGATTCATAAATAACTCACATAAGAAATATTAGCACGGTAGAGAATAAACAATAACAAAATAAATTGCAAAAAAAGAGGCACCTTAAATATCAACTGGAGTTCAAGTTCGGACATCGAATTTGTCCCTAATCAATATGCTTAGCTATTGGAGTTCATGGTAACATAGATGAAATTCAGAAATACAAAAACAAGACAGCAAACCAAAGCAATCCATCTTGTGAAGCAATGTTGGTGGAGTGGTGATGGATGGAACATCATCTGGTGGTGTGAACTGTGGTCTGGCGGTAGAATGATGCTGTCAAGATTGATATGGACTGAACTGGTATTGCTGTTCTGCTGCTGTAGCTGTAAAATGGTCTCAATGCAAAGGATTTATGATGTTCTGTGGACTGCAGGTATGCAAGTGCAGGTGAACTTTTCTTGGAGTCGTTATGCTGGTATGGAGGTGTGAAGATGCAGGGGAGTGGTGGACTGGATGTATGTGATGATGGTGTTGTATATATGCAGTTGGAGTGATGGAGATGCAGAACTGGTGGATGGAATGGAATGGAATGGATATGCAGATGTATGCAGATGGTGATGGGTGTATGCAAGTGATAATGGAACTGCGAATTGGTGTATGGAATGCAGGTGGGTGTATGCTGTTGGTGGAGAATGGAAGTGAGGTGGTGGTGTATGATGATGGAGGTGATGCTGAGAATTGATGGTGGGTGAATGCAGGTGGATATGCAATGGTTTGGAGAGGAGCATAGAGCTCCTCCCTGTAGGTGGTAATGCAGTCACAGGGGTATGAGATGATCCTTTTTCTGTAGGTTTAGGTATTCTTTTTATAGCTCTAATTTCCTCTTCCGGATCCTGCAAACTCGGATCCAATCCACTCCCATTCATCCCTTGAATATACGGCAGCAACTCATCGACTTCTTGGCTGTTTTCAAGCCTTAAAACTCTTACCAAATCCTTCCCTATGTTTCCATGTTTATCTCAACTTTAATTAATCCCCTGACCCTTCGAAAAAGGTTACACAGACCATGGTTCACCAATGGCAAAGACTTGGTACAGTGAACAATGGGAACCCTGCAGAACTGTCCATTCAAGCATTTCTACGAACAGTGTATAGGCTTCCTGCAAGCTAATGATCGGTAGAACTCTGCTGAATCTGTAACCTCTGACAGCTCCTTCCCTGAATTCAATTTCATAAACCCATTCATTAAAAGCTCTAAACATTCATTTCTACTCTGTTATTCACACAAATAACAGCGAAACAACATCATTTAATGGCAGCACAACTGTCTCGGCTAAAACTTCTTTCTTTCCCTGATTTGTAGCTTCAAAACTTCATTCGGAGCTCATCAGACTCGAATTCAATGGAAACCCATTATTCTTACTGCTCTTATAATGCTCATTCTTGGTCTGAAACATGAAACTTCCCACCTGACTCTCATACACAGTTCATTGAGCTTACGGCATCAACACCTTCTTCTTCCCTGGTTTCTCTCGGTTCTTGATGTCCAGAGCCTAACTCAAACTCTTAGAACAATTGATCCCTTTCCCATCTCAAATTATCTCTATTCCCTTGGTACTCAGCTATCAGATCCATGGGTTAAGCTGGCAGTGAACTTGCAGCAAAGCTGGTCGTGAAATGTGAAGTAGTCGACCTAGCTGCCAGTTCAAATAAGAAGTGAGGTGCCCCTTAACGAACATCGGCCTGTCTTTAGTGAACCTTCAGATGGTTGTCCCTTATCGTCTGATGGTCTCCTGATAGCACTTGCCTATGAAATGAAAATTTTGCTCCTTCTGCAATCAAGTTTCCTAGAGGTACGCTTAATAGGTGTGACTCAATCAAATGCATTAAGCTCCGTGAGATAGGTTATTACTAGTGACAAACACATAAGCTCGATTCATCTACTAGTGTCATTCAATACATATGATTATTTAACAAAATCCCATCGTCAATAACCACATATTACTACTTGTATTCGGAACATCTAGACAATTACGGGTCGAAGAGTTCTCGAATTAGCAATCGAATCATCCATAAACCAATTTAATTTGCAACTTAAACGATTCATAAATAACTCACATAAGCAATATTAGCACGGTAGAGAATAAACAATAACAAAATAAATTGCAAGAAAACAGGCACTTTAAATATCAACTGGAGTTCAAGTTCGGACGTCGAATTTGTCCCTAATCAAGATGCTTAGCTACTGGAGTTCATGGTAACAGAGATGAAATTCAAAAATACAAAACCAAGACAGCAAACCAAAGCAATCCAGCTTGTGAAGCAATGTTGGTGGAGTGGTGATGGATGGAACAGCAGCCGGTGGTGTGAACTGTGGTCTGGCGGTAGAATGATGCTGTCAAGATTTATATGGACTGAACTGGTATTGCTGTTCTACTGTTGTAGCTGTAAACTGGTCTCAATGCAAAGGATTGATGCTGTTCTGTGGACTCCAGGTATGCAAGTGCAGGTGAACAGTTCTTGGAGTGGTTATGCTGGTATGGAGGTGTGCATATGCAGGGGAGTGGTGGACTAGATGTATGTGCTGATGGTGTTGTATATATGCAGTTGGAGTGATGGAGATGCAGAACTGGTGGATGTAATGGAATGGAATGGATATGCAGATGTATGCAGATGGTGATGGGTGTATGCAAGTGATAATGGAACTGCGAACTGGTGGATGAAATGCAGGTGGGTGTATGTTGTTGGTGGTGAATGGAAGTGAGGTGGTGGTGTATGCAGATGGAGGTGATGCTGAGAATTGATGGTGGGTGAATGCAGGTGGAGATGCAATGGTTTGGAGAGGAGCAGAGAGCTCCTCCCTGTAGGTGGTGAAGCAGTCGCATGGGTATGAGATGATCCTTTTTCTGTAGGTTTAGGTCTTCTTTTTATAGCTCTAATTTCCTCTTCCGGATCCTGCAAACTCAGCTCCAATCCACTCCCATTCATCCTTTGAATCTACGGCAGCAACTCATCGACTTCTTGGTTGTTTTCAAGCCTTAAAACTCTTACCAAATCCTCCCCTATGTGTCCATGTTTATCTCAACTTCAATTAATCCCCTGACCCTTCGAAAAAGGATACACAGACCATGGTTAACCAGTGGCAAAGACTTGGTATAGTGAACAATGGGAACCCTGCAGAACTGGCCATTCAAGCATTTCTACGAACAGTGTATAGGCTTCCTGCAAGCTGATGATCAGTAGAAATCTGCTGAATCTGTAACCTATGACAGCTCCTTACCTAAATTCAATTTCACAAACCCATTCATTAAAAGCTCTAAACATTCATTTCTACTCTGTTCTTCACACAAATAACAGCGAAACAACATCATTTAATGGTAGCACAACTGTCTCGGCTAAAACTTCTTTCTTTCCCTGATTTGTAGCTTCAAAACTTCATCTGGAGCTCATCAGACTCGAATTCAATGGAAACCCATTATTCTTACTGCTCTTATAATGCTCATTCTTGGTCTGAAACATGAAACTTCCCACCTGACTCTCCTACACAGTTCATAGAGCTTACGGCATCAACACCTTCTTATTCCCTGGTTTCTCTCGGTTCTTGCTGTCCAGATCCTAACTCAAACTCTTCGAAAAATTGATCCCTTTACCATATCAAATTATCTCTATTCCCTTGGTACTCAACTATCGGATCCATGGGTTAAGCTGGCAGTGAACTTGCAGCAAAGCTGGTCATGAACTGTGAAGTAGTCGACCTAGCTGCTAGTTCAAATAAGAAGGGATGTGCCCCTTAACGAACATCAACATGTCTTTAGTGAACCTTCAGATGGTTGTCCCTTATCGTCTGATGGTCTCCTGATAGCACTTGCCTATGAAATGAAAATTTTGCTCCTTCTGCACCTGTTTCTTCTTATTTTACTCCGATTACTCGAAAATACCTACAAAAGGAAAACAAAGCATAATATACGAATAATACAAGAGAAATATTAAAGAAAAGCATAAGAAAATCGATATTCAATTGATGTATTCTAGGCCCCTATCAGAAACCGATACTTTTCACTTCCCATTTGGAGAGATGACAATAATACCGGACGATGTGAAGCAAATTCTTGACTTGGAAGTTGAAGGAAAATCTTTGTATGAAGGTTTTGATAACAACATGTCTTGGACTGATCTTTAGAGCCTTGTTGAAGAAACACTTTGGTGGGGTAAAGACGAGACCGAGATGGAGTTTATGTTGGCTGGTGGTTATGACCCTTCGGAACCAAACAGGATTAACAAGGTAAAGAAGCTGTTGTTGAAAAATTTGAGGATGAAGTTTGGATACACCCTCAAAAAACAATTGGCAGGTGAGGTGATAGATGACACAAGGGCTAGGCGTACAGCCACATCATATTTGTTGTATTCTATTGGGACTGTATTCATGCCCGATAACTCGGGAGATAGGGTGAATGTCCATTACCTACAATTTTTGAAGAATTTGAAGAAGACCAGAGAGTATTCGTGGGGCACCGCCACGCTTGCATATCTACTTCAAAGTCTAAGAAAGTCCTCGAGGGCTGGAGCTACTGAAATTGTTGGGAATGTTGCGCTTCTAATGGTAAGTTCGGTTACAATATTTATCTTTTGTATTCATGTCCCAACTGCTTAAATTGTTTTATATTTTTCTAGGCATGGGTGTATGAACACTTTCAGAGCTTGAGACCTCCTACTGAATGGGAAGAAGATGATGAGAGATGTACATGAAAGAAGTTTATGTTCATTGGTAGACAAAAAAGGAACAAAGAAAAAAGGCTAATTCAAGTGAGGCAGGAAATAAATTCTTTCAGTGTTGAAGATGTTATCTTTGACCCTTATTTGAGGATTCAAAATGGAGTTGATGTTTGTAAGTTCACACATGTCTCAGGATACAACGGACCATTGTATCATGCCACAGGTTATGTTATGACCAATCCTCATCGAACTCTACGCAAAATTGCTCATATTCAAGAAAAGGTCGTTAAGGAAAACTTCAAATTATCCAAGGATGGATCAGAAATAAGAGGCCCCACCATTGTACTCAACTACCACCCAACTCCGACGGTTGATGCTTGGAACAACCGCCATCAAGAAAGATACCAACTCGCAGCGGGAGAGTCAACGGCTTGTAACAACACGAAAGAAGATGTTGATGGTTACATAGATTGGTATTATTATTTTGGTCATCCATATGTGATTAATAATGATCCGGAGGCGCAGCCACTTATAAGAAAGGCGATAGAAAAAAGGATGGCTGCCGAGGAGAGCAAAGAGACAAATGGACTATTTGGTATGACTTGGAAGAAACTATATTTCATGACGATACGTAACTTTGTTATCCTCATGACTTGGAATTTAGTTCTAATTTATATTTCTTAGGTTATGGAATAATCTCTTAAGACTCTTTTTAATGTGTTAATAGAAAGAGAGAGGAGAACAGTTGGCAAATAGTATGACTTCATGCATCCGTGCTAATGGTGTGATTAACGCTCCTCAACAAAGGACCTTACAAGAGCAAATAAGGAACATGCATGATCCTACCAAGAAAGAATTGTATGAGGGGTTGGTCACCGAAGAAAGAGGCTTAAAGAGGGGCAGAAAGTCCACTGGAGGTGCGAGCACTAGCCATACTCAGCCGTCATCTAGCAGCGAAGAGACGCCTTTGGAAGAGGATGTGCATGGTGTGGGTACTAGCCAAAGAGGTGGTCGTGGTAGCGGTGGTCTCCGTGAGGGCTCTCGCACTCGTGGTGTTGGTACTACCAACAAAAGAGGTCGTGGTCCTCGTGGTTAATTATGGTTATGTGACATTTGATAGCAGGACAACTTCTTATTTCTTAGTTTTGTGGGCATGTTTTTAGTTTATGGATATTATCAAGAACTATTGGTTGTGTGGTTAGCTTTTAGCTTATGGATATTATCACGAACATGTTATGAATTGAGTGGTTATGGATTTTAGCTTATGAATTAAAATTGTGTGGTTAGTTACTAGGAATGCATTAAAATTGAGATTTTTTGAAGTTAATCTATGTGTTACGGTTGGTAACAAAGGGATAATTGAAAACCGTACGCTAGTTACGGTTGGTAATGAACACATCCTAAAGAACCGTATGACAGCTTTTACTCTGTAACTTCCAAAGTTAGAGAGGTGATATTTACGGTTGGTAACTATCATCTATAATGCACCGAAACTCTGGTATAAACAGATTTTGCAGAGTTACGGTTGGTAACTATCATATATGTTGCACAGTAACTCTGGTATAAACAGATTTTTCAGAGTTACGGTGGGTAACTTTTATCTATAATGCACCGTTATTCTGTTATAAATAGATTCTATAGAGTTACGGTTGGTAACAACAAATCATTACGAACTGTAACTATGTTGAAAAATCAATTATCTAAGAAGCTTGTCAATAAAATACTTCATATACTTTCTAATCAAATAGACATGATATTGTCACTTTCAATCATATCACATTTAGTCAAAATACCAAAATACAAATTATAAAATGGGCTCCATCAAGACTTGAAAACATTTAAGCATCCTCTTCATCATCGGTCATAACTACGAATTGCTTCGGCATAGACAACATTATGGCCTTCCATAATTCAATCCTTTTCTAAAATCGATTGACCAAGTCTTGGGGAGTTCACCGTCACAACCAAATTCCCTCCACAATGGAGGTAATGGACTTCCTTCATGCAATTGGAGGCCGATGTAATGAATTCCTTCCACGTGCCCCATGACAACAGTTTTTTTGATTGACAAGTCTTCGTCAAACGGTATTCTTGTTGGTGCAAATGCAGTGCTCATGTCTCTAGAGATTAAATGAATGACGCAATTGAATGCGTTTGCTAGTAGTTGGCCACATATAGGCATGCGCATCCAATATTGTCTTGTCAAACATATATTACCGGTTAACCGCCTTTACATTTCCTTGAAGCTCTCATTTAACACCTCATTGGTTTCATTTCTTTCAACTCTCATCATCGGCTTATAGAAGTCGCAGTGAGCACGTAGTTCCATTAAGTATTTTTGCCTTACGTAAGTAACTTGGTCACAACCCCACCCTATCGCGTCTTCAAAGGGTCCAAGTTGATCCACGAAGATATGGTAACCACAATTCCCATCACCATCAACATCCTCCGTAGCCTTGATATAACCACGAATATAGTCGGGGAAAAAACGAAGGTAATATTCATAGAGAATGTATTGGTTCCGGCTATATCGACCATTCTTGTCTCTAGGTGGTGGTTTAGGCACTCCTTTTAGATGAACCGTCTCCTTCTCCTTTTCAACCATCAGACTCTTTCCATTGTTCCTTGCTAATTGTTTAACACCAACTTTACCAATAAGTCTTTTTATTGAACTATCTTGGGAGGAAACCTCGAGTCCGACATAGTAACCTTGACCTTTAACTCCATCATCCTTTTTTCCACTTTATTTACGACCATTTCCTTGAACAACAACTTTGCTTCTTTCTTGTTGTTTAGATCGAAATACCGGACCTTTTCCTTTAACATCAATTTTGCTTGTTGCACTTTCTTGAGTAGGAACATCGATACAATTTTGTTCTACATTTCGACAGCTTGGTTCTCCTTTATCCGCTTGACCTATTTTTCGTTTGTTTCTACCTTGAACATCATCCTCTTCGAGCTCATCCTCCGCTTCATGTTCCTTTCTCAACCATTCATAACCACAAGGATCTCTTTTCTTTGATTCTTTCGCCAATTCTCTTGCTTTTTTTATTTCCTACGTACCTCTTTTTTTTGGTAGGAGGCCTCCCCTTACCCTTCCCCTTTGGTGGTTCCTTGATATCATACCTAAATTGTGGATATACGAATTCTCTCAAGTTACTCAACCATATTTGCCTTTGGCCTTGGCTTAGTGTAGCATATTTCTCGGCTAGAGCTTGTCCAATCTCAGTATCGGCAAACGTTCCTCCAAATTGTGGATCAAAAATTGTTTCACGGAATGTTAATTATTTCCAAAAGGGATCAACATCTTGGATCGGGATCACTTTGTCTTGATATGTGGTGATAACATGCCGACATGGGAGTCCCAAACTTTTAATGTTTGGACAAACACACTCTTCTTCATAATCCCCCAATTCATAATGTTGTACTTCATACATTATCTTCTCAATTTCTTTGTGCGAAACTTGATGTGTAATTCCCCTTAGCCACTCATTGTTTATCCATTTAGTGTGATGTTTACTTCGGCTTTTTTCAAAATACTCTGTAACTCTATCGTGATCACGGAGGAAATACGAATGCATGGCTTCAAATAACATAACTAACCCACCATTACAACTATGAAGTTTTTTCTTCAACCCGATTGTGAGATGACTCCGCCGTACTTGTAGCTTGGTTGTCATAGTGCCTATATTGGTTAGTGAACACCGATACGAACTTCTCTTTGTGAGGATCCAACCAATTATCAAACAAATACTTCACAACACTTGGATAACCTCTTTTCCAATGAGCCACTAACATACGATCTCTATCCTCGTATTCATCCACGGTGATAGAATAGGTCAAGGCTCTCCGCTCCGTTTTGAAACTTTCCCATTTTAGTTCCGCCAACTTGTCATCGTTCTTAAATTTTTCTTTGGCCTCATCTTGTTTATGTAACGGTAGTTCCTTTATTCTATCCATTTCGATTTTTCGGGTTGGACGGACAAGGCGCATGCACTTAGTTTCAATACTTTTCCACAAGTGGAACGTGCAAAGAAGGTTATGAGCTTCCGGGAAAACCCTCCTTATTGCATTCAAAAAAGCTTGCTCCTTGTCCGTAATAATCACCTTTGGAGTATATCCTTCTACGTAGAATAACTTCACTTGTTCTAGTGCCCACACATAGCTCTCTTCGATCTCATATTTCAAGAAGCAAAAACCAACACTAAAAGGAGCACTGGTAGAAGTTTGCCCGACAATGTTCAACAACGGCATCTCAAACTTGTTGGTTTTGTATGTGCAATCCATTAGAAGCACTTGATGAGAGCACCGTGCCAACTTCACAAACTCAGGATTAGCCAATAAAAGATGTCTTATTCGTCCATTCTCGTCATCATCGTGGAAAACCGTGTAATTATGCAACTCCCCCAAATTCCTTAATTGTTGCATTTCATTTCTTTGTTCCCATTTCTTAGTCTTCAATTTTTTTCTTGCATTGTAGATGTTATCCAAAGTAGAAGCATTTTGTGGGTTTCTTTCCTTTAAGTGAGCGAGGATATCAACAGGCTTCATACGAATTTGTGAAAGTGATTCTACGATCTTTTCTTCTTCTTGGGTAAGGCGTCCAACATAAGCGTGTGATAGCAAACTCTCCGGTATAGGGTGGTTATGACTACCACATACAACTTTCTCCAAAAACCACATATTTGCAGCGTTCTTTTTAAACTGAAGCTTGAAGGGACATCGGGTCTTCTTACTGAAAGTAGTATTCTTCCTCTTTTTCTTTGCTACTTGCAAGGTATCCTTTTTTGCGTGACTTCTATGTTGTCCACTACACTCGCAAACCAGTTGAAAGGCAATATCACTAGTGGAACCATTACAAACTATGATACACATAATCAACTTTCCTCGTTCTCTAGCCCACTCCTTTGCATCGTCTTTCACCTTCCATGTCTCCTCGGTTAAATAGTGAAAGCTAGAATCTGGTGTGAGAAGTTCTTTTGCTAAAGGTTGGTCATCCATTATAGGAGGTAAATAAACGACCTGGACAAAAAGATTAGTCAATCTTTGGTTAGTCTAAACGAGGCAATAAAACGAAAACATATATTAATATACGGTTGGTAAATAAAGAGAATAAACAAACCGTAACACAGTTACGGTTGGTAAATGTCATCCTCCAACATACCGTATATATATAAAAAAAAATGTAACACACAGTTAAATATACGGTTGGTAACTAAAAGTCAACAATGCACCGTAATCTAGCGTCGGTTGGTATCGATTAATATATTAGTAACCGTAACTAGTGCATTGAAACACAGTAAATATTCACATGCACAAGATAACTACGGTTGGTAAGTGTTGCACGTACTTAGCAACCATAACTACAATACGGTTGGTAATCTAACAAATTTAACCAACCGTAACTGGTATAATTTCTGGGTTTTCCCCAAAATTCAAGAACTTACGGTTGGTAACTATATAGTTACGGTTGGTATTGTGCTCAATTCCAACCGTATGTTCATCTGAAAGTTTTAAAAATTTGATCTTTTTACGTAATTTAGAGAATTTTGAGCAACAAAAAGCTAATGAGAACTAGTTTAGAAGTATACCTGGTTATTTTCAGTGCTTGGTGCTTCACTTTGTTGGCTAATTTCTTCAATTGGTTGAGATTGACATTCACTTTGGTCTAAAACATCTCTACCATCTAAAAAATACTCCATATCAGGATCTCCATCAAGAGGTATGTAGTACTTGTTTTCTTTATATCATATAGAGATTCACCCAACTCAAATTTGCCACTGGAATCACTCATTTTGGTGGAGTGAATCAAAATCTAGGGTTTCACAAATATCACATAAGTTTTCTTCTCCTCAATTTTTTTTTTTTATAACTCTAAAAATCTGATTTTAGAGTTATAATACACTAATCTTGATTATCAACACTAATTTTGATAATCAACACTAATCTTGATTATCATTACTAATCTTGATTATTAACAATAAGGGTTAATTAGTCATTTACAGATTTTCATTGATAAGGGGAACTTGATTTTACTTCTAATGACCTTTTTTGTCTTATTAGTTTGACGCCCCTCTACCATTTCATGCCGCCCCTTTACCAAGCTTCCTTAGGATTCTAAACCACGAATCGCCTTGCGATCCTCGAGATGCGTTCCAAAGTATATTAAATACAGTATACAATAACGCCCACACTTTTAGGGGCGACCAATTTGTAATTAGGGGCGACACAAAACGACAAAATAGCAAATAATCGGTAGGTTATTTCACAATCGGAAGGTTATTTCCGAGGCGTTTTTTTTAATGGCCAAACTACCCTTTACAATCGTTAGATAACTATACAATCGGTAGGTAATCAACAATCGGGAGTAAATTTATTTTGTATGACTTCCGATTATACGGTATCCCCAAAATAAAATCCTAAATCTTTTGAATTTTGATTATCCTATATCGGTAGTAAATAAAGTTATATTGACTCCCGATTATACAGTAGACCTTTGGCAAAAATGCTACCATAATCGGTAGGGAATTTAGGTTATTTAACTTCCGAATATAGAGTTGCCCCAAATTCAGAGTTTGCAAAAATCCTCTTTTTTCTGAAATTTGGTTGAGCCTATAATCGGTAGTAAATGAAGTGTTATCATGACTTCCGATTATACAGTGATTCTCTTTGCAAATATCCTACCATAATCGGTAGTCAAGATAGTTCATATGACTACCGAATATAGAGTTGCCCCAAAATCAGATTATGCCAAAATCCTCTATTTTTCGAATTTGGTTGAGCCTATAATCGGTAGTAAATGAAGTTATCATGACTTCCGATTATACAGTATAATCTTTGGCGAAATCTACCATAATCGGTAGTCAAAATAGTTCATATAACTACCGAATATAGAGTTGCTCCAAACTACCGATTATGGATTAACCTCCCGATTATGAAGGGGCATATAAGTATTTTCAATCTATTTTGTCTTTTGTGTCGCCCCTAAAATTGCCAGGTACAATAACACCACTCTAGGAATATTTGTGAACAAAGATTTTCCTTGACGTATGATAAAGCTGTAATATACCTTTGGGGTTTGGCTTTCTCTCTCACCGTCTGTTTTACTTGCTGTGTTATGTTTTATGTCCGAAGAGGGAAAAATAAAAAGGGAAGAAGAAACAGAGTGAGAGAAACAAAAAGGGAAGAAAAAAAATGCAGCAACATCTCATGCAGATGCAACCAATGATGGCAGCAGGCTATAATCCTAACAGCGTCACAACGGATCACATCCAACAGGTCTCTTATCTTCTTCTTCTTCTTCTACTTATCTTCGCTTCTATCCATCTATTCCCCTTTTCCTTTCTAGCCCTTTTCATCTTTTTTTTTTTTATATATATATATATATATAAATAAATATATATCAACTACTCATTTTGATGATTCTGTTTTTCAATGTTTTTATTTTCTTTTGTTAGCGTTTTTTTTTTTTTTTAATTTTTTTTTTCTGTTGAAAGTTTTTGGGGCTTTAGGATTTTTTCTGATGTTGATAGAAATATCATGTTTCCTTGTTACTTAAAGTTTAGTTTTTTCTACTTCTTTTTTCAGCCTCTCTTAAAAGAATCTCGACTTTGTTACTTTGAGGTTGTGTTTTAATTTACTAATTACTTTGTTACTTGTTAATACATGTTTTATTCATTAGAACTAAAAATCCCTATTAAATGTTTCGAGGATTGAAAGTATATTTGTACTTCGTAAACCCTAAACCCACGAATAACATGAATCGTGTTGCATCCATGAAGACCTATTTGAACTTTCATGAAAAGTTAAATAGTCCCATATGCTCCTAACCCCTAATTTCTGGACTAGGGGTTAGAAGTATATTTCCGAGCTTGGTAGTGTGGCCTTGAACTGTTTGTTCATGATAGATTGCTAAGACGTCCCTCGGTCATTCTTGTTCTTTTAGCTATGAAGGATTTCTTTTCCTTACATCTGATAAATTGAATAAGTATGGGTTTCATTGCAAAAGTATGTAGATATTGAATGTCTTTTGAGTTTTAATTGCTTCAACTAAACACCAATACATTGCTGTAGTTTCTGCTCTTTTGCTGATTACAACTAAATGAATCTTGTTTCTTTTTCTTTATTGAGAGTAGGACTAATTACAGCTTTTGAAGCCTCTCAAACTGTGATATGTGTTGAGAGACTTGGGGGGTCTACTTAAGGGGATCGATGTCAGATGCATGTGATTATATTTTTGGTCTCTGTATATTTTTCGTTGTCGGACTTATTCCTGGTTTGGGTTTGTAGAATTTGTATTCAGTGCAGCCCCAATTTTTCGTTTACTGTTCTGATGTGTTCTGTATATAATGTCTTTGGCATTCAATGATGGCACCTCCTTAATTCTAGACAAGTAGCGTGATGCCAACTTCTTGAATGATTCAAATCATCCCTTACTATGAAGAATTTGTTGGCTGAATTGTAAAATTTGCCACATACTAGTTAGCTTATTTGTTTGCTGAGCTGTTAATCTTGCCACATACTTCTTAGTGTCAAAAGCTGTAGAATTTTACCGATAGTTACCAAAATATGAAAGTGGCAAGAAAACCTTTATTTTTCATCTGAAATTTAGATGTCAAGAGCAGGGGGGGCTTATTTCTTTTGGTGCTCTAGATGTGGTCGGTTGAGATTTCTCTCCATCTTATTAGTCTTGTTTTCAAGGTCGTTAATTGATCTAATTTCAGTTCTGATAAGTTCTTTTTGGATTATCTGCTCACATTTGCAGTATCTGGATGAGAACAAGTCTTTGATTCTAAAGATTCTTGAGAACCAGAACACTGGGAAAGTGAGCGAATGTGCAGAGTAAGTTATACATAATGCTCACATTTTCCTTTTTGGATTGCTTGTTTAGCTAACACTAGCTTCATTAGTCTTCATTGCTTTTGTTAGTCTTAGAGAACCCATCAAACAGCAGCCTTCGCTGAGATCTGTCTTTTAACTGGAATAACATAATAGCATTACTAGTGTTGACTAATAGGTGTTCTTGTAGGTTAATGTCAGTTATATCTCAATTTGCTTATTAAAGTGGAATATGACTGTTTTAATCTAGATCCCATGCTAATATATGTTGAAGCAGTTTGTTGTACCAAACTCAACCAGTACTTGCTCTCCCTAAATAGTTATATGTTTAACAAACATGGGTTGCAAAGTCACCTAGTCATTCTGAGGACTAAATTATTTTTCGCTTTTTTGCAGGAACCAAGCGAGGCTTCAAAGAAATCTGATGTATCTGGCTGCTATTGCTGATTCTCAACCCCAACAACCACCCATGCATGCTCAGGTGTGAATTGCTTTTACCATGTATCTTCATCTATTTTAGACTTAATTGGTTTTTAGCACTGGCATATCAGATTTCTTGATACTTTCAATTCAATCACTTTTGAGTAAAAAGTGGTGTGCATTGATCCTGATTTAATTCTTCTGCCCAGTCTCAGAAAACACACCACTTAACTTCATCGTTTGTTTGTCAGTTTCCTAATGCGGTTCAGCAGGGTGCACACTACCTGCAACACCAACAAGCTCAAGCAATGACACCGCAGTCATTAATGGCAGCCCGTTCTTCAATGTTGTATGGTCAGCAGCCAATATCTGCAATGCAACAACAGCAAGCTATGCATAGCCAACTCGGTATGAACTCTGGTGTTAACAGCAATGGGCTACACATGATGCATGGTGAAGGAGGCATGGGGGGAGGAAATGGGTCAATGGGTGGTGGGTTTCCTGATTTTGGCCGTAGCAATGCCAGTGAAGGTTTGCAGAGCAGGGGGGTTACAATTGCGAGCAAACATGAAGTTGGTAATGCAGGTTCTAACGAAGGGCGTGGTGGTAATTCAGGAGGCCATGGTGGTGAAGCCAGTGAACAGATGTACTTGAAAGGCGGAGACGAAGAGGGCAATTAGTAGATCATATGATGGTAACTGTCAAAAATTAACATTAGATAAGTTTTTTAGAGTTTGAAACAAGTCTTTGGTAGTGACTTGATGTTAGTTAGGGTAAGAAGATGAAGTTGCTGATCTTTTGGTAGTGGATTTACAGAGAGAACTGTTTCTAGCGTCTTGGACATGCTATCATGCATTAATGTAACCTGTAAATCCTGATCTGCACACGCTTAATGAATTTCATTATATGTGCTTTCGTCATATCATGTCTTCGTTTTTGGTGGGATGGTATTTACGTTCATCATAGAACGCCATGCATCACTATTGAACCATGATTTATTAGGTACCAGCCCTTAACCCGTGCCGTAACGGCACGGGCCATGATGTTGGTTCATTTTTAATATATCGTATAATTTGTGTTCCGAATACTTATCAACATTTAATATGGGTTTGTCATAAAAATAGTCGGGATTTTCCTCTCTTTTTTTCTTGTTTTTTTCCTTTAATATTTTACCGCCGGAGATTTGTTCAAACGAAAGAAATATAATTTTAATTTCTAGACAATTTTTTATTTAGGTTCATTGTTTATAATGAGATAATGCTCTGCATGAACAAGGAAGATTAAATATTTTTTTGAAATATGTCGTTAGCAGCGCTCATCTCAGGGAAATCAACTAATCAATATTGTCCATAAAAGTCTCTCCATGATCCTATTTCGCTCCAGCTGACTCATTTATCATGGTATGTTACTGCTAACTAAGTTGAGGCGAAAAGTCTGGCGATGCCGACTTAGTCAATCGAAATTTTCTCTTCGATTCTTCTTCTAATTCAGCAAATTTCTTCCTGTTTCTAATTGAATTTCATGTTCTACAACTGATTCACTACTGCTTTTCTAATTTTAATTCAGTTATTGGTTTGGGTTTTTTCTTAAGTTAGTTGTTTTTAATATGACCTAATTAGGGTTCCTTGATTTCTTCATCTTTTACCTTTCAGTATATTATAGTTTAGGATTATGATACAAAGGTTTTAATTGATTAAAGTTTTTTTGCTATTTTCACATAGGAAGCTTTTGATTGTTTTGTTTCTAATCCGTTCTCTATTATTCCTTTATTTTAGGTCATGAGCTAATGGAGGCGCACCCATAGGGTTTCAGTCCATCATCACAGATTAGCAAAGAGAACTGGCTGTGGTTTTGGTTGATATCAGTAAATTAAGGATCCCCTTCAATGATGGTATGAATAGATTTGATTTTTCTGAAATTTCTAGACCTATTACTGGTTTATACTCAATCCGGATAAGATTTTTTGTCTTGGAAGAAACATGAGTGATAAGAGATCATACTTCTGTAGGGATTAGAAACTACTTCAAGCAATCTTGGGTGTGATATAGTTATCTAGAATAAGGAATTTTTTGGAATGTAAAATCAAAGGTTTTTTTTTCTTCTCTCCCTCAGGATTTCCTTCTCTGTAAGGAAAGATAATTTGAGGTCTTGGAAATGATGGCTCACTCTGATTTAAAGCTTGATTGATCAATTCCTCTCTCCCAAGATCATCAAAAGTTGTGTTAATTTTTAATTAGATTTTAAAATTTATTAATTTTTCTAAAAGTGAATGGAATCAACTAGTTTTGCATTGGATTATTCACTAGCTTCAATGGCAGCATTATTTTTATTATTTTAGGCATTGATTATACCTATTATCTCTCTGGTTTTAAGTTTAACTGATTGGATAGAATGAGTATATTAAGCTTCTGACAGACATTATTCTCCTTTCACCGAAGTTTTCTTGGTTTACTGGAGCGATTTGCAAGTCGTTTAGTCTGCTCAATGCAATCATATATTTATTGTCAGTCATCAAAAAGGTGTTGTCAACTCATTAACTTAAGCATGCTTATCATTTACATCCCTTTGTCTGGGTTTTTCTCAACTGTGATTGAAGAGATTCTTAATTATGAACTTATTTTGACAAATCAGAGTTATCTCTCATCTGTCATTGTTATGTCTTTTCTTAAATGCAGTGATAATCTGTACAATCTCTTTTTTTGCTTGTATAAATTGCTTAATGGTTTTGCTTAAACTCATCCCATATCAGTGTTTCTTAGTAATCCAACAAATTTCTATCCACTCACCTCTCCTCAAACATTACTCTTATTCTTCCTTTGGAGATGACACTGCCTGCTGATCAAGCAAGAGTACTTGATCTAGATGAAGATTTTGAGGAATTCCTTTTTATGTTTGCAGCTCTTTTATGTGATGATTCAAAAAGTTACTATAAAAACTCTGTCAAGCATAACCTCAATAAAATCTGGACCATCAGGGCCTCAGATTTTAAGTTAGCTAAACGTTTTATCCAAGGCAATGGAATACAAAATCTCTTTGTTGTGATGTTAAAAAATAAGAGAGATATGGAGATTGCTTTTGCTGCAAGACCAACTCTTCTTTATGGTCAATTGCTTGCAGTTCAACCACTAAGTAATTTGAAGTTGATTTTTGATTTGGTCTGGGACAAAACTTTGATGTCAGTTTTTGTTGACATTCACTCTGACTTAGTAAATAAGGGCAAGGATAGGGAAGTTCTTGAACAGATTGGGACTTTTGTAGAAGGGCCACTCATGTAGCAATAACCAACTCTCATCTCTCTTCGGATGATGCAGAAAGATCGAAGTCTAAGAACAGTTCAGAACCTCCTTCTGCAGTTAATGTTGCATCTTCTCTCAATCAGTCAAAGCCGTCAGCTTTCTCTGTCAGCCTAAGGCCTGCAGCAGCACTCAGAAATATTGGTTCTTCTTTCTTATCCCCTGTTACCACAACTGTTAATCATAGGCCTTTGTTTGCTCCTCTTACCATTAGGGAGCGGTTAGCAAAGTTTTTACCAACTTGGACTCTCCTCACTCTTTATTGAATCGTGCTGGTTTTAGTCAATCTTGTGAAAATATTGATTTTGATGTGGATGGGCTCACTCATGATAGGAAGGGTAAAAGAACAAGAACTTCTTTAGAGTCTGTATACCTTGACAATAGCTCGGGATCCTCTTCTTTCGTCATGATGCCGACCCCACATTGGCCTCCTTTAACTTCAGTTCCCCCTTTTAGCCCTCCTGCTGAAACATCCTTTAATCTGGGTTCTAAAAACTGTTCTGCGAAACTAACTAATACTGATTCAAATATGTTTTGGTCTACTTCAGCTTCAGCTTTTGCTCAGACTATTTTTTCAGCACCTGGTGTTTTTTTCATCTCCTCATCAGAGATGAGCTACAACTCTAATTTGTTTGTGCCTTTAAGCTCAACTGTTGGGGGTACTTCTGATAATTTTCATGAGGTAGCTCCTTTGGAACCATTAATTCTGGAGCCTTAGCCGCTTTCAATGTTGCATCCTGAACCTGAAATGACAAATGAGGAATTTGAAAAAGAAGTTGATTTGATGATGATGGATACTGAACCTATGGATGAGGAACCCTCCAATGCTCATGACCTGGTAAGTCTACTCAGTTTAATCCAAATTTTCTTATTATTGTTTTTTTTAACTGTTTATAGCTTCTTTTCGTTTTGTCTGTTACTTTGATTGCTTAAATTTTAAAAGTTGTTTTTCCTTTTATTTTCATCATGAAGTTTATTTCTTGGAATATGAATGGTTATTGATCAGATAAAAAATGGTTGCACCTTAGAAACCTGTATAGAAAGTTTAGACCTGCAGTAATCTGTCTTATTGAAACAATGGTAGATAGTGAAACTGTAAACAAATATACTCATTTTTTGCCGTATTATTCTTGGTACGGGCAGACCGGGTGGTTTGGCATTAGGATACTTTAAACATTCAAATATTGAAGTTTTATGAAATGCTCATAATATGATTCATTTGGTATGTGACATTTATCCTATCATCAAAAATTGTCTTGTTACCTTCATATATGGTTCGTTAAATACTCGTGGTATCAGAAATCAATGGAACTATTTGAAACAGCTAAATGATCCAGATAACATACCTTGGATTCTAATTGGTGATTTCAATTTTATTCTAAACATCTCTGAAAAACAGGGGGGGATACCGAAAAACTCGTTGGCTTCTGATTTTATTAGAAATTCTTTATCTCTGTTAAATATGCATGATGTCTTTTCTTTTGGTAATCCTTTTACTTGGTGTAATAGAAGGTTCAAGAATCCTTCTGAGTTAATCTTCGAAAAGATTGATATGGGTTTTATTAATGATAAATGGGTGTCGCTTCTACCTCAGACTAGGATGAAAAATTTGGGTAGGTTATACTCAGATCACTGTCCTATTCTTCCAAATTGCTTCCATCAGATAACCAGTTTAGCTATTCCTTTTAAATACTTCAAGTGATGGCAGTCTAGTCCAGACTTTAAAGAAGTTCTTGTTCATTCTTGGGAGAAGGATTGTAAAGGATCTTCAAGCTTATTATCACTGGAAAGCTTAAAAATCTTAAGCATAATCTTAGTAGGTGGAATATTAATACTTTTGGTCATATTAAAACAACCATAGGCAAAATTAACTTTGAAATAGAAAAACTGTACAATATGACCTATAATCCTTCGATAGGTAGTTACATTCTCAATTGCTCTAAGCAATTGGATTACTGGTATGATTTAGAGAACTCTTTTTATAAGCATAAATCGAAGATAGATTATTTCACTCAATACGACAAGAATACTAATTACTTTCATAATTCAGTCAAATTAAGAAACATGTTTAACACAATACACACTTTAAAAGATAATCAAGGAAATTGGTTGGATCATAGGGACCAGGTTATGTCGCTGCTTCTAAATCACTTTAAACAGATCTTTTCTTCTTCGAGGCCTTATACTTCAGATATCAAGGATGTTCTTAAGGATATTAAGCCGATTATTACAGATGATATTAATACTGGTCTTGTTGCAATCCCTACTGTTGAAGAGATTTTTTCAACAGTTAAGAGTATGGAACCTTGAAAATCCCCGGGACCAGATAGTTTTCCGGCGGGTTTTTTCCAGAGACAATTGGGAGAATGTATCTACTGAAGTGGTTAACCATATTCAGGGCTTCTTCCGCAACAAATTTCTTCTTAAACAACTTAATCATTCTTTCATTGCGCTGATTCCAAAGATTAGTAACCCCTCGACAACTAATGATTTCCGTCCCATAAGCTTGTCCAATACAGTTTACAAAATTATATCAAAGATTCTAACAAATCGTTTAAAACCCATATTAGAATCTTTAATTTCTCCGTACCAGTCTGCTTTTATAGCTAACCGTCAAATCCATGATAATATTATTATTAGTCACGAAATTTTGCATTCCTTGAAGACTAAAAAGAAAAATAAAATAATAAGGATGGTTTTATGGCCATTAAGCTAGACTTATCAAAATCTTTTGATCGTCTTGAATGGTCTTTTATAATCTCTGTTTTCAAGAAACTAGGTTTTTCAGAGGATTGGTGTCAACTGCTACACCAATGCATTAGTACTGTCTCTTATTCTATCCTGGTTAATGGCTCTCCGGGAGAAATGTTTTTTCCTACTAGAGGAATTTGGCAGGGAGATTGCTTATCTCCTTATATTTTTATCATCTGCATGGAAGTTCTGTCGCAACTCTTGATAAAAGGAGAAAATGAAAAAGTTATTCAAGGTTTCAAATTGAGAAAAAACAGTCCTCATATCTCTCATTTATTTTTTGCAGATGACTACATGCTTTTTTCAAAATCTTCTCTTACCTATGCTAGGAACTTAATGAAAATTATTAACACTTTTGCTAAAGCTTTTGGTCAAGCTATTAACTTTGAAAAATCCGATTTTTTCACTAGTAAAAAAATGCATCATAAACACATTAAGATGATTTCAAAAACTTTAGGTATTAAATTCATTAGTAGTACTGAAAAATACCTAGGTACGCCTCTTTTTATAGATAGGGATAAATCCAAATCCTTCCAATTCCTTATTGAAAAGTTCTACAGTAGACTAGGTAATTCTAAGAAAACTAATCTTAATGGAGCAGGTAGAACTGTTGTGACTAAGCATGTTTTAGCTAGTCTGTCTGTGTATCATATGTCTTGTTTCCTTTTCCTAAAAAAATTACTTCTAAAATTGATTCTATTCAAAGAACCTTTTGGTGGTCTAAGAAAAATGCAAGAAAAGGAGCTTATTTTCGCTCCTGGAGGGACATTGGGAAATCCAAGCTTAATGGTGGTCTTGGAATTAAAAACTCTTATGTTACCAACAGAGTTCTTCTTGCGAAGCTGGGATGGCGAACCTGTAAAAATCCCACTCAACTTGTCTCATTTTTTCTTATGGACAAATACTTCCCAAATCAGAACTTGCTGGAAATAGATAAAGCTGCAGAAACCTCTTCTTGGATTTGGAAAGGTATTGTAAACAGTTTAGCGTTTCTTAAGGCAAATATAGTTTATAAGGTTAATGATGGTAATTCAATAAGGATTTGGAATCACAATTGGCTGCCAGGTTCTTCTTCTCCACCTGCCCCTTGTAGCTCTGATTTTAATAATTATCAATGGGTTAGTGATTTTTTTGATACACATGATGATAGTTGGAATATAGGACTGATTTACTCTATTTTTTCTCAAGATGATGCTATTAGAATCTTGTCTCTTAGGACTGATGTGAACAAAAAGGATGAAATTATGTGGGCTCATACAAAGAATGGTCAGTATACAGTAAAATCAGCTTTTAAAGTTTATGTGAATGAACCTGTCAATCATGAAGATGCTTCTTTCTGGAAAAGGGTGTGGTCTTTAGATTGTCTACCAAAAATTAAGTTTTTCATATGGAAGATTTTTGCTTATATGTTACCAGTCAATTCCCTGCTCAAATTTTACAACCCTGATATAGATGATCGTTGTCCTTTGTGTTCCAATGAGGTTGAAACTGTTCTGCACCTGTTTGTTCATTTTCAGATTGCTTCGCATATTTGGTTTGCTCTTTCTTTGCAACATTTAATTAGTAGTGAGTATGAATGGATAGATGATATTTTTAATTTTTGGTTTGACAACAATTTGGGCAGTTCCCCTTATGCTTGGAATTGGCCATGTGTGGGTGCAGTGGTTCTCTGGTCTATCTGGAAGCACAGATGTGATGTTATTTTTAGAAAAACCCATATTAATCTGGACAAAGTTATTATGGAAATTAAAATATCCCTTAATACTTATATTAAAGTTCCTTCTATGAATATGAATGCTCCTTTGATGAAAGCGATTATCCCTAAGCAGGACATAGCTCATGTTATTTTCATTGATGGTTCTTTCAAAGAATTTAACATGGGTATTGGGATCATTATGTGTGATATTGCAGGAAACATAAAGAGTTGTCGTGCGGATTTTGGGATGATTCACAGTGTTTTTGCTGCTGAGACAATGGCGCTAATTTTGGCTTGCTCCTGGGCGAGAAAGTTGAATCTTTCCAATGTCCTCTTCGTTAGTGACTGCCTCCATTTGGTTCATCTGGTGAATGAGAGGAAAGGAGAAATCGACTGAAGAAGTTTGCAGTTTTTAGAAGATTGTCGGAGTTCCTTTTCTTGTTGTGTGAATGCTAGGATAGTTTGTGTAAATCGTACTAGAAACAAAATAGTTGATCGACTTGCACGTCGAGCTAGGAAATTCAGCTTAAAGAACATTTGGAATCCTTCTCCTTTTTCCTTCAAACTTTGATAGGGGAAGAACCTCTGAATGATGTTTGTAACAGTTTGTTTTCTTAATTAATGGTGTGTTTTCTCAGCAAAAAAAAAAAAGACTCATTTATCATGGTCATGTTGTCGATCCTCCAAATAGGCAGAGAATAATTTTTTTTTTGTTGCATCGAACGGATGATACAAACTCTCCAATGTGACATGATTTTCCTGTAATTTTTCAACACCCATCAAATGACAATGTTTAAAATGTGTTACAGTAGCAGAAGCGCAAATTACGGAGGAATAGTAGAATTGCAGAGAGATTGGGAAGAAGATAAAAAAAAGGAAAAAAGGAGAATGAAAGGGATATTTATAGAGAGGGAAAGTTATCAAAAAGATAAACGCAATTAATGCGAGGAGACACGTGAATGGTTAAAAAATTGCGGTTGAAAAAGACGTGTCAAGAATTGGATGGAAGAAAAGATACGTGTGATATATTCTGCAAAAATTATAAAAATATATGTCAGAAGTATTATTTGTAGTCTCGCAAATATGTCAATATTTCGTAGAAATATTATTAAAGTTTTTTGAGGAACATTATTTCGCAGAAATAGCTACAACATCGCAGAATATGTAAGAGATTCGCAGAGTATGGTTATTTTGCAAAGTTAAAGACATCCTTAAAGGATTATATTACCCTGAGGCAGAGGCAAGATAAGGGTGGAGAAATCACTAACTCACTTTCTCAAAGATTCTACTCTCATAAGATAAAGAATAGAGGCTAGTATGGATTATTAAGAAAACATCATATATTCTTTATCTTCTCGGCAAGAATCATTTCCAAAGTGGACAAGTTAAAGTGATCATTGCGAAAGAGTAGAACCAATATTATAGAACTTTCGCAAAAGAATAGAGGAAAGTACGTACTTTTCAAGTCCAAATATTCTTTCACTCGTTCCCTCAACAGCTACAGCAAGGAAGTTTTTTCCTCAAAATCGCTTTTCAAGCAATATTCAAGGAAAAAGAAGCAAGATGTAGGATCAGAATATCGCAGCAAGAACATTCTTACGAAGTTTTCATTAAAGACACTGGCGAGCATCGCAGAAAAGATTAAAAGAACGACGCAACAAATAACGATGGTAGAAACATGAAGAAAACTTAAAGATCATGCGAAGATTAGAGTGTTTGCGAGATTAACATTATTGCACTCGCGAAGATATCGCAAGTTAAATCCGAAATTAAGGGATAGCTTAGCTGTCTATGAGCTATCATCCATTATGTAATACCCTATATATAGGGGATGAATAAACTTGAGAAGAGAGTTAGTTTTTGGAATGCTAAAGAAAGTTTTTAGGAGAGAGAAAATTCTAAACAGAGTGATTGTATTTTAATTTTCCTTTTCCCGTTGTAATTTTCTAAGTGTCAATTAATGAAAAATCGTTGTTCCCGGTTAAGTGTTCATAGATTGTTTGTGAAAATTCTTGTGAGGGGTGTAGTGTGGGATTTCCTGCTACTACAATCAACTAAAGTAATCAAGTGCGTAGTATCCTGCTGGGATCAGAGATGTAAGGAGCGCAAATGTACCTTGAATAAGTGTGATATTGATTAGGGTTCAACTATAGTCCAGACCGAAGTTCATTTGTAATAGGCTAGTATCTGCAGCGGCTTAATACAGTGTGGTGTTCAATCTGGACTAGGTCCCGGGGTTTTTCTGCATTTACGGTTTCCTCGTTAACAAAATTTCCGGTGTCTGTGTTATTTCTATTCCGCATTATATTTTGTTATATAATTGAAATATCATAGGTTATGCGTTGTATCGATCAAATGTGAAATCCAACCTTTGGTTGTTGATTGGAAATTGATTGATCCTTGGATATTGGTTTTTGATACCATTCAAGTTTATATCTCTATGTATTTGATAGAGACTCGCAAATTTCTATTTGCTTGAGTATAGATCAAATCGAGAGATAGAGATATTAACTCCTTGGTATACTTTTTATTAAGATTGAGTCTGACTGTCTAGTTGATTCTCTTAAAAGTATATTAGAGTTAGTCCATACAGATTGCTAATCGAAATATTGGGTGAGGTTGTTAGACTCCCTATTTTTCATAAAATGGCAAGATCAGATCGCTCAACTACAAGAGAAGTAATTTCTTCTGGCTTCACAATCCCAATGAAGTCTTTAAGTCATTAACCGACAGGGTCTCGAGAAGAAACCTACGGTTAAAGGATAATCGACTCTACCAAACCAACTAGTATCACACAGGAGGTATGGGAATTAGTTTTTCCAGTTGCTAAAAATCTCCTTTATATAGTTTTCAAATTAGAGTTTGCAATCTATGTTACCTTGGTAACAATGCATTCAATATTCACCGTTAAATGAAAAACCTGATTTGTCCAAGCTAATATCATTCAACCGTTAGATTGAAACTTAGCTTGTCATACAGACAAATGAAATATATTCATTTAGGTTTGAGTAACCGTACCTAAATGTGTACACATAGTTGGTTCACAAATAGTTAACTAATGGTTAGCCATATGAGCACTTTCATATCAACCATATTCATCTTCTTCACAACTAGTTCAAATGACTCAAAAGAACTAGTTAAAGAGTTGTTCAATTTCTTAGATCTTTATACATAGACACAATTGAAACAAAATCGGTTTGATTCACTCGAATCAACTCATGAACAATATAGCCAAGGTTTGCAAAGATTGCATTCCTTATTGATTTATTGTTTAAGTTCATGAGCTAACAGATTTGAGAAATATAACCATCTTGAGTACGCGTACGGGTATGTTGCCTTACCTACCATACTTGAGTTTACAAACTCAGCAGAAATTTCCGGTTGAAAAACTTTCGTGGGTACACGTACGGGTACGCATACCTAAGGTGGCTGGTTTACTAGTTTACTAACTACAAACTCAACAGAAATTTTCGGTTCAAGAACTTCCGCCAGTACGCGTACGAGTATGCGTACCAACCTGTCTCCTTCACCAATACCGCATGCACCCATATGCACACACTTGGTTTCCGGTTCATGTATTTATACACTAATGTGCGAACACATTATATATGCTTATATACATAAGTAGTTACGTAATCTCAACTCTATATTTCAATCATTGAAACATTCTTCTATAATGTTATAATAGTCGTTAGACATAAAGAATAGACTATCGTCATCAAAGCTATTTTCAAGATTGAAACGTCATCATGACTTTCTGAAAAAGCGTGGGTCTAACAACCACACCCAATATTTCGAATTATCAATCTGTATGGACAAATTCCAATATACTTTCTAGAGAATCAACTAGACAGTCAGACTCAATCTAGATAAAAGTATATCAAAGAGTTTATATCTCTCTCACTTGATTTGATCTTTACTCAAGCAAATAGAAATCTGCAAGTCTTTATCAAATACAAGGAGATAACTTGGATGGTACCAAAAACCAATATCCAAGTGTCAATCAATTTAAATAAAAAACCACAAGGTCAGATATTCTAATTGATTGAACAACGCATAACCTGTATTATTTCAATTATATAACAAATATAATGCGGAAAATAAACAACATAGACACAAGAATTTTGTTAACGAGGAAACTGCAAATGCATAAAAACCCCGGGACCTAGTCCAGATTAAACATACACTATATTAAGCCGCTACAGACACTTGCTTACTCCAAATTAACTTCGATCTGGACTGTAGTTTAACCCCTATCAATATCACACTGATCCAAGGTAAAATTATGATCCTACATCTCTGATCCCAGCAGGATACTACATAGTTGATTCCCTTTAATAAACAAATCTGTATCAAATAGAAAAGTCTACGGTAATAGATAAATCCGTCTCCCACGAATATACCTATGAGTTTTGTTCCGTCTTTTGATAAATCAAGGTGAACATGAACCAATTGATAAACCAGACTTATATTCCCGAAGAACAGCTCAGTATTATCAATCACCTCATAATAATCTTAATCGACGCAGCGAAAAAAGATATTTTGGAATCACAAACGATGAGACGAAGATATTTTTGATTACTTTTTTATCTTGCCTATCGGAGATAGAAATATCAAGCCAATTATTACAATTATACTCATATGATAGAAATAGGAAGATCAGATCACACAACTACAATAAAATTAGTATCGGTCTGGATTCACAATCCTAATGAAGTCTTCAAGTCGTTAACCTGGTTTAGAAGAAGAAACCAAAGGTTAAAGAAGAATCGACTCTAGCTTAGCACAACTAGTATCATATAGAATGTATGGGGATTAGGTTTCCAAGTTGCTAGAATTATCCCTTATACAGTCTTTCAAATTAGAGTTTGCAATCAATGTTAGCTTAGTAACAAAGCATTCAATATTAACCGTTAGATGAAAACCTGATTAGATTCAAGCTAATATTTATCAACCCTGTGGATGGGGAAAAACGATCTGCTGGTTTTTAAGGGATAGAGGAGACGACCGGACGGAGGAGGTTCCTCGAACTGAGCGAAATATTAAACCGCACACTGATAAGTGCATATTTCACATATATTTGGTGTTAATTCCATGCTAGTATTTTATGGTTTTCTTGAAGATTATTGTGTGTTACGCGTGTTTTCTCTTATTTGTGTGTTATAAGGTGAATAATCCAAAAAGAAGTGAATT